>SNQJ01S0005490.1:28355-61597 GCA_010110895.2 Picea sitchensis | reverse complement strand
TTTCACACATGAACAATCACTACAAATGTGGAATTATGGGAATATGAAGAAGAACCTTTCAAAGAACCCTTTTTGTTAGTTGATCGGTTCAATATCTACTGATAAAACATTGCAGGAATTATGTTTTCGAAGAATTTTTTCCATAATATATAATATGATCATTAGGAAATGCATCTATAGTTTGGTAATACATTCCAATGTCTTTCATAATAGCATGCAAATCTCGATATGTGCGAGGTAAAATATTTGACGATGGTAACAAAAATTCACCTAACAATATACAACATAACAAATATATACTTAATGTAAAGAATATTAATCATAAAAATTGCATTCTTATTTTACACATTAATTAACACTAAAAACAAATAAAAAAAAGTCAACATTTATGTATATGGGATGAAACATATTGCATACCTTAGGATATGTGTCATACAAGTATTTGACAAATTATTCATAACCTTTAAATTCACTAGAAACAATGTAATGAAGAGAATATTTGCTCTTAATCCTTCATAAAGTAGTTTATTTTCCTTTTCTAATAGAGGTTCATCATAAATACCATCACTGTCCCCATCCTCATCCGACTGAGCAAAAAAATCTTGTATCATTTTATTTGTCCCATTATCTTCTTCCATGGGATTATTAATTTGATTTCTCCCATCATCTTCTTCCATAAGATCCTCATTTTCTTTATCATGTTCCTCTGTTGGACTAATGAGAGGGGGGTTGAATCAGTAATAGAGAAATTTAATCCTTTTTCACCATAAAATGAAAGTGTTATATAAATGTAGCATTATCATCCAATAGTTGCATAGTAAATAAACAATGAACAAATGAGCAATCACACACATACACAGTACACCCTTGTTTTACGAGGAAACCCAAAGTGGGAGAAAACCACGAAATGTTTTTTCTTATATGTCTTTAAGAATTACATTTATTGGAAGCACCAACTTCTTTTGTTTTCTAGCTGCAACTGGAAGGAGGCTCCAACTCCCTAGATTCTCATACTACAACCTAAGGGAATCTCCAACAATCCAATTCTCTGGATACAACCAAAAGGAGGCTACAACCCCTTATGTTCTCCGGCTACAACTGGAAGGTGGATACAACCACCTGTCCTTGCCTCATCCAACCGCCCTGACGTATAAATTCCAAATGTAGACAGCCTATAACTGTCACTTAATCAGCCACTGTCATTATCAACCTATCACTTTCACTAAATCAACCATTGCCACTGTCAACCTCTCATTGTCACTGAATCAACCACTGTCATTGTCAACCTATACCAATAACCTGTAACAACCTGTACCTATAAACCTGCACCAAACAACCTGAAACAATAACCTAAACTAACATGTACGATGCATTAACCATGCATCAACCTTGACTCATCAATATGTACCAACATCATCAACTATACAACTCATGTATGTGCCAACTCATCAACTAATTGTCTCAACCATGTACCCAACATGTACCTCAACCATATACCAAATAAATACACCAATATAACCATCAAAAGTTATCTAACAATTCATCATGCTATCCATAAACCAAATACCATAAACCTTTACATCAAACCATGTGTCACAACCTCACTGTTATGTAGCCTTAATCTAAACCAACAAATTCAGCAACACATCACAACCAAAATACCAATACCCATATGCCAAATACCAACAACAAAATATGAATTGTATCCCTCAACAAATATGATATATGCAGCAACATTGAACATCCAATACCATCTCAAGAGCTAAACCCTAGCTCACAAAACATACCTCAAACAAGATGTGCCATATCTCTCATAAATAAACCCCAACCATGTTGTTGCCACGATTTTTCTGCCCCACTTTTTCTGCTGCGATTTTTCTACAGTGATTTTTATGCCGCACTTTTTCTGCCGCGATTTTTCTGTCGCACTTTTTCTACTGCGATTTTTCTATGGCAATTTTTTTGTCAAACTTTTCTTCCACACTTTTTCTGCCGCACTTTCCTCTATGAATAATACCTTCCCAAATAACCTTTCACAAAATAGATATTCAATGATATTCAATAGGTTCAAGTGTGATTAAATGAGAGAGACTTGCCTCTTATTTGTACTTTCATGTAGCATCCCAATTTCCTTATTTTAGGGATTTCTCCATTAAATTTATTATTTAAATAATTTATTTTGAAAACACTTTGACTACTTTGACCTTTCGGGGCTTCTAGATGACTCATGAGGGTTCTCCCACTTCACATGGTCATAACTCTCTAACCATCAGGAGTTATGTGACGTTCCACATACCACCAGAAATGGCATGACATGTATTATCCATATAGAATAGTATTACCTACAAATATATCAAAACACATACCATTATCCATCAAACAAACTTTGGTCCATTACCCAAACCTTTGTGCTACTAGAATTTTCTACTGGACTTTCTTCAAGGGTTGACATCAATGACAACCAACCCAAATAATCAACAATCTCCCCCTTTTTCATTGATGGAAACATTCTGATGCAATAATGAAGTCATGTCATGTAATACTGAAGTCATAACACTCATGCTCCCCCTGTGACCATCGCTCCCCTTGGAACCATGCCTCTTTGTTTTGCATATTATAAATCTCCCCCCCTTTGTCATCAATGGAAAAGGTATCTTTCCTTTAGAAGATGCTCCCACTTTAGGGATACTCCCCCTGACTAAACCCTTCCTAAAACTGATCTACCGACCTAAACTATCCTCTTTATGGTGCTTCCTTGTGTAAATCTAAGACATATAAGATAAGCATTCAAAATAATTCATTTTGGAGTAGAAATTACTCTGCGTTTCTGGCGAAGATACTCAAAGGCTTCCCGTGGAAGAGGTTTTGTAAATATGGCTCCCACTTGTTCTTTTGTGCCCACATATTCAACTCTGATGTTATTCTCTGCAACCTGTTCCCGTAGAAAGTGATACTTTATTGGAATGTGCTTCGTCTTGGAGTGCATCACCGGGTTCTTTGAGATATTGATGGCACTTTTATTATCACAATAGATTGGAATGGGATCATCATACTCAACCTGTATATCTGTCAGAGTTTGTTTCATCCATAGAACATGTGTACAACATGTTGTTTCTACAATATACTCTACCTCGGCTGTAGATAAGAATACTGATGATTTTTTCTTTCTTAACCCTGGTACTAAACACTCACCCAAGTAGAACATTGCTCCACTAGTGCTTCGTCAGTCATCAATGCACCCTGCCCAATCTGCATCTGTGTAGGCAATAAGTGATAGATCCTTTCTTTTTGGATACCATAATACAAACTCTTATGTTCCTTTGAGATATCTAAAAATTCTCTTCACTGCTAATACATGTTATTCCTTTGGCTCTGCTTGAAAGTGTGCCACCTGTCCAAATTCCTGCATTACATCTGGTCTGGATGTTATCACATATATTAAGCTACCAATCATTGACCTATATTTCCTCTAGTATGTAGACTTTGAATCATCATCTTTGCTCAACTTGCAACTGGATTTCATAGGAGTGGTAACTGGTTTGCAATATTCCATTCTGAACCTCTTTAGCATTTCTTTGATATACTTAGTTTGAGAAATAAAAATTCATTGGTTTCTTTGATGTATCTGAAGACCCAGAAAGAAGGATAGTTCTCCAAGTAATGACATTTCAAATTCATTCTGCATATCCTTTGCAAATTTCTTGATGTAGAGGTTGATGTCTTCAATTCCTTTTCTAAACCCTGCCTATTGTAGATATTCATCTAGTCTTGAGTACCATTCTCTTGGAGCCTGTTTTACACCATACAAGTTCTTCTTCAATTTACACATATAATCTACATTCTCTGACAATTGAAATCCTTCTGGTTGTTCAATGTAGATTTCCTCTTCAAATTCCCCATTCAGAAAAGTTGATTTCACGTCCATCTAATACACTTTAATATTCTTGGAGCATGCATAAGCTAGGAGAAATTGGATTACTTACATTATGGAAAATGGAGAAAGTGTCTCTTCAAAGTCGATTCCTTCAACATGTGTGTATCCTTTACATACCAATCTAGTTTTGTTCCTTGTAACATGTCCATCTTCATTCAATTTATTTCTGAATACCGACTTTCTGTCAATCACATTCATATTCTTTGGTCTTGAAACCAATTCCCAAGTGTCATTCTTCTCTATTTGATCCAATTCTTCATCCATAACTGTATTCCAAAATTCACCCTTGCTAGCCTCTTCAAAACTGTTTGTTTCAATCATAGATGAGAGTGCTAGTTGTGTTTGTTCTAGTGAATAGATTCTTCTTCTAGTCTCAACTCCTGCATCTTTGTTTTCAATAATCTGATCCAAAGGATGATTCTTTTATACTCATTTTCTACATGTCTTTGGAGGCACTTGTTGAACTTTCTCTTCTACTTTTGTTTGATCCTCTTCATATTCCCCTTCTACTTCTTCTTCATATTTTGCTTCTTCTTCATAAAGATGTTCCATTTATTCATTTTCTTCTTCCTTTAATTCTCGTCCACCTGTTTCATCAATTGTTACATTGATGATTTCCACAACTTTGTTCAACCTCAGATTGTAACACTTGTATGTTTTCCTTGTACTTGAGTAACCAACAAGTAATCCTTTGTCCATATGAGATTCAAACTTTCCCATTCTTCCATATTCTCTTTTGATGTAGCATTTGCTTTTATATACTCTAAAGTGCTTCACATTTTTTGGTCTTCCTTTCCATAGCTCATAGGGAGTTTTATCATTGTTGTTTCTGAGCATTACTATGTTTTAAATGTGAACTGTTGTATGCACTGCATGTGTCCAAAAAATATATGTCAATTTGGAATCCATTAGCATTGTTTGAGCCATTTCCTATGTAATTATCATCCATTATGATATTGTTCCTTTCTCTTTGAACCACTCTCTGAACCAATCTATGAATCCATTCTCTCATCCATACTGTCCAAGACTCTACTTGCGCAACTGTCCATAATGTTGACCCATTTATCACTATACTATCATGAAGTCTTTATTAATCCATCAAATTGTACTTCTGCTAAATGACTGCTCTGGATTTGTCTTCTCAAACTGTGCAAGTTGCTCGAAGTATGGTTCTTTGGTTTGTCATAGCTATCGCATAGACTCCCCATGTCTAATATTCATATTACCTAGGAGTCTCTAAGTTGGATGGAGCAAAACAATTCCTACTATAGTGTGTATTCGTCATCATATTCATTGGTAGATTCATCATCATCTTCATTGGTAGATTCATAATCTCTCTGAGCTCTAACTTCGTTCTTTCTATATGTGGATTCATCTTTCACTACAATGCCTGAAAGTACAATCTCTTCAACCTATTCCTTATTTACCTATCCTTCTTTTCTTTCAGTTATTTTCCAAACCTTTCTGTATTTGACATCTTTCTTTTTCTCTATAGAATTTTCTTCATCTCGTTTTATTGTCAATCTTGCGATCTCTGGAACCTAGTCTTTGTTCACCTGTTCTTTGTGTTTTCTTATCCATATTTTATTATATCTGATATCAGTGTTCTCTTTCATGGAAGTATCGATCATGCTTCTAAAATCACTAGCTATGTGTCCATAGTTATGACACTTGTAACATTCAATGTTACGTGGAACCACATGTGCACTTCTTTCTTAAACATTTCTTTTATAATCCCTACAATCTTCAACCTTATGTCCAAAATTAGTACAATAAAAACAATGACCATAAAATCAATTTGCATACCTAGGAGTGAATGATATTCTTTGTGGTGTAGTCCTTTTGAATTTCTTCCTTGACTGATCATGATCATGATTGAAGCTTCTTTGTGGCTTGAACATGAATGGTCTTATTGAAGATGTATATTCAATAGTTTTCTTAGATTTTGGTTGACCACATGATTCCCTCCTTTGAGTACTTCTGCATAAATCTTTCTATTTTCTTCATTCTTCTTTTCTAGCAACCTTGAGTTCTTCTCTTCATTCTCTATAATTGATGTGGATGTTTCTATCTCTTCAATGTTCTTGTTGAGCTTGACGATTTTACATCTCAATGGGACAAATTCTTATTCAATCTTCTCAACCTCTTCTTATTTCTTCATTATCTGAGACTTCATGACTTCATCTATTCTTTTCGCTTCTTCAAGTTGAATTTTTAATGTGATTATTTTTTCTTTAAGTCCTTTCTTTTCTTGACCAAACTCCGCTTCAAGCTGGTTTAGATCGTTAGTTCTTTCCTTAAGATGATCGGTCAATATCTTCTCTCTCATTTCTTCTTCTTCCTTCTGTGGTTCTATGTTTTCTTCCAAATACTACTTTTGATATTCAAGATTTTGTTCAATCTTTCTGGCTTCTTCTAGCTGAGTTCTTAAGTTCTCGATGACCTGTTGGGCTTCTTCAAAAATGTGAAAACTTTCCTTTTGTTTCATCAATTCTTTCTTGAGTGACTTGTTTTCTTCTCTTAGTTCATCTAAAGAACTAATAAATTATTTTGTGATTATGTACTCTTCATCTTCTAAATCTATTTGACATGGTGAACATAATTCTTCTTGATATGTATCTTCATCTTCTTTGGCATTTTCTGAATCTGTGATGGGTGAAGAATATATGTCATGAAACTTATCCCAAATTTATTTGGATGATGAACATTTACCAACCTTTTCTCTTACCAGATTAGGTAATGCTTCCCAGACGAAATCCATTTTTATTTTGTTATTCTTCTTCAATTCCTTCTTGGCTACAATCTTTTCCCTTTTTGAACTATCATATCATGTAAAAACTGATAGCCAAATATAATGTCCTTGTTCCTGTAAAAATACTTTCATCCTTCTTCAACACATCTCATACTTAAAACCATTTTGACCATTAAACATTGGTACTCCATTCTCAGAATAATCCATGATCTCCTTCATGTGGCTAAATTGTTTCCTGAAGGAACCTGCTCTGATACAAGTTGTTGGATTACTGAGAGGGGGTGTGAATCAGTAATAGAGAAATTTAATCCTTTTTCACCATAAAATGCAAGTGTTATATCAATGCAGAATTATCATCCAATAGTTGCATAGTAAATAAACAATGAACAAATGAGCAATCACACACACACAGTACACCAGTGTTCTATGTGGAAACCCAAAGCGGAAGAAAACCTCGAAATTCTTTTTATTATATGTCTTTAAGAATTAAATTTATTGAAAGCACCAACTTCCTTTGTTTTCTAGCTGCAAATGGAAGGAGGCTCCAACCCCCTATTTTCTCAAGCTACAACCTGAGGGAAGCTCCAATTCACCAATTCTCTGGATAAAACCAAAAGGAGGCTACAACCCCCTATGTTCTCCGGATACAACCAGAAGGTGGATACAACCACCTGTCCTTGCCCCGTCCAACCGCCCCGACGTATGAATGCCAAATGTAGACAACCTGACACTGTCACTGAATCAACCATTGCCACTTTCAACCTGTCATTGTCACCGAATCAACCACTTCCACTGTCAACCTGTCATTATCACTGAATCAACCACTACCATTGTCAACCTGTCACTATCACTAAATCAAGCGATGCCACTGTCAACCTGTACCAATAACATGTAACAACCTATACCAATCAACCTGCACCAAACAAACTATACCAATAACCTGAACTAACATGTACCATGCATCAACCTTGACTCATAAAGATGTACCAAGATCATCAACTATACACCTCATGTATGTGCCAACTCATCGACTACTTGTCTCAACCTTGTACCCAACATGTACCTCAACCATATACCAAATAAATACACCAATATAATCATTAAAAGTTATCTAACAATTAATCACTCTATCCATAAACCAAATACCATAATCCCTTACATAAAACTATGTGCCACAACCTCACTATCATGTAACCTCAAGCTAAACCAACAACTTCAGCAACACATCACAACCAAAAGACCAATACTCATATGCCAAATACCAACAACAAAATACCAACTGTATTCCTCAACAAATCTGATATATGCAGCAATACCAAACATCCAATACCATCTCAAGAGATAAACCCTAGTTCACAAAACATACCTCAAACAAGATGTGCCATATCTATCATAAATAGACCCCAACGATGTTGTTGCTGCGATTTTTCTGTCGCACTTTTTATGACGCGATTTTTCTGTCGCGATTTTTTTGCCGCACTTTTTCTGCCGTGATTTTTCTGCTGTGATTTTTTTGCAGCACTTTTTTTGCCGCACTTTTTCTGTCGTGATTTTTCTGCTGTGATTTTTGTGCAGCACTTTTTCTGCCGCACTTTTTCTGCCGTGATTTTTCTGTCGCATTTTTTCTGCTGCGATTTTTCTGTCGTGATTTTTTTGTCTGACTTTTTCTACCACACTTTTCTCTATCAATAATACATGCCCAAATAACCTTTCACAAAATAGATATTCAATGATATTCAATGGGTTCAAGTGTGATTAAATTAGAGAGCCTTGCCTCTTATTTATACTTTCATGTAGCATCCCATTTTCCATATTTTAGGGAGTTCTCCTTTAAATTTCTTATTTAAATAATTTATTTTTCAAACACTTTGACTACTTTGACCTTTTGGGGCTTCTAGATGACTCATGAGGGTTCTCCAAATTCACATGGCCATAACTCTCTAACCATGAGGAGTTATGTGACGTTCCACATACCACTGGAAATGGCATGGCATGTACTATCCATCTAGAATAGTCTTACCTAGAAATATATCAAAACACATACCATTATCCATCAAACAAACTTGGTTCCATTACCCAAACCTTTGTGCTATTGGAATTCGCTACTGAACTTTATTCAAGGGTTGACATCAATTAAAACCAACCCAATTAATCAACATCCTCAGCTTGTACAACATCATTTCTACTGGTACTACTTGGTGCAATATTCTGCAATATTTGTGGTGCATACTATTAGAATTTATTTACCAATGGTTCACGTTTATTGTCTCACTGCCACATATGATAGTAGTGCATTGAATAATATACACCATGTTGGTAGATTATAAACAATTGGGCCTGGTGACATGTTTCTTACAACTCACTAGTTCATTTATTGGACCTATGGGCATTGCTAGGATTAATTCCTTTATAGAAGGTGAAGTGATGTGATGTGTTACTATTAGCACACTGTTGCTAACATGATATTGGGGCACTGATTCTTTTTTCATAGGTGCATTGTGAAGAATATAGCACTAGGAACAAGGCATCCAATGAGACGCCCCGCTATGTAAAGTTGGTCAATATCCATCCCGGTGTGGTTGTATAAATAACATCGATGCATTTGGTGAAAATGGTTGCACCACAACATTAAATTTTATATATCGTAAAATTAGAAATACACTTAGTTAAGTGAAATGTATTCATGCAGGGATAAACATGTTACATGTTGGTTGCAGGTCGTTCCAAAGGATGCACCTCTTTGTTTTTAAATTTTATCGTAGTGCTCTTCATTGAATGACATCGATGCATATTTCTATACTAGATGCACCAAAGGTGGTGCTTATTGTTAGTTTAACATAGGACACACTACTTTGGAATTCCTCCTAGGAATTCCAATTAGACTAGCTAGGATAAGATGAATGAAGGGATTCCTCCAAAAAATTCCAATGATGCAAGTCAAGAGAGAAATGAAAACAAGGGAGGGAACTCTCTAGATAGTGTCGAGGATAGTCAGGAGGGGATACAGGGTAACTCCCACCTGAAAATTCTAACAAAACTGGTTAGGATGCAATAAGAAGGGAAGATACCCCCTAAAAATGTTGATGGGGATGGTCAAGTGGGAAATAAAAAGGAAGGGACCTCTTGAAGTTCCTAGTGAAGTTGGTTAAGAGTGGAGTAAATAAAATACCTCCTAAATGTTATGTTCCACAATAAATATGAAAATATAACTTCATAAATAAACTCAAATCATCCACCAAAAGATTGAACACAAGAATGAGATAAAATCATTCAGGTAGGGTAACACCATTTATTATTCCTTACCGAATGAATAAACTTCTCAATCAATCCTCACTTGTTATGATAACAATATACTTCACTATGCTCCAATACATTTCTTACACTTCTTTATAGATCACTCTCAATCTCCTAGGAACATTCTAGAGAAGGACTATTCTAGTAGGTGGAACATTCTAGTAAACCCTCTCACCTTTATTGTTTTCACACTATTACATGGGAATTATTTACTATATTTTTTCTCCATACATAATAATACATAATCACATTCCCATTGGGTACCTCCCTAGGTACCCAATATTACCTCCCTAGGTATACTATACCTATCGTTATAACCACACATTTACAATTTATACATAATCTGATCCAATACATTATGTAGGTCAAAACCAAGGTATTACATTCCCCTTCCCCTTGGAATAATACTAGCCTCAATGCCACTAGAGATCATAAAAAAAATGGGTTTGTCTCCCTACTTACGTTTGAATCTATCAAGACCGAAATGACAATCTCACGAGGGTATGGATCCCCCTGCATTTTTATATAGGTGGTAGTCCTCTTTAAATTCCTCAAATATTTTCTTTTAAATGTCAATGAAATAATGTAGGATGTTTCTTTAGAAAAAAACCCAAAACTTTATTGCTCAACAAAATTCAAAATAGTATAAAATATAAGAGTTCCTGAGAAATGGACCAGGAACCTTAAACATCACATTTGTTGGTAATAAATAAATTGCTGAAAATAGGAGAAACTCTCACATCCATCATAGTTTTAGATACTTTTGATCACATTCAGAAAACAAAAGGAAATATGCTCCAACACATGAGAGAACTTTGAAATAGTATTACTTATAAATTATCAAAAAGAGAATTTGATGAGTCGACTTCAAATATTTTATACTCAAAATCAAAGCTATAAAACACCGTCAAAATCAATCTCGAAATAATTCTCTAGGATTTCTCAAAATAATCAGGTCTTTTACAGTCTCAATAATTCAAAGGAGTTTGTCCATAAATGGATTGGGATTAGGGATCCTATGGACCATTAAAATATATATAAGAAATATGGAGAAGAATATGTGGATCTGGGATAGAGCATGGACAACAAGATCTAGACAACAGACAAAAGAAAGTTATCATAATTCGGTTATATTTCTCTGTCTCGGGGTCGAGAGCGGGGAACTACACCGGCTATAAGGATACAAGGTGTGAAACTTTCTTTTGTTTCTGATAAAGTAGTTATTTCATTACAAGTATTATGTGTGGGTTAGGGTTATGTATTTCACTTGGTCAATCTATGATGTGACATCAACCAAAGTCATGGGGGAAAATCCCATAAAAAAAATTGGAGACCATACTAGGGATTCTCCTATTTTGGGTCAATTTTAGGGTTTCTTTGGTTGTCTTAGGTTTTTGCAGTTTTTCATGTTTCTCAACTTTATTTTCAGAGCTTTCATCATTTAGAAACTTTTCCAAAAGTGTTTGCGAGCCCTTCTTTTGGGTTTATTTTTATTTTTCAAGTCTAACTAATTTATCCATGCCTTTTCCTTTTGTAAGTCATGGACATCTACATTTTGCAATTATATGTCCTGCGGATATCCACAAGGTGTAGTTAACACATTCACAAATTTGTGTATTTGTCTTGAAAAGTTTAGTCCTTTTCTCATAGTTCGTTGGTCTAAGTTGGTTTTTCAGTATTTATTGAATCTCCTAATTTTTTTTATGCTTGGATTGTTGGTTAAAGTCTTTGAAAAATAATACTTTGTTTAAAAAGGTCTTTCTTGCTTGTAATATAGTCTTTTAGTTTTAGGGTGGTTAAGGTCGATTGAAGGATCAGTTGTGTATCTGGGTTGATTTACAAATTGATTGTTTTTCCCGTGGTCATATATTATTTACTTTCTCCTTTTTTTCCTTTTTCCCTTCGTTTTTAAAAAGAAAAATAAAATATGCCTTTCATTTTTTCCTTTTCTTATAATTTATCAAGAAATGAAATTGTTTGCTAGTACTCAAGACTGTATGCTTTCTGATTGTTTTGATAGGTAGTTACTTCGGTAAAAGTTAGCCTTGCTCAAAAGAAAAGAAATTCAATGTGTCAAGTTTTTTCTCTCTGTTTTGCATGATTGTTTACAAACCATCCTAGAGATGCAGTGCACAGTAGTCTAAAGATATTGCCTACATTCAAAAGTATATTGCCTTCATTTGCACAAATACAAAAGAAAAGAGTTTGTTTTTCTGAAGCGTTGATTAACACTTCTTATTTTCAGTGAAGAAACCACATTCATTTTTTATTATGTTCTTAAAGTTTTTTCTTTTATTCCATCAAAACATCACATAAGTTTCATATGTACCTTGTGAGTAAAAAAAATCCCCATAAAATGAACGCTTACTAAAATTTATTAGAAACTTTCATTTTGTAGGTTGAACAAACTAGTTACGGGATAGGTCCTTGATTTAGGTTGGAGAGTAAATTTATCCAAGGACATAAAAAAAATGTAGGAGTCTAAGCTAGGGAGAGCCTAAATCCAATTTTCATATAAGTATATCCAGGAGACTCCTCTAACACATGAGATAAACATGAGTTTGTGTAAAGGAGAGCCGAATAAATACTTCTCCATAGCTTAACTGAGTGTAGTGAAGAGATCGTAAATTGGGGGTTTCGTTAGTACCCATACTTCCATGAGAGGCAGTGCTTTAGAGGATTTGAGATTATCTACCCCAACCATACGTTCGATCCCAACTTTCTACTGTACCCCCCGGAAACTGACTACGATTTGGTGACCTTAGTGATCATTCTGAGGGATTGCAGAGGTGACTACAGGGGTTTTCCATGGTACCTAGGGTGTATTTTTCATCACACTTTTTAGTACTACTGTAGGGTGCCCTGCGAAGCATGGTTAATTGCAACGGATAAGGATAGTTAGTGGAGGTTGAGATAACCTATTCGCATTCCTTCGTTCGTTGGTCCATGAGACTTAATCAACCCATGCCTCCATTGGAAAGGAATTTACCCTACCTTACAACTATTGCGATCTCAAGACCTAATCCACCAGAGTCGAGATATTAGAAAGGTCATTTATGTTTCTTTTTTCTATTCAATATTTTTCTAAGTGTTGTGCTCCACAATCATATACTTTCTTAGGTAGGCATTTATGGGGTCACTCGAAAGTTGACAACTCAAAGTGGTTGGCCAACCACCTTGTAGATCGAGGAGGATTCAAGGTCTTCCTCCTGAAGAGGAAGTTAGAAAAAAAATTCCCCCACCTCCTTTAAGGCATCGTATTGATCAACCCGGTGCTTCCATACTGACTGGTCCAGTCAAGATCACAGATAAAAAGCCCTACAATATTAATGCTTTAGATCCATAGGTTGTAATGGTTGAATATATCGGAGATGAAGAATACGCTCCAAGTTATATCCCTCTGCTAATTGGAACTTTCTCATCACCGATGGTGAAATTTACCCTTCCTAGATCAAAATTTACTAATAGTATCCCTCTTCACTAGGCCACTATAGCTGAAACTTCATGAGTTTCTGGTTCAGGAGTCCCTACAATTCCCACTTAGACAATACTCACTGATGGTATATTTCTACCTCGTGTGTCCAACATAACGACTAGTGTGGTTAATTCCACCATAGTCGCTCTGATCAGTAACACTCCTCCACTCGCCATTGGTTCTACTCCATCCATGAGTATAGCCATGTCATTTTTGTCGATGTCAAATGATTTTTAATTCGATATGTCATCAGAGGGCAGGGTCAATGGGTTGAATGGTTCCTAGTCAATGTCCCAAGTTTCTAACATTTGTGCAGGGAGTTATTCAATTCCATACCAAGCAATCCCTTGGGGTGGAGGTTACATTCCTCCATAATTTCCATCCATTAGGAGTGGGGATTTCCCTTCTTCAAGTCCTTACCCCTTTAGAGGTTGGTGTGTTTATAAGAGTGCCACTATCATGCCTTTAGCTTCCACTCTATCCACATTATATGGTGGATTCACGAGTAATCCTTTCACCACATATGCAGTTCCAACAGGGGGAAACCCCTTCCAAGCTTAGTGGAATCCCATGAAAGGGATGTCATTAGGGGGGAAATCCTTTCTCAGTTAGTATAAAACCATGCAAGGACTATCTCATTTTCAATATGGTATGGTAGGGGTAAACCCTTCGCTTCCATTCAAGAATCAAATGGGTGGAGGTTATCCTCCATTTAACCAGATCCAACAAGTTTCTACCCAAAGCTTTGGCCCATTGGCAAACTCTTACTGGAAACCTGGTGCCAGTTACAATTCAGGACCCTCTTTTCAAGCTATTAATTAGTCGATGATGCAGCCCAAGATACCTTTTTTGGAAACTCTCCACTTTCCATACTTTTCTAAGTTAATGAATGACCTGATTCGTCACGACCTAAGATGAAATGTCGCTCCCACCAAACTACCATCAGACATTCTAAAGTTTGAAGGGAAAATTGGTGAAGATCCACAAGACCATGTAACGATGTTTCACTTATGGTGCTCATCCAACTCTTTAAATGATGATTCAATCTGGTTATGTTTATTCTATCAAACCCTCACCAGGGTCACCACGAAATGGTATATAGAACTAGAAAGGTCAAAGTACGTGACATTTGGTAAAATTTCCATGGTTTTTCTCAATCTCTTCCAACTCCCTATCTAGTACGACACCGGTACAAAGATTTTGTCCAACTTTGAACAAGATAAATCTACGAACATTTCCGATCACATTCAGGAATGGAGGAGACATATGTTCTTGATTAAAGCCACAATTCTACCATAATTTATCTTAGAATGGTTCTTGAAGTCTTATCACTTGTTCTATAAAAGTGGGTCACTTCATAAGTAAATTATTAGTAAAAGAGATCTTATAGGAACAATTATATAAGGAGGAGCATCACCATGTGACCAAATTCTACTTTCCATGTCACTCTTTGGTTACCATTTATGCCTTTTTTTTAGAAGGGCATAACTTTCACGTCCAAAGTCCATTTTCAATGTCGCTTTTTTTTAAACGACCTATTTTTTCGAAATATTTCCATCCAAAAAATTGGTTTCAACTTGTAAAACTATATTATCTACATATTTTAATATGGATTCTCCCAGTGATATTTTTCTTACCAATACCAACTACTTCTCATGGAAATCTCATATGGAGAATGCACTAAGAAGTAAAGGATTGTATCAGATTACCTTGGGAACAAAACAAGCCCCCTATGATGATGAAAATAAAGTCAAATGGGATAATAATAATGATGAATCATGTGAATTGATTGGAATGTCCAACTCTCATGATTTAAGGTTTCACCTGCAAGGAATTGATGGCCAAGATAAAGCTTTGGAAAATCTTGAATATTCGTTTGGTAAACACAATATTATTCAAGCCCACCAGTTGGAAAAAAAATTAATAAATTTAAGTCCAAATGATTTTCCTTGCATTGAATATTATTTGTCTAAGTTCAAAACACTTAGACTTTTATGTACATACTGCAAACTACATTTCCAAGAAGATCGATGCATATATTCTATTCTTTCTAAGCTTGGTAGTACATATTCTATTTTTGTATATACCATTTATGCCAATAGAGAAGTTCTAGGGAGTTATTATAAATAGCCCTCTCTTGAGTCCTTTTGTTATTCTATGATTTCAGAACAAGATAAGATTTTGCAACTTGGATTAATTAGCATTGCAGGTACATTCAACAAATCCTTTATGTCTCAATAGAAAGATAAATCTAAGAATCCCAAGCAGCAACATCATTTCCACAATAAAAAGAAAAACAATTGTCTCAAACCCTCTCCACCAGCTTTTGTTCCTAATGGTGACAAAGGAGAAAAATCCAAAAGTAAGAAGATTGGCACACATTGCAACTTTCATGGGAAGGATGGTCATGTAGAGTCTAAATTATTTAAAAATATGGAAGCCTTAGAAGTAGTGATGAAGAAGTGCAACATCAATATTGATTCTTCTTCTTCTTCTTCTTCTTCTCATGGACATGCACGTTTTTCTTGTGGTTTCTCGTTCAATGCAACTTCTACTTATTATTCTTCTTATGAGTGGCTTATTAACTCTAGAGAATCTTATCATATGGCTAAGGGTAAATCCATACGCTTTTCTCTTAATGAATGTAACACCAAGAAAATATTTGTTGGTTATGAAAGATCTCTTGGTGTTGTAGGGTCTAGAAAATTTCAGGTGTATACTGGTCATTTCAATGATGTATTATGTGTTCCAAGTCTTTCCTGCAATCTTCTATCATTGTGTCAGATCACTCATTTAGGTAAAGTTAAAATAATAGAGTTTTCACCTCACCAAGTTGTAATCAAATATTTAAAATATCCTAAGCATGTCCTCACAACTATAAATGTTGATGATATTACGAGGTTGTACAAGTTTGAAAATTTTGGGTCATCATCTTTTCCATCAGTTTTTGTCGCTCATAATGATGACTTGAGTAAACTTCGGAACGAGCAGTTTTGTCATCTAAAATATCTCTCATTGAAACAACTATCTAATAAATGGATGGTGATTGGTATTCCTATTTTTTCTTATAGATATGGTTATTGTGTCGGTTGTGTTCTTGGAAAACATCATCAGTAAAGTTTTGACAAATGTGCCTCTTGGCATGCCTCAGCCCTTTTGCAACTTGTTCACAATGATTTTTGTGGTCTTATTTCTTCTCATTGTTTCTCTGGGTGCAATTATTTCTTAACTTTCATTGATGACTTCTTTAGATGCACTTGGGTTTACTTCTTAAAATTTAAGAGTAAATAGTTTGACAAGTTTTTGGCCTATAAGGCCCTTGTAGAAAAATAATATACACATCAAATTCAAAGGTTAAGAACATATAATGGAGGTTAATATGTGAACAATAAACTTGCATGTTATTGCGTTGCACAATTCATTAAATTGCAACATATCTTTCCATATACACCACAACAAAGTGGTGTTCCTGAAAGAAAGAATTGCACATCAAAAGAAAAGACTAATTCTATGATCCAATCTAAAGGTTTAATTCTTCATTATTGGGAAGAAGTCATTAACTGTGAAAAATTACATAATAAATCTCACTCCTACAAAGGCTCTAAAAAACATAATGCCAGAAGAAGCATGGAATAAAATTAAGCCATATGTAAGCCACTTCCACATATTTGGCAGTGTAGCATGGGATCACATTCCCGATTAGAAAAGGAAAGATTTACTACCTAAAAGTGAGAAGTGTATTTTTGTTGGATATTTTGAATATTTCAAAGGTTACAAACTTCTTCAACCACATTCCAATGAAATTATTATGAGAAGAGATGTTAAATTTGATGAAAATATCTTGGCCTATGATCCTAATTGGAAATTTGTGCCATCTTCGACATTTGTTCCATATTCTATTCCTATTATGGTTTCTTCTTCTTCATATGATGACAGTGAGGATGAAAATCCACCTCCTCTTTCTCACCTTCCTCCAGATGAGTCCCTTGAACATGAACCTTCACCAACACCACTGCTTCCTAGATGGGCGTGTTCAACATAAGAAGCAACTAGTGATCTTGTCAGAGATATTTCATATCAACATCAAACTTGTTCATGGTTCTAGCTATCATCTTACGTTTTGGCTCAAGTTTCAGAGACTCGTGATTGAGAAAAATTTACATAAGATTCAAGTCATCCAGATTGGCACACAACAATGAATGAAAAATATCGATCTTTAATGGAGAATGATACTTGGGATCTCGTACATATTCCAAAAGGAAGAAAATTTGTCAGATGTGAATGGGTGTATAGAAATACGTATGCATCAGATCGAAGTGTTTAAAGACACAAGGATTGATTAGTTTCCAAAGGATTCTCCCAAGTTGAAGGCATTAACTATAATGAACCATTTTCCCCTGTAGCCAAAATGAATTCCATCCACCTCGTTCTAGCCCTTGCAACATCACATAAATGGGAGGTCCATTAGATGTATGTCAAATATTCCTTCTTGCATGGGGATGTGCAAGAATAAATCTACATGTAACAACCTATTGGCTATGTCCAAAATGATTCCATCCTTGTTTGTCACCTTAAGAAATATATTTATGGTTTTAAGAAATCTCCTCGAACCTGGTATGCCAAAATGGATATATTTCTTCTTGATACCAAATTTTCTAGATTTCATTTTGACCATAATTTCTATTACAAGAAAGTAGGAATACATCTCATAATCTATGTTCTTTATGTTGATGACCTTATACTCACTGGTAGTGACCCAAAATTTTTAACCCATGTGAAATCCAACCTTAAAAATCAATTTGAAATGATAGACTTAGGCTATTTTCACTATTTCCTTGGCCTCTATGTATAGCAAATAAAGGAAGGAATATTTATTTACCATTCTAAGTATGCTTGTGACATTATTATTTGTTTTCAAATGCATAATTATAAACTAGCTTCTTCTCCCTTCTAGTCTGGAGTGAAACTTGTTGCCACTTGTAATTCTACTGGATTTGATGCCACTTTGTACCATCAACTTGTTGGTAGCATCTTATATTTGACTCATACCCATCTTGATATTTCCTTTGTTGGTGTTCTTGTTACCTAGTATATGCAAACACCTCGTGAAATCCATTGAAAAGAAGCAAAAGGGATACTTTGGTATATTCAGGGTACATTTAATTTAGGATACATTATTGTTTAGGGGGGAATCATTTGTTGGTTGGTTTCACTGATCCAGATTGGGACGACGACCCTCATGATCGAAATTTTACTGCATGTTATGTTTTCATCCTTGGTATTGAACATGTCACTTGGGATTGTAAGAAATAATAGGATAATTCTCTTTCTTTAGCAGAATCAGAGTATCGAGCAACTATTAATGCAAGTCAAAAATCCTTGTGGATTTGACGTATCCTTTCAGAGTTTGGATTCCAGTAGCAACATTCGACCACCCTCTAGTACAAAAATAAAAGTTCCATAAAGCTCGCCAAATATCCAGTTCGACATTAGCGTAGCAAACATATCGAACTACACATGAACTTCATCATAAATATCATTCATGATCAAGTTATTGAAGTGCTCATTTTCCATATAGAATATGAAGTTGCATACATTTTCACAAATTCTCTTAGAGAAGTGAAGTTTTCTAAACTCCGATATATGTTATAAGGTCAAGAAGTTGTCATTGAGGAGGGATAGGCTCTGATTCCTCCTTCCTTCTCCTATTGTGTCACCTTTGTAAATAATTCAATCCTATCCCAAGTTGTTATTAAGGGGTGATATTGGGATATTTGGAAACTTAGGAGTTAGTTAAGATCAACTTGATCTAATGTGTCATTAGGTTAAATTGAGTTTCTTAGTTTGTTTCTTTAATATGCATTAGTATGCATTTCTAATCCAACTATCACGATATATTCGCAACATAAAGTGATCTGACGAATGATATTCTCCTCGATCTTAATGTCTACATTGATACATGGATTAGCACCCAATTGGTCCATGATATCTATTTAAATATAATGGAGGGTCATTTGTTGATGATCGGTCATGAGAATCTCTCTGTAACATATTTTCTTTTGTGTTAATAAATTGCCTCAAGTGTCCATGTTGGTTGGAGCCATGTATGTTTCCCCGTAAGGTTTTTACCACATAGAAGCATTGATATCTTGATCTTTGATTTCCTTGTGTGAGTGGTTATTGAAGGTGTTTTTTCTCTGTTGGAATACTTTTGTTGTTAAGCATCACTCAAGGGAAACATATTAAATAGATGAATCTCAAACTAGTTTTATAAAAGAGAAAATGGTGCATGGATTCTATCTATGTTATGGATTTGAAACATGAATAAGGTGGTTAATTTTAGTTTGAATAAAATTAAAGGTGGGAAAGCCAACATGGGGTTTTGACACGATTCCATCCATAGAAATGATATTTAGAAATGTCGGAATCAAGATATAGGCTAGGAAAATAACCTAGAGAAAACAAATATGGGCATGGGAGGAGGCAAACACACTTTCCTAGAACATATTTATTAGAAATAAAACCAATGGGAAAGGAAATAATAGATAGATTATCTTACTTAGCATTATATAATAATAAAATGAATAATATAAACACAACATAACTTTCTTGAAGTGATTATTACTAGTGGATATAGGCTCAGTCTTGATTTCATAATGAATTCAACAATTTGTTCAACAAACAATAGTTTTAGTGTTGGGAACTAAATAAGTCTCATATTTGAAACAACCATTATATTAGTAAAAAATGTATCTATGGGTAGGGATTACAAAGAACAGTATCCTAGGATTTATTGTTCTCCTCTATAGAACTTGCTACTCATAGAATGCTTACGATTAGAATAATAATGAAGGAGATGAGAAGTGGAAGAAAGAGAAATCCACCTGCTACTACAAAACTATGAGTCTCTAGGTAGAGCTTTCATTTTTGATGACTTTGGTCTTTTTTTCTCCCTATTCAACTACAAAAAAATCGTTCTTTAGAAATGAGTAATGTCTTGTGTAAAAGCATTAAAATATTTGTATTTATATGTTGCTAGAAAAAAGTTATCGATATTTGGTTATGAAGGCATATTGATCTCTATAGTTTCAAATAGTCCTTTAATTTTGTGGGATATTTTAACTAAAATTCCAATTAACTCGTACTTATGGGCCCACAAAATCAGGAGAATGCATGCAAAATCCCCCTAGCGAATGGTTACATTACATACATGGAAGTCCCCATCTAGGTGTCTTCTTCTCTTTGGCTCACTTGTATATTTGGAGTACATATGTTCACTTTCCCCTGTAATTGAATGCTTGTGAATGTATTTGAAATTCAAAATTGAGTAGGAGGTTCGAGGAAATAATTCAAACAATGTACAAAGGGACTCGATGGAGGCATCGAGCTTGATTTTGGAATTGACCATGGTGAATGGATCGAATGGTGCATAAGGGTTTTGATGAATTTACTAGACTTGATATATAAATTAACTACAACGGACACTTAGAAAGTGAGCAAGGGGACCAATAGGGGCATTAGGCCTAATCTCAAAATTGTCTTGCACTAACACCTCAAACAATGTGCAAATATTCCCTTGAAGATTCTTAGCTAATGTCGGGATTCTTTTCCATGTGTTTTCTTCCTATATGGACACCTATATCTCTCAAACTCCACATGGTAGGCAGTGACGTTTTCCACATTGATATTCTCATCCACATTTCCTCATCTCATCATGTAACATATCCTGCCATAGTATAGATCTTTTCTTTTCCTTCACTCGAGCTATGAAATCAAGCCAAATGAACACTTATAAAGTGAGAAACGGTATTGATGGTGTCCTAAGGCTTGATCAAGAAATTGACTACAAAAAATAGTTATAAATTTATCTAAGGGCATGATTTGGGAATCGTGTATGATATGAAAATCAACCTCTACAAACACCTAAACGATTGTGCAAAGATTCCTTGAAATATTCTTGACTGACACAAAGATTATTTTCCTTATGTAGATTCTTATGCATGTGTCACCTTCCTATAAGGTCACCTACCTCCCTCTAACTCCAAATGGAAATAATTGGCATCGTCCATATGAAGACTCTTGTCTATGTTTCTTCTCATTGAGCCACTTATCCCCCTATAGTTGAAAACTTTTTTTTTCCTTTGAAGTAAAAATGTTCTTACCTGAACTCTAAAATTAGGATAGGTGAACACTTAAAAAGTGAGTAGGGATCCCAATGGGAACATCGGGAACAATTTGAAAATCGATGAAGTTGAACACTCAAACAGGTGCAAAGGGGGCTCGATTAGGAAATTTCCATGGAAACACTTGAACACGTCCAAAACATGTTTAACTGATAAATTGATCCCAATGTGGAAATTGAACAAGGAAATCACTCGAATAAGTGAAAAGCGGGATTGATTAGGAAATCAACCAAGGAAATCACTAAAACAAGTGCAAAGGGGGCATAATTGGGAAACAAGCTCCATTTGGAAATCAAGTTGGAAATGAAGTTTGAAAGGAAGGCAAAAACCAAGTTTTTAGATATTTATGAGGGATTCCAACAACTAAAATATAAATGGAAATTTTTCTAAGTGTGAAGGGAACCCTGAATGTGTGAAGGCTATGAAGGTGAGGCTCATTTTGAATGTAGGTGGATAGGTAAGTGATTTGGGCTTGGATATAGGATCAACAAGGTGATAACATTAGCTAGTATAGTAGACCCCAACTAAAGTCTTTAAAAGGTATGTGAAATTAAAATTGGAACAACTTTTGATGGGGGGGTCCATTTGGGGTGATTCAAAAGGTGTTTGAAAAAAAGCGATATTGGGAAACATGTTTTTAATATTTTTAGACAATGATTTTGGATTAGTATTCAAGGGTTATGGAGATCCCAATTTCAGAAATTTTTCTCTATTCTACAAGTATAGTTTTATGATAGATACATGTACCAACATCTAGGATGCATACAAAAAGAGAATATAGGTGGGGGAATCATGAGATTCTCATGACACATATGTTGGTACTTATCAAGTAGTACCATATTATACATAATATGTTTATGAGTTTGATCTTTCACATACCTTACAGTATATTTAAATCCCCATAGGCATACATGAGAATAGGATTGGGTCACCTTTCAACTACTTTTATCTATGGTAGAATGATAACAACACTTTTGGATATCACTCTTGCACACCTAGGAATTGGGTAGTACAATTATGGTTACAACCCATCTTCCTTAGTCAACATCGTGAAACAATAGCCTAGTTATACTATTGAAAACCTAATGATATATCAAAGATATATAGAGCCTAAAACGTCCTTTCCCATACAACCCTACAAAACCCTCTCCCATCATGTATAGACATGTGACAAATGAAACTCATGCAAAGGTTTTTGAAGGATCATCCTTGAGACATGAACAGAAATAAGATATGGAATTTAAGGTCTGGTAGGTAAAAAATGATTCCAAAACATTAAAGATGATTTCAAGTCACACATGGAAATAATAGAAGATCTCAAAGATATGCAACTACGGAATATATCAAATACATGATAAAGGATTTAACAAAACTCCTTATCCTATATTATCCTCCTTATGAAGAGGATACAAATAACAAGTGGATCAACTCCTAGTCACACATGGATAACATTTTAACAGATGTTTAGAACAAGAGGTTTGAGTCCCATATCACTAATGAAACCACTTCATTCCCAATATCAATATGAGGAAATTTTATGGTAATGATCCCATAACATGGATATTCTAGATGGAACAAATCTTTTATCACAACAAGTACCAACTCTACAAAATATAGTTATTGCATCTATGTATTTTGAACCTAATAAATTTGTGTGGTGTCGATGGCTTTGTAGCCACAAAGAGTACTTCATTGTTTGTCGTTTTATTTTTATAGATGAATTGATAGAACATTATGGGGCTAGTATGAGAAAGTTCTTGTTAAGAAATTAACAAATCTCATGCAAAGAGTTGCAATTACAAAACAAATTCAACAATTTCAAGAGAATATTCTTAGATTGAGGAACACTCTAGATGATAATTTTGTTAAGGTCATAACCTCTCTAAACCCTAAAGTAGATAGAATATTATGTATTACTATGCAATAAAGGCCATGACTAGTAAATAATTCCTATGTAATAATGTGAACACAAATATTCTAGGAAGACTTATTAGAAGGTTCCTCCTCTAGAATGTTCTTAAGAATATAGTAGTAGTAGTAGTAGTAAAAATTGTGTTGTGGAACCATTTGTTACTTCAAGGATTCTTTGTCAAAGTTTTCCCCCTCGAAGAGGCAAGTGAACAATGCTTTCCATATTAATAAAGATATCATATCTTGGCCTATATTGTTGTTGTGCTCAATGTTTTGTTTCTTTATGCTAAATATTTTGATAATATTTGTGCTCTTGATTTGAATATTACTATTTGGTACCTTACAAGTGGTATGAGATCACTTTCATCAACAAATGTTTAGAATTGTTTTCCAGGCTAGAGACGCCTTCCAATGTCTATAAAGAACCAAAGTGATATATCATTAAGTGGGTAAAACTATTGTTGGGAAATGTCAAGATACAAGGCGGGCCTAGTGGACAATGGTGATTCCTCTGCTGAATAAGAAGATTGTGAAAAAGCCCATCAAGAAGTTCATAAGGCCTCAGAGTGGCCGCCATATCTATGTTAAGGAGATTGTGCCAGCTGTAGCGGAGAACGGCAAGGGAAATAACGCGGTGGCCAAGATGCCAACGTTCTCTACCCTAAAACCCCATTTGACTGTGGAGGCACCGCATGTTGCGGATTCCATAAGCTTCTACCAGTGCGTGTTTGGGGCCGAAGAAATTGCGAAGTCTCATCACTCTCTTCGTAAGGCTGACCAAGAGCTCCCTCTCATCCTTCACGCCCATTTGAAGTTCGGTTCTGCGGAGGTTATGGTCTGTGACGAAGCCGAGGAGGTCGGGGAAGAACTAGTAGCCGACGTAGAGGAAACTGAGGAGGACGGCTCCGACTCATTCTCTGGCGAGAGCGAACTAGCGATTCGGGACCGGATCAATGTTGAGAATAGGCAGAGGGTGTCGTAAGTACTAAACCCTAGCCACCATCGCCGCCTTGAAATAAATATTGGAAGCCAGTCAAATAGCAGAGACCTCAGGGTTCCTCGGCTCTTGGGGGATTCTCCGCCTTCGCTCTGGTGCAGATATCTAGTTAAGAGGAATGCAGAAGCGAGGTTTCACTCGGAATATCATGACAAGACTAGATTTGAGACTACGGAAAGCTTCCCCCTTTTTATAAAGACCATTGCCAGACCTTCTCTCTGCTTGCAGGCTCAAGACTCAGTTTCTATTTTTGAACTCAAAACCCAAATCCACCAAGCTACAGGTACTCCGCCTGGATTCCAATGACTAATCTTCGAAGGACGACAGCTTGGAGATGGCTCTCTGCTACGGGACTATGGAAATATAGAAAATGCAACCATTTCTCTCACTTCTCGGTTGCGTGGAGGAGTGCCTTCAACCACTCATCCAAGCTCTTACAAGCAAGCCGTGAAATCAGGAACTTCCGCTCCTTCGGGGTTCAAGGCTGAAGCTTCAAAATTAAATGAGCCCTTTGGATTTGCCTTCATTGTCTATGGCAGAAGTCGAAGATCCTCAAGTCTATGGCTACGCCTTTCTCTACCAAGCCAAAGCCCTCATTTTCCTCTTCAATGGACTTTGGCCCTCGGCCCCTGCGCTAAAGGAATGGGTTAACAAGACCTGGTCGGAGGGGCATGAGCTGTTCTTCTGCTCCAAGGGGTTCTTCATCGTCAACTTCTCCATAAAAGTCGAATGTCAACACGTTCTAGATCAAGGTCCTTGGATCTGGGGCAGATCTGGACTCTCCATGCAACGATGGTTCCCAGAATTCAATCCACTGACCATGACAGCCATGACTACATCGGTCTGGGTAAGACTACCCAATCTACCCCTGCATTTCTATTCTGCATCTTTTTTACCCACATTGGGCAATGCATTGGGTAGATTTATCAAGATATACATAGACAGAATAACGAAAGGATTCGTCACTTTCGCCCTCCTATGCGTTGAAATTGACCTCAGTCAAGGGCTTCCAGATACGATTCTTATAGACTAGGGTGACGGAGATCCATTCATATAGATGGTCGACTATGAGAACACCGCCTTCAGATGTCACTCCTGTCAGGGCACCTCCAGGCAACTTCTCCTCTTTCCCCCATCCCTCCCTCAACTTTGGAAGCACGGAAAAGAGCCAATGGTTGGAAAGGACCAAAATCTCACAAAAGCCGCCTGAACCCTTCCTCCGACAACAAGAAACATCACAAAGATGCTCCAACTCCTACGCCTTCCTCAATGCCTTCACAGGCCCCAACTTTTGCTCAGCAGCTAACTATTGACCCAAAACACTAGCCTGCAGCCTCGACACACAATCCTACAGACTCAGAAGTCATGATTCCAACTCCCGCAGTTAAGTCCTTGCACCCACCTCACGAAAAGGGGGAAACAATTGACACAATCATGATCACAACATCGTTCCCAGGGACTCAGAAGTGACCTCATGAATCAGACAACTCAGACAGTGACAAAGAAGCACTTTTGAATTCAGTAGCTCAAGATTATGGCACTTCCTTAGACCATCTGGCTTTGGTGGTAAAAGTTGTTGAGCCTACCTGCTCCTCTGGTTGGATTGATGTTAGTAAAAAAAAAGGCAGAAAGGATCCTCCCCAGCCAACACAATGATCTGGTCCTTTCTCCTTATATTGTAATGTTTCATCTTGCTTTTCCCACGTGCTCTATGGGGCTCTCTTTTAGCATAAGCTAGTTTCAAATCTGAGGGGTCTTCTCCCCTCAGCAAATCAATGTATCACTTTACACTTTTTCATGGATTGAATAGAAGGTTTCTCCCCCTTTCTTACTTAAGAAAAAAAAAAACTATTGTTGGGAAAGAATACACCTAGGAAATACACACAACTTCACCTTGTTGGAAACCCATATAACCCCTTTTGGCACCCTTTCTATTAGTATTTCATCAAACATCACCTATAAATGAAATTTCACTTCCACGTACCCTCAAGTATATTGGCATCCCTGTAGGTATCTTGAAACTAGTCATATCTCATCTATTTGACCACCTAACTACTATAGTGGCAATGAGAATAGCACTTAGGAAGAATACTCTTATGTACCTGGGTAATTAGGTAGTACGGTTAAGGGTATGATTAACCCTCCTTAGTTATATCCCTGAGATATTGTGTTGAGTACTACTATTGGAACCCACAACCATATTAGAGAGATATAGCTCAGGGAACTCCCTTGTCCTTAGGAACCTTCAAAATCCTACCCCTTGCAACCAAAATAGAAACAATGTTGAAGTTTTGCACATCTAGTCTCGGGAAACCTTGCTTCCTATACTGAGTTTGTGAAATTCCTACACAATCTTTAGTATTTAGAATTTGGGCATTCTATGAGATTAATACTATTCATCCATGCATATAAATCCACAAGAATCCAAAAAATAATTATCCCACTAACATCCTTATTTGGGACCTATATTAATATATTCCTCTCTTCATGTCGATTGCAATGGTACCCCTATTTCACAAGTCCTTTTTTTGTATGTGGACCCACCCTCTCTATCTAGCACCTTTATTTGGGACCTATATCACTAGATTCCTTTATTTGCATTGATTTTCTTCATAAAACTCTCTAGTAATCCTTTTTGCGTGGACCCAATCACTCCTTTCCCCTACTCACTTTTCACTTTTACTTGTGCACCCTCCCTAAATGGAAACCCACAACCAATAATTTGGAAATTGCTTTGGTTCCCTTGAAGAATCCTTTAGAAAATTATAGCACTGATGCAAAGCAACTTAAACTCAAACCGATCAAATTTTGGCTCAAATTAGTTCCAACATTGCTACCCCTAATTCCTAGCTAGTCAGACTTGAACTAAACTCTCTGATATCCTTTGTGAATCAATTGAATGGCTCTAACTCCATAGAAAAACCTTTACACCAAGAGGGAGTCGAATCACCCATTCCATGGATTTTTATTCTAATCCCCTTGCTCACGATTTGTGTCTTGCTCACGATTTGTGTTTTCCTAAAGTGGAGGTGAATACATTTCATGGATTGGACCCCACTGAATGGGTCACGTAAATGGAAGTGTTTCTAATCTCATTGAATTGCATCATCAATAAATTAATAAAACTTTATGTCAGTTTCCTCTATTTAGATCCAAAACATTGGGAATGGTGGCAATGGCATAAAAATTCCCACTGAGGCTATATTTCTTGGACCCAATTTGTTGTCAATCTTTATGAACATTTTGACATAGAAACTCATCATTTGGGTCATTTCAACAAGCTTAAATAGTCAGGAAATGTCGAATACTAGATCATTAATTTTGAGAAATTGGATTTCCACACTGAAGGAATGTCAGAAACCTTCTTCCATGAATGCTTTATCAATGGTCTCAAGGATGACATATGTGCTCATGTCCTAATGGCTCACCCTAAGACTTGTCTTGAAGACACTAATAGAGACAAAGAACCACAACAAGTGGTCACTACTCAAATAAAAGAGAATTCATTTATTCCTTGTCCCTACCCCCACTAATATAGCTCCTCCTTCTCTCCTCTTAGGTTCCATAAATTAACCAAGGAAAAACTGGCTAAGTTCCAACTTAAGGGACTTTTCTACAATAGTGATGAAAAATACTTTTGGGGCAAAAATATAAGGGGAAAAACACTTCTATGGCCATTTCTGAGGATATTTCTGAAGATGGAGGTGATGTTTCTCCTCCCAAATCGATGCCTTGGGTAGATGATAAGAATCCACCCTTTGATCAAGCTAAGGTAGAAGCCATCATCTCTCTGCATGCTCTAACTGGTACTTTAGCTCCTCAAACTCTTATTAATAAATTTTCTATATAAAGCATCATAAAGTCATTATCCTCATCGACAATGGAAACACCCATAACTTTATTCATCGAGGAATTGTTCAAGAAACCCATTGTTATATTCATGCAATCAACAACTTTCAAATAATGATTACTAATGGAGGTTCCATGAAATGTGGGGGTCGCTATGAAAATGTTCACTTATAAATTGGTGATTAATCCTTGAAATCCCACATGTTTTCCATTGAAATGGAGGGTTGTAACATTGTCCTAGGTGTTGAATGGTTATGTACTCTAGGCCCCATCACCATGGATTTCAAGAAATTATACATGATCTTCCAACAGGATTGGAATTTCTACTAGTTCCAAGGAACCACAATATGTTCCCCCAATATTGTCATCTCACAACAAATGGAAAAACTCATCAAAAAGGTTTATTATGGCATTATTTCCCAGTTCCAAGCATTAAAGTCTTTAAGACTCCATCCCCAACTGTTCATATAGACATGTATCTTAGCCTCTCTAAACACCACTCAGTTTTTGAGAAACCCCAATTCCTCCCACCTTCCCATGGTCCCCATGGTCATTCCATCCTAATTGTACCTATTAGTATTCCACCCAATGTTTGTCCTTATCACCACCCATTCACTTAGAAAAATGAGATTGACATTTCTTTTCAAGAGTCATTAGGTACAAGTGTCATCTACCCTAGTACCATCCCTTATTCATCTCTTGTGGTTATGGTACTCAAACAATAAGGTACTTGGTGCATGTGCCATGATTTTTCAGGCTCTCAACAAAATTACCATCAAAGATAAATTTCGCATTCCCATAATTGATGACATTTTCGATTAACTAACCAGTGCTTAATTCTTTACCAAACTTGATATGTTTTCTGGCTATAACCATATTTACATGGAGGAGGATGATATTCCCTGGACTATCTTTTGTACTCATGAATACCATTGTGAGTTGTTGGTCATGTCATTTAGCCTATGTAATCTACCCTCCACTTTCCAAAGTCTAATGAATTGCATCTTTCGACCCTTTCTTCATCATTGTGTCCTCATCTTCTCTGATTACATTCTCATTTATAGTAAAACTCAGTAAGCCCATATTTCCCATGTGTATTAGCCATTACACCTACTTTCTCAGCATCATTTCTTTCTCAAAAGGTCCAAATGTTCCTTTGGGGTCTTAGAAGTAGAATACTTGGGACACATTGTTAATAAGAATGGCGTCCAAGAGGATCCCAAGAAAATTGAATCTATGAAGGATTGGCCCCGCCATAAAACTCTTAAAAGTTTGCAGAGGATTACTTTGTTTAACTAGATACTATCAAATGTTAATCCATAATTACGGAAAAATTACAACCCATCTCATTGTCTTCCTTAAGAAAAATGCTTTCAATTGGAATGAAATCATTGATCAAGTATTCCAAGATTTGAAAGAGGCTATGTGTACAACTCCATCACTTCATATGCCTAACTTCAAAAAGAATTTTTCTTGAAGTGTGACACCTTAGGGAAATGCATTGGTGAATTTCTCATGCAAGAATACAAACCCTTATCGTTTACTAGTAAACAACGTTTTGAGCAACACTTGGGGAATGCACATATGAAAAAGAAATGTTGTCTATTTTTCATGTGGTGAATATATGACATCTTTACTTGCTTGGGAAATTCTCCCAAATTAAAACTGATCATCATAGCCTCAAATATTTTTTGGAACAACATATTTCATCCCTTGGGAAATGTAAGTGGATTACCAAAATGTTCAACTATGATTATGAGATCATTTACAAGAAGGGAAAATAGAATGTCGTAATTGATGCTCTTTCCAGAAAATATTATGAAGAAAGACCCTCTTTTTTTTCTCCTTCATTGTAATTGATTGGTTGAAGGTAGGTCACCACAAATGGTTCCATGATCACAAAATTTATAGCCTGATCCAAGAACTTCAACGAGACATAGTTGGACATGTAATCCTTTGTGGTTGCATTACGTGTAATTGTGATGTAAATATGAAGAGTCATAGGTGATAGGAATGGTCACCCGTTGGGGAATACCAAGAGTCATTTACTTATGTATATATGCACCTATCATACTAATGCAAAGGAAATCAAAGTGTGGAGTTACTTTTATGTCCACTCCTACCATGACAGTGGTATCAGAGATAGAAATAACTCCATGAGTGTTTTCTCTCATATACAAGAAACACCCTTTGTTGTCTCTGCCTTTGTAGTATGGTTATGTAGGGATTTTCTCTGTCATATTCTATATGGTTTCCCTGGCATTAGATTTCTACAACTAGAACCTATGACCTCTAGTCGATCATCTATTTTCTATCCTTCGGTATCATTTTTTCTTAGCCCGAAACCCTAAAATTGTTCTTGTGCAAACCCTAATATCTGAAACTCTCATTTCACTCCATTATCATTATTCATTATCACATTGTTTACTTTTTCGACCTATTATGTTGTTGGTTATGGTTTTATTTGAATCATCACCTATTACTTTCACGGTTTCCTTCCTACCTCAAATGATTCAAATTGTGATAGTGCCTAACACTATGACTAGATTGTGAGCGAAGTAGTAAACTCTCTCATGAACTTCACGACCTTCATCACCTTACTTCTCCAGACAATGATACTACGTTAGGGTTGGATCACTTCCACTACTGCTCCCATCGATAGCTCACACAGTTATATTCTTTCCTGAGCCATACAATTTGGTGTCTTCTAGCACTGCAGCGCGACATAATAGATTTGAGATAGTGTATTCTCTCCCGACTCACACTTGCTAGTGAGAAAGAGGGTCTATCATTTTTAGAGGCATCAATGCTTAAAGATACTAATGTTGATATGGCTTTCCAAACAACTATGGCGGAGATACACATGATAATCAACAATAAATCCCTTTCCTTGCAGGACACTGCAGGAGCTAGCATCAAAGAAATAAAAAATCTAGTTGTTGTAGACCCCGACACTAACCAAAAGAAGGATTGTTGGTCATAGAAATATTATAGAATGCTTGAAAATATGATACTAAGGCACAATCTCATTTAAATATTATATAATTCCTGGAAATATTATATAATTCTTGAAGGTTATGATATCATATTTAAATGCCAAAACCATTTAATCCATGATGCTATGTAATATTGTTGATACAATTGCATTGCTTTCTTGGTGCAGTAGCAAGATAATTGTTATTTCTATTGGAGAAGTTTCATTACATTTCTTTTCTAACATGTGAGTAAAGATATAGAAACACACCCTCTTGTATCATCAAATGCATATTTATGTGGGGCTTCCAGTACTCCAGGTTCTAGAAAACAAATAGGAAGTAAGAAAAGAGATAGAAAGAAGAAGCTCAGAGGAACAAGGGGTTGGCATAATCCCCGCGAAAAAATCGACCTTCATTGTACCTTCTACAGAATGAAGAGGTCACATGAAGCCACCGAAATCATATTTCCATGGTAGAAGATCAAATAAGAAAGATAGAGTTAGAAAGAAGATAGAGATATAACTTCAATACTAGCAAAAGGTAAATCACATGTTCATTATGTTGTTTCCTATTTCAATATAGGAGTAACTAAAGATCTATTTAATACTTCATTTTCCTCTTGGGGAGATGCATGTATCCTTGACACAGGAGTGACCTCTCACATGAAATTTCTAAGAGATTTATTCAAAGAATTTGATGACAATGTAGATGGCATGGTATACTTTGCAGATAGAGCAAGTCTCAAGACTTCAAGAGTGGGCACCATTAGGCTTAAGTTTCATGGATTCTAGGATTTTCTTCTGCACAATGTACTTTATATTCTTGAGTTTCAAAGAATCTTGTTGTCCCTTCTGCACATTAGACAACAAGGCCACTCTTTTCATATGTTGGGTGGAAAATTTGAGATAAGGAATGATTTTGACAACTAGTTTTCATGACTAGAATGGAAGATGGAAGACTATTGAAGCTAAATGGCACATCTACCCATACACACATTGTTGCATACGTATCTCATCATGACTTGGGTATAATTCCATCTAGTCCTTTGTGGCATGATAGATTTGGTCATATTAATTATGACAATATTTGTTTATTGAGAAATAATGGTGTGTCTGGTCTTCCTACTATTCCTAGAAAACTAAAACAATTGGATGCTTTCATCCTTGGAAAACACAACAAGCAACCATTTCATACTTACAAAGCATGTAGAAAAATTGAATTGATTCATTTTGACTTGTGTGGCCCTATGCATGTTCCTTCTGCAAATGGAAACAAATATATCATGACTTTTAATGATGCTTGCACTTGAATGTGTTGGGTGTACTTGCTAAAAGATAAATCACTTGATCTTTTGAAACATTTAAAAATTTTCATATATGGATTCAAAATGAATCTCAGTCTCGTATTGGCTCTCTTTGCAATGATAATGGAAGAGAATATACTTCTAATGAATTTGAAAATTACCTTCCCCAACATGGGATAAAACATCAAACAACAGTTCCGTACAATCCTCAACAAAACGGTGTATTTGAACGAATGAACAAGAAACTCCTAAATATGCTTCATTATGTGATGTTTTTCAAAAATGTTAAATTGATGTTTTGGGATAATGCAATTCTATGTGCATTTTATGTAAAAAATAGGTGTCCATATCATGCTATATAAAAAAAGACTCCATATGAAATGTGGTATGGCCACATTCCTTCGGTGAAGCATATCAGGGTCTTTGGTTCCACATGTTATGGCTTGATTCCTAAGGAGAAAAGAAGCAAGCTTGATGCAAGGAGTCAGAAGTGCATTTTCTTGGGGTAGTCAAGTACCACCAAGGGTTATCATATTTACGATGAGACAAACAATAAGTTAATCCTTTCT
>SNQJ01S0005490.1:0-28345 GCA_010110895.2 Picea sitchensis | reverse complement strand
CAATGTGTGTTATTTTCAACATGATTAAAAACACACTTAGATTTTCTATGATATACTATTTATCAATAAAAAACTTATCGAAATTACTTTGTTTAATACGAGAAATATAATGTGAAAAATACAATAAAAGGAAAAAATATATAAATGAAAATACAAAAAATTATAAAATAAAAAATAATACGAAAATACAAGAAATAGAGTGGAAGATAAACCAAATTTTGTAAAAAATAGAAGCCTTTTCAATAACTTGCTTATCATTTAAGAGCTCAACATATCACTTACAAGAATAAAACCTGAATAGGGGAAACACCTATCCACTCAAACTAAACCCAATTGACAATTTGAAATGATATTATACTTAACCGTGAATTAGAAGAGCACCCTCTTTCTTTCTCATGTGATTCCCCTTATCCACAGTGGACAATGTTCACCTCCAAATAATGCTGTACCCAAGTTTAAAACGCAGAGATGTTATGGCACACATTTCAAAGTCTTGACTTGGTGAATTTGAACTCTTAAACAACGCTGCATGGCATCATATACCTGCCGCTATGCAGGTATAATAAAATAAAACAATAGTTGTATTGAATCCACCGCATGTGTCGAGATGAATAACAAACTGATTTGTTGAATATGGCAAGCAAGNGAACAGTGATCAAGAGGATTGAAAATATAAGAATTGATGAGAACTCAACACCATATCAATCATTCAAGAAAACCTAGACTATATCAGAAAGGTCCACCAAAATGGCTCACTGAAACAATTGAAAGTGTCCATACCAATGAGGTCGGAAATATAGGAACCAGATTTTCCTCAAAACAAGATGGAGGTAATGTAGATCATTCAAATTTAAGTGATGTAGATGATATGGATGTTTCATATGATTGGGAGTTTAATTTATCTACTAACCTTGAACCAACTTATTTTAAATAAGTTTATTCTCATGATGAATGGAAATAAGCCATGCAGAAGGAATATGATGCTCTCATCAAGAATGGGACATGAAAGTTGGTTGCCTCTTCATATGAAACCAAACCAATTGGATGTAGGTGGGTATTCAAGAAAAGTATACATCATATGGCTTACTTGAAAATCACAAATCAAGGCTCGTGGAAAAATGATTTGCACAAAAAGAAGGTGTTGATTATGAGGAGATTTTTTCCCCCATAGAAAAATGGGAAACCATCCACACTTTGTTTTCCAAGGAAACACAAAATGGATGGAAAATACATTAAATGGATGTGAATACTTCCTTATTGAATGGAGACTTGAAAGAGAATGTGTTCATGTCTCAACCAGAAGGATTTGTTGTGAAAGGACAAGAACATAAGGTATTCAAGTTCATCAAATCCTTATATTGCTTGGAAAAGAACCACGAGCATGGTATGAAAAGTTAACCGAGCATCTTCTGAAATTAAATTTCAAGCATTTCAACCTTGCAATGCAACTTTTTTTTTCAATAAATTTGGAAAAAATATTGTGTATCTTGTAGTATATGTAGATGATATGTTCATAACAGGGAACAATGAGAACTACAATGCATCCATAAAGAAAGAATTTAAGAAAGGCTTCAAGATGATATATTTGGGACACCTTCATTACTATTTTGGCATTGAAGTGATACAAAATCCAAAGTGAATATTCATCTCCCAAAATAAGTACATTGGATAACTGTTGAATAAGTTTGGCATGGTTGAGCGCAATCATGTTTCTACTCTAATGGGAAAAAAATTGAAAATCACATCAAAAGAAGGGAATGAATTTGAGGATGCAACCAAGTATAAATATCTTGTGGGAAGTATTATCTATCTTACTACCACCATACCAAACATTTTGTTTTTTGTTGGGATTATTTCTAGGTTCATGCAAAATCCTTGTGAAGGACAATGGTCTGCTACAAAAAGAGTTTTGAACTACTTGAAAGGAACTCAAGATTTTGGACTTAGGTACTCTAAGATGGATGACTTCAGTCTGATCAAATATTTTGATTCAGACTTTGATGTGGATAAGGAAAATGGAGTATCAAATTTAGGCTATCTCACGAGTCTTGGATTAGAAACTGTCTCCTGTAGATCATGTAAAAAATCAGTTCTAGCAGATTCCACAATAGAGGAAGAATATGTGGCAACTGCAGAAGTGACAATGGATATTGTGTGGCTTAGGAGAATACTTGAATATTTGCAGAAGAAACAAGTAAATTAGAATCATATTCTAGTTGACAATACTTATGAAATCAAGTTGGACAAGAATCCCATATTCCATGATCGAACAAAGCACATTAACACAAAGTATCACCTAATTCGATATCATGTAGAGGCCAAGACTATTCACCTGAGACATTTTTCCACAAATGATAGAATTGCGGACATCTTCACCAAAGCACTTGGAAGAGAAACATTTGAGAAGTTTAGAATGATGATTGGACTCAGACATACCCCTTTGGATTAAGGGGGTAATTTTGGACACATAATCCTTTGTGGTTACATTACTTGTAACTATAATGTAAATATGAATTCGTAGGTGATAGGAATGGTCACCCATTGGGGAAGACCAAGATTCATTTACTTATGTATATATGCACCCATCATACTAATGCAAATGGCATCAAAGTGTGGAGTTACTTTTTTCCCACTCCTTTGTTGACAGAAACGAATGCATCTTTGGGTTACACTTGGAAAAATGAGAATCTTCACTATAAAGGCCACCTATATTTAAGCAAATAGTCTAACTTTAAATCCATTATTCTCTCTAAAATCCATGCCTCACCAACAATAGGACGTTTTGTCTTTCATAAGACCTATGAACAGATCAAATGTTTTTTTTTTTGGGAAGGAATGAATTAGCAAATCCACACTTTTGTGGCATAATGTGATATTTTACAACACAACAAGGGAGAAATGGTAAAAAATAAAATAACACTACAAGCTCTCCCTATCCCACCTATTATATATATATATATATATATAACCCAAATATATATATATATTACCCAAATATGGTAATAAATCAATCATCATGGTTTTAGTTGATTGAGTTTCCGAATATGATCATTATTTTTCCCTCCAACACACATTGAAAGCTTCCGCAATGGATCAATTTTTCATGGACAATATCTTCACACAAAAAGGAATGCCACAATGTATTATCTTATACCATGATCTTCACAAGTAAATTCTCATAAGAATTTTTAAGGCTCCAAGGCACCCAATTGCATCTCAGCACTACCTACCATCCCTAGACCAATGGTCAAATTGAAACTATCAATAAGTGATTGGAAGCCTATTTGAGGTGATTCATATCCAAATGACAATCTCAATTGTTTCAATGGTTACCCCTCATGAATGGTTGTACAATACCACTTACCATGGTGCCACTCATATGACTCCCTTTGAGGCAGTCTATGGTCAAAATCCCCCCTCCATATTATCTTACCTGTTAGGTGTCTCCAAGGTCCAAGAGGTTGAAAGAAGCCTTATAGTTATGGATGAAATTGTAGATTTTAACCTTGTACAATAAATTAATACAAATATATTGTTCATGAAAACAAAAAAGATACAATGGGATACACAAACATACACACATTACACAGATATTTTACCCTAGAAACCCAAACTAGGAAAACCAGTAACCTATTTAGAGACAAACCTCTTATCTTATATTCATATATCTTCATTGTTTAAAATACAATACAATATATAGGATCCCGCAACATCCAAAACCATTAATCCATTGACCTTGATTAAACAAAAACCCTAATTCCTTAACCAAAATTAGTAAACCATTGGAGAAAACCATGTGTCGAAAAACCACCAAAAACGGAAGAAAAAAAGTGCTAATTTTTTTTTCGAGGGCGTTGCCCTTGAACCCCCTCATAGGGGGTCTCCCTCCCCCCTATAAACCCCCCGCGTGCTCAGTGCAATGGAAACACTATATCTAGTAGTGTAAAGGATATAACACATACCCAATATTATCCCACTTGTTGTTTCCTTTGCATACATGGGGTTACAAGGTTCCATAGTCAACAATCTAGGGCATCAATTCCCATATATCCTATACACTAAGAGAACTTCTTAGTCCTCATAGATTTTTTTAATGAATTTGAAACATTCTTAAAAGTGTCCACCTTCATTAGAAACACTTTCTTTTCTTCAACCATATCTCTCACAAAGTGATATTGAACATCAATATGCTTTGTATTTGAATGATAAGTCGGGTTCTTTTCCAGGAAGATTTCTCTCTGACTATCACAATCTATCCTTACATATTGTTGTACCAACAAAATACCTACACACAATCTTTGTAACCATACTTATTCCTTGCATGCATTAGTGGTTGCCATGTATTTAGCTTGTCTATTTGAGAGCTCCACTACAAATTGTCTTTTGCTCATCTGATTGATGGCTCCTCAAAACAACTTAAACACATACCCACTTGTATATCTTTTTCTATCCATATATCTAGCCCAATATGCATCAACAAACCCATGTATATTCAACATTTTCTCCAATCACGGTCTTCCTTGGTATCGGAATCCATAACTAGTAGTGCCATGAAAATACCCAAAAACCTTCTTTATTTTTTTCCAATGTTCCTTCACTGGTTTTGACATATACCTGCTCAAAACTCCCACTGCATGTGGAATTTTTGTTCTAGTACAGACAATTCCATACATCAAATTTCCAACTGCACTAGAATATATGGAGTCTGGAATCTATGGGGTCGAGCCCACTTGGTATTTTTTTGTAGATGTTGTCAAGGAACAATATTACCCAGTTGGCAGCTATGACAACCAGTAGATGAGATGGACCACATTGTGGTAAGGGAAGGGCCAAGCAGTGCTAGAGTTCACTAATACCTTCCATACCTTGCATACCAAGCTTGGTATGAAATACTCTGAGCAAAATTTGGTTCTGAAATACCATGGGGCTCTACATAGATACATCCAAACTGAAATAGATTTTCTGAACATATCATCACTGGGTGTTTCTTATCAATATGACGTTAAAATCGAGAAAAAATTTAAGCACCAGAAAAAATGAGATTACGGGTCTGCAAATCCTCAGAAACCAAAGTATGGTAAATATGACCCTAACAACCAAACTCTGGAAAACTAGTCCAAGCCACAGGAAAAGAAGGGTAATAGAAAGAAGAAGAAGGACACTGGAAAATGGTGTGATTTCCACAAAATCCCCTAGAACAACATCGATGAATGTCGCTCAAAATAGTCATTGGTGGTTGATATCAAATACAAGGAGTCGAACCATGATTCAAAATTTGATTCAAAAAATACTGGTAGAAGACAAATCATCGACACAGACCCCACTACTATTGTCGCGACTGCAACAATTCAACCAGAAGAACCAATAGATCCTGAAGAGGGGGGGTGCCTTTTTCATTCACATATATGGGTGAAGGGGACCCCACTACATTTTATTGTTGATAGCGGAAGCTAGAGGAACCTCATCTCAGCAGAGGTTTTCAAATAGTTTGGATTGTCAACAACGCCACACCCGCAACCATACAACATCTAGTGGCTTCACCAGGGAAGAGATATTTGTGTCAGCTAGCAGGGGCAATTGTCATATGACATCCATCACTTCAAGGATGAGGTATTATGTTATGTTTCCCTATTGTATGTCTATGATGTTCTTTTAGGCCAACCATATATCTAGAAGCGCCATGCTATTTATGAGTCTCGACCTTGTAGTTTCATTGTTACCTTGGGGGTTCATATCTATAGGATACCAGAGGTAGTTTCGACTATTATCCCACCTAAATAGTGTTTCAAGGTAGTATCTCATACTACAAATTTAGCTTCTTCATAATCTATTCAAAAGGTGAACGGAAGGACACTCCAACAACTGCAGCCTCGGTCCAAGCACCTTCTATCCGATAGAAGAAGGTTGACAATATTGTAGAAAAGAGAAAATATTCATTCTACACACAGTCATCCCAAATATCCCGATAGGTTAAAAATGTCCAACCCTTCCAACATCAGGTTCTCAAAAACCTTCCACAAGCCAAGCATCACAACTTCCCCAACAATGCAAGAAACTCGCCAAGGTCTAGATTCAGCAAACTCTTCCCCCTATCCCATGGGAACTCAACGGAATGGAGACCATTTCTCCATAAGGAGAGAGGATGGACCAAGGTGGATATCAGCGGCCACACACCTATTCCAACTGGCTCAAAACCATTTTCTGCCAACTTACTAGTTTTAGCACTTTTTTGGTTTCTAAACTTTAGAGGCCATTTTGAGGGCCTAAATTTTTTTTTTTCATTATCAAGCACCTCAATGGTAGAAAAAGTCTCTAATTGAACCCCCAAAATGAATCTCCTCATCGATACATTTCCAACGAGCTATCGCGCGCCCCAAATGGAGATCGTATGCCAAAGTTACACCCTTGAAAAGTTGATACACCAATCTACCCAAAACGAGGTCCACAAAACTGTTGGATTTTCATCTTCTGGGGTTAGGGTTTTCATTTTATTTATGTTAAAAATTCCTTTGGATCCTCATTATAAAAATCATCTTCTTGTGAATGTGAGTAGCCGTCACATCTCTTCTGAGAGATAAGCTTCCACCATTCTAATGAGTCTTTCACTCTGTATTTCTATAGTTTTGTACATTTCACTTATTAATAGAAATTGTGTATTACTATATATCTGTGTTTATTGTTATATCTATGCTATATATATTTCATATTATTGGATATATGATATATCTCTATACATTTTCTTTATTATATCTTCGCTCTCATTTTGTATCGAAAATAATCTTGATCATTTTCGGGTCCTAAACTTATGGGGTTGTTTTGAGGCCCTAAACAACATTTTTTGGGCCTTCTATAGTCACACTATAGATGGATTTAGGGTGTGATGACATAATGTGTATTCCTCTGATAGACCTTTCCAATGAGCTATCGTTCACCTAAAACAAAGATCATATGCAAACGTTATGACCCCAGGAAGTTGATGTACCAACTTACCCCAACGAGGCCCACATGACTTTTGGCGCTTCATCTACTAGGGTTAGGTTTTTGGACTTCTAGTGCTTTGGAATAAATGTTTGATGTAAAAATTCCTTTGGAGCCTCATTTTACTCATCTTCTTTTGATTAAGTGTATTCGTCACACCACTTCTCAAAGATAAGCTACCACCATTGTAGAAAGCTTGTTTCATTCTGCATTTTTACAGTTTCAAAACATTTATTAATTAATAGAAGTCAAGTTTTACTATATCTATGTTATTATTCACTATATATTTGTGTTAATATTATATATATGTGCTTTCATTTCATTACCCCCATAAATTAAAATCATTGGTATCAGAGCAGTTTGCTCTTCATTTTTTTCTCTGTGCATGTCCCCAACAAGGTCAAGGTATAAGAAATTGGAACTCGAACCAGTTGATCCCTTGCAATATCAGCCTCGTTGAACCCAACGAATGCCCATGGGGGAATAAAAAAGAGATGGGGCAGGATATCCCTTTAAATATTTTCTTGAGGAATCCATCTCGTGACAAAGGAATGATATGATGTATAACTTCATGCAAATCCTTCAATGGATATCAATAGGCAACACATCTACCTCAAGCAGAGGTGCCACCCCCTTCAAGGTACATATCAACTTTGATATTCCTATATTTGAAGGTCAATTATATGCATATGGTGTAGACAAATGGTTAAACCTTCTAGAAGGGTATTTTTCTATCCATAACTTTTTCGATAGAGAAAATATTACATTTTCACTACTCAAGGTCATCCCTCATGTCAAATATTGGTGGGATACTTTCTGTGAACAAAAGGAAACAAAGGGATCTACATTATTTGTAGTTTCAGCCACTTGGGATTACTTTAGGGATGTTATTAAGGAACAATACTACCCTATTGGAAGTTATTATGAACTATATACAATATGGACCACACTGCAGCAGGAAAGGGACTAAAAAGTGCCAGAGTTCACCAATGTCTTCCATACCTTTCACATGAAGATAGGTATAAAATACTCTGAGTGAAATCTAGTTCTCAAGTACCACGACGGTCTTCATAAATACATCTAGATAGAAATGGAGTTTCTGGATATTTCATTCTCGGGAACAACTTATTGATATGTTGTCAAAATCGAGCAGAATATTAAATAGAAGAAATGACAGTTTGGGTCTACAAACCTCTTACAACAGAAGTAGGGAAAAGGTGGACCAACCCACAAAACAAAGGGAAGAGCAAGGATGTACATCCTCAGTACAACCACTCCAAACCTCCAACAAAGAAGGACAATGGGAAGACAAAGAAAGACACTAGGAAATGGTGCAAGTTCCATATGATCCCCTGGAATAACACCACTTAATGTCCCTCAAAGTAGTCATTGGTGGCTAAGGTGAAAGACTTTGAATTAAATGCAAGCTCTGACTTTGAGCCAGAACCAAAAAAAGGGAGACGAATCATTGACGCAAAACCTAGACCCATCATTGCTACCACCACCAAGGTCTAGCCCAATGAACCTAATGAACTAGAGGAAGGTGAGCGCCTCTTTCATTCACAGATGTGGGTGAATTGTACTCCAATGCACTTCATCATTGATAGTGGTAGCCAGAAGAACCTCATCTCAGCAGAGGTTGTCAAGCAGTTGGCCCTTCCGACATCACCACACCTGTATTAGTACACCATCGGATGGCTCTGCCAAGGGAGAATTATTTGCATCATCCAACAATGTCGCCTGAACTACAACATCAATCCCTTAAAATATGAGGTATTGTGTGATGTCGCCCCCCTTGAAGTTTGTGATGTTCTTTTGGGCCAGCCTTATTTATAGAAACTCCATGTTGTATATGAGTCTAGGACTCACAGTTTTATTATTGCTTTGGACAGGAAATTATACAGGATACCAGAGTTAGTCCCATCTACCTCCATTCCTCAATCTCTACCAAGCAATGTAGGAAGGTCATCTCTCAAACCGTGAATTTTTTCCTCTTCGTGATTCACGCTCAAAGTGAGGGGAATGTTGCAGCCACATCCATAGCCTCCACGTCAAGTCTCTCCACACAGAAAAAGAAAGTGGATAACTTCATGGAGGAATACAAAGACATATTCTCCTCACCCATTGGGGTACCTCTTCATTGTTAGGTCAAGCACTCAATCGATCTAACCCCTGATGCACCGCTACCCAATGGTCCAGTCTATCACTACTCTCTGTCAGAAAATGAGGAAATCTAGCGCCCGATCCAATAATTTCTCAAAAAGGGGCACATCCACCCAAGCTCATCACCTTGTGGAAGCCAAATTGTTCTTGTGCAGAATAAATACTAGTCCCGATGACTCTCCATTGATTATCGAGCCATAAATAAAATCGCAGTCAGGAGCCAGTACCCAATTCCCTGAATTTCCGATCTCCTTGACCAGCTCAAGGAGGCCAAATACTTCAATAATATTGACCTGAAGTGTGACTACCACCAAGTCCCAATAGATCATATCGACATATGGAATACTGCATTCAAGTCCAAAGTAGGTATTTTTGAATGGTTGTTCATGCCCTTTGGTTTGACAAATGCCCTAGCAAATTTCATGAGGATGATGGATGATATCTTGTGACATTTCACCAATTATTTTGTGGTAGTGTATTTGGATGACATCCTCATCTTTAGGAATAATTGGGTGGAACACTTGTAGCACTATCAACAGGTTCTACACACTCTGCAAAAACACAAGCTATATGAAAATTTGGAAAAATGTTCCTTCATCATGAACAGGGTCCAATACCTAAGCTACATTGTTGATGAGCATGGGGTGCATGTCGATCTAGACACTATCCAGGTCATCCCTGAATGGCCATCCTCGACCACACTCATTGAGCTTTGAATCTTCTTAGTCCTTGCCAATTTCTATCACAGGTTTGTGTTGGGATTCTCCCACATTGTTGGGCACTTAGCCAAGTGACCAGGGGTGGTGGCAAGGAAAACTTCATGTGGGGCCAGTCGCAACAGAAATCATTTGATGATTTGAAGAAGTGCTTGTGCTCATCCCCGGTTCTCTCATTACCCTACCCACAAAAATATTTTCAGATGGATACAAATACTTCAAACTATGTTGAGGGCGCAGTTCTCACTCAACATGGACATCTTGTGGCCTATCATAGTGAGATGTTATCAGACATTGTCCATAAGTACCCCACTTACAAAAAAATATATGTAGTCCATTGTACAAGAATGCCTCCAATAGAATCATTTCATTCTCAAGAAAAAGACATTCATCCACATTGATCATAAGCCTTTGTAATTCATGCAAACACAAGGAAAAATGTAAAATGACCGCCATCAGAAGTGGTCCACATACTTGCAGCAGTTCCATATCAACATCAAGTATACGACATGGAGCACCAACCACGTCGTTTACTACCTCAATCGACCTCCAGTTTTTGCACTAACCACGGTGCTACACTCTTGTGGATATGAGATCTTTGGATGGCTCCAACTCTACAAGTGAGATCCTGACTTCACCACTACCTACCAGATGTTGGGCACAAACACAATTGTCATTGATTTTCATCTGCAGGATAGGTTGTTGTTCCATCTAGGCCATATATGCATTCAGAGCGAGTGAATCTGATTTGGGAATCTCACTACAGTTGGGTGGAAGGACACTTCAACGTAGAAAATATAGTGGAAGTGTTGTCGCAACATTTCTATTAGCCAAAACTATGATAAGATGTCAAAATTTATATCAGGTCCTGCATAGCCTATGCCATTTTCAAACCGGCCATTAAGAAACAAGGTTTGTACACCCCTCTTCCTACTCTCGACAAGCCCTGGGAATCCATCTCTATGGACTACATGTCAGGACTTCCTTCAACCAAGCATGGAAATGACTATGTTTTTGTGGTTGTTGATCGATTTTCCAAGATGGGGATTCTGGTCACCTGCAAGAAGAGAATCATARCATAGGCCACTTCCAAAATATTATTTGAATGAGTGTGGGTAAATTTTAGGATACCACAAACCATCATCTCCAATACGAACATTTGGTTCCTCAACACATTTTGGTCGAGCCTCTGGTCATGACTAGCCACCAAGATCACCAAACATGCGGCCTTCCACCACCAAACAGATGGCAAAACCGAGGTCGTCAATAGGATGATCGTTCATATTTTTCACATGTACAATTCCAAGAATTCCCACACATGGGATGAGAGTCTACTCTATGATTATCATAGTTACAAGAAATCCATACATAACTCAACTAGACACAACTCCTTTAAGGTGCAGTTGGGATTTCAACCATTGGGTCCCATGGATGTAGCACTACCCCTTGCGTCCACACAAGAAGAATCATCCCATGTGAAAACTGAAGCCAACAAATCCACCTAGTTCATTGAATGAATCCAGCACATCTTTCAATAGGTTCATGATATTTTTCATAAGTCCAATGACAAGTACAAGCAACACCATGATCAACATTGGGTGCCACACAAGTTTCAGGTGGGAGATAAATTTCGGTTGCACTTGCAGAAAGAATTCCTTACAAGACCCCATCATAAGCTTCGTTCACTTCACTATGGACCTTACATCATCACCAAGATTGTGGGTGACAATTATTTTGAGCTCAACATTCCCCCCTTCCTTGTCTTGCACCCAATGTTTAATGTGGACCTCCTTCGACCATACTATCCACCCTTATTGGACACCTCACAGATAGTAGAACAGTTGACACTGACAGATCTCAACCATGAATGCATGGAATAGGAATCCATTGATTATATCATGGAAGCACAGGTCAAGGGAACTCGCCAACAAAAGCTTTAGATTTATCGAGTTGCCAAAGCGGGGCAGCTCCTGCACCAAGGAAAGTGACTCACCCAGGGCCAAATTTAGTAGAAGTTTCCTCATGTTATGGGGGAACTCAAGGAAATAGATACCATTGCTTCCTAAGGGGGGAGGATTGATCCAGGTGGATATCGGTGGCCACCCACCTCTTCCAGCTGGCTCACATACAACTTTCATCTTATAAGTTACGTTTTTTTTTTATCTTAGCAGTTTTTTTCTATATTTTCGGGTCCTAAACTTCTGTGGCCATTTTGAGGCCCTAAACAACATTTTTTGGGCCCTCCACAATCACACTCACTAAAAATTTAGAGTGTAACGGCTTAATGTGTATTCCTCGGATAGACCTTTCCAACAGGCTATCATGCACCTAAAACAGAGATCGTATGCAAAATTTAAGACCCTAGTAAGTTGATGTACCAACTTACCCCAACGGGGCCCACCTGACTTTTTGCAGTTCATCTCCTAGGCTTAGGTTTTTGGATTTCAAGGGTTTTGGAATTCATGTTTGATGTAAAAATGAATTTGGATCCTCATTGTACTCATATTCTTGTGAATGATCATAGTCATCACATATCTTCTCAGAGATAAGATGCCACCATTCTAGCAAGCTTGTTTAAGTCTGGACCAAGCTTGTTTATGTCCAAACACATCACTCTGCACCAATTGTAAAATTATCTTTTCCCTCATTGCACCAGATGGGAATATTACCCGATTCTACTTCCCATATACACAATGTTCATAGAAATCAAAATCTAGAGAGAAATTAGACATTCCTTCAACCATACCTTTATCTTATAGTATTCGAAATCCCTTCTCTCCGATATGCCCCAGTCTTTGATGCCACACCATATATTTTTCCACCCATCACTAATATTTCTTTCTTGTATCTTAAATAGAGTTCTAAACCAGACTCCCTTCAACAACACCATTGTTGCTTGAACCATCCTATAGGTTTCTTTCTCAAACACTCTGTTTACCCTTGCATCATCCATTTTTATTACATAAATCAAATCTTTGTCCAATCATGGGATGTGCAGAACACCGGGGAGTGTTTTAATCCTTCCATCCATGAGATTCAACTTGAATTTTCCTTGTACTATGATTTTGGCTATCAATTCATCACCTAGGAAAACATCACCTCCATCATAACAGTCTTTAATATTTGCAGAACCACTCCCTATGAGGATTCATATGAAAGTATGCACCTGATTCAACCATCCATGACTCATGATATGCATGTGTTCTTAAAGAATAAAAGTACACATCCCCTCGTTCTTCCATTGAGGTTTTTGCATCTGCAGAAGGAGCATCATCATACCCCTTCCATCTCTCAGCACTTTTGGATCTACATTACTTCATGTGGTATCCTTCTTTTCCACATCTCGAACATACCTTTACAAATTTTTTCAGAGATTTGTATCTACCTTTAGATTTAGATCTCCCACTTAAGGACTTAGATCTATTTCTTTCCTGGGAGTGTCCTATTGAAAATAATGCTTTTGATTTTTGTCCTTCCATGTCCTTCTACCTCATCTTGTCTGACAATAAGGATGAGACCACATCATCGAAACTTAAAGTAGTAGTATTACTACCTATGGCCATAATCAGATTATCCCAAAAGTATGGTAAATATCACAATAAAATCATGCACTTATCTTCATTAGAAATATTAATATCAATAGATACTATCTGACTTACCATGGTATTGAAGGCATTTAGATGCTCTGTCACCGAGTTTCCATCTTTCATTCTCAAGTTGTACAACTTCTTCCATGGGAACAATTTTTTTACCAGGGACTTAGACTGATACAAAGTCTCCAACTATCCAATAATTCCTTGGTTGTAGCTTCCCCTGACACATTCATTAATATTGAATCTAAGAGACACAACCATATTGTGTTTTTCTCCTTTCAATCCAACTTTTTCCAATATTTTTCTAACGTTCTTGTTGGTGTAGTACCTGGATCCACCACGATCCACTAATATTTGTCTACAAAAAGATATTCCATCTTGAGATTCCATAGCTCAAAATTTTTACCATTAAATTTCCTGATATTTATTTTTGAATTGCTCGCCATTTGTTTTCACCTGAAGAACCAATGCCACAGATGGCTTATCATAGAGTCGAGCCAAAACCTTAGCCACAAAGGTGACCCCCTGAAGAAAAAAAACAAATATGATACCAAATGTGTATTTAAACTTGTACAATAAATTATTTCAAATACATTCTTAATAAAAACAGAAAATATACAATGAGACACACAATACACATATATTTTACCCCGAAAACCCAAATCAGGAAAACCAACAACCTGTTTAGAGCCACACATCTAATATTATATTCATCATATATTCATTGTTTACAATACAATACAATATATAGATCCCACAAAATCCAAAACCCCTAATCCATTGACCAATATAAGTCAACAACCCTAATTCCTTAACTGGAATTAGACAACCATGTGCTGAAAAACAACCAAAAATGGATGCAAAAGGCACCAATTGTTTTTTTGGGGGCACTACACCAAAACCCCTCCACATGGGGCTCTTGCACCCCTTCCAACCCCCTAGACACAGTGGATCCACACCCCTGGGATCCCCTGGGTAGGGGGGGGCTAGTGCCCCCCCTCTAATCCCCCATGCATGCCTGACACAACGAAGACACTATATCTAATCACGCAAAGAATATAACAAATACCTAACAAAAAATTTGTGCACTCTCAAAGACAATTTTAACATCGATCATAATCAAATGAAGCAACAATATGATAAATCTCATTTTGAATGCCATTTTTCTGAAGGGGGTCAGGCGTTTCTTTTTCTACAACCATATAAGAAATCTTCCCTCAAAGAAGACCACTGCCAGAAGCTTGCTCCAAAGTTTTATGGCCCTTATACAATGATCAAGTGCATTGGGCCTGTGAGTTACAATTATCCCTTCTCATTCGCTCTAATATCCATCTAGTTTTTCATGTCCACTACTTAAAGAAAGTGATTGGGTCCAAGAGCTAGATTCAAACTAGTCTCCTTGAATGGGATGAAGAAGATTCCATTTAATTGTAGCCACAAAGCATCTTGTACCAACACAAGTATCATATCCATCAATGCACACTTTGGGAAGTTTCAATATAGTGGAAGGATACATAGCCCAAGGATGCTACATGGGAGCCAACAACCATTTTGCAACAATTTCCACATGTCCAGCCTTGAGTACAAGGTTTTTTTTTTAGGGGGGAGGGCATGTTAGGGTCATAACCTCCCTAACCCCTAAAGTAGATAGAATGTTATGTATTTATATGTAATAAATGCCATCATTAGTAAATAATTCCTATGTAATAATGTGAACACAACTATTATAGGAAGACTTACTAGAAGGTTCCTCCTCTAGAAAGTTCCTCCACTAGAATGTTCTTAAGAAGATAGAAGTAGTATATATAGAGGTATAAAACATTGTAAAAGTTGTCTTGTAGAATCATTTGTTACTTGAGATCTTCTCTATCGTAGGTTTCCCCCTTAAAGAGGAAAGTGAAAATTGTTTTCCATATTAATAAAGATATCATATTTTGACCCATATTGTTATTGTGCTCATTTTTCTGTCTCTTCCTGCTAAATATTTTGATACTATTTTTTCTCTTGCTCTGAATATTACTATTTTTTACCTTACAAATTTATTGGATCTCTTTAAGGATACTTTAAAGGACAGCATTCAACATGACATATGTCTTTTGGAGCCTAAATCCTAGGGTAATTCTTTCAATGTGGAAAAGGGAGTTGAAAATAAAAATATGGCTACAAGAAGAGTTTCCAATAACACTTACAAATAGTGAAATGTTCCCACTCCTAACCTCACTTAACCTGCAAGGTTGAAACCTTAGTAATTGGATGAAAGAAGAGAAAAGGGGATATGTTTCAATTGTGACAACAAGTACAATTAGGGGAATAAGTGGTGAAAATAAATCATTCTACATAGATTATGGAGATAAAGAAGAACAAGAGTTAGAGCCTTCTCAAGATCTAGAACCAAAAGAGACTACTCTAACCATATATTTTCATGCTTTGGTTAGTATTAGAAATCCTCAAACCTTCAATTCAATAAAAGGATATTGTTAGCGTAGGCCAATTTTGGGTAAAAGAGAAGAAGTTTTGAAGAGATTAGAGCAGCACCGGAAAACAGGGGAGTGTGTTGAACAAAGAGGAAAAGAAACATTGGAAATAACGGAAAACCCACAGCGTGAAAATCAGCTAGAAAGTGGACAAATTGTTGCAGAGAAATTGAAAAGTGGACAAGAGCTGACTTAGAGCAACAATTGGATAGAGGACTAAACATGAACGAGTTAGTTGGAAAGTGGATAAAACCTAATCCTGTTAGGGTTAGGGGTTTTTTAAGGGCTTTGTCCCAGTTTTTTATAAGTAGAATGTACTAGGATTGTAGAAAAAAGGGTTGATCAATCATTTTTTGACACTCGGTAGTTGGTTTGAATATTATTTGTTAGGGTTTTGATGAGAGGTTCTCAGTGTAAGTGAGAACTATTGCAATCCATGGAGATTGGATGTAATGAAGGAAGGATTTTATAGTGTGCAACACTACATTTTTAATGAGAGATGAATAAAGCGTCAAAGCGGAAAATCTTTGTGGATGTAGCCCTAGGGGAGGTGAACCATGATATATATGTGTTTTATCTGATTGTATGTAGCGTTTATGGTTGCATTTACCTTGATAAGTTTTTATCATGAATATGTTGCTTGTTAAAGGAATGAACATTGCACAATAAGGTTAAGTTAATGGAATCTGTAGAATGGCATGGAATGAATGAATATGATAGCTAATAATTAGATCAGAATCTTGTGTTATAGTAGATAAATGTTTTTCTTTCATCAAATGAGGTTGCAATGGTTAATAATGTCCTATCAGAATAGTAGTGACAGTGGTTTGGAGTAAAACCTAATGAGGGTTTGAGGATTAACACTGAGTAGGTTGAATGCCTTGGAGAGGGAAACATATCCCATCCCAGGGTTCCAGGCATCTGAGTCATGTGGCCACCCATAGAAGCCATCTCGGGTGAGATTGTGTAGTACACTTTGTGCGTTGTGTTTCCTTCTGGTATCCAGAAGGGCCGATGGTAGAAGGGATTGTTGGTAATCCTATATCTAGAACCTGGATCAGCCTAAGTAAACCAAACGTAAGAGGAGAATTTTATATTCAAGGATGTCATCAACCAAGAAGGGAAGGAGAAAAATATGGCACAGAAAAAAGTGGAGGAGATGGAGAAACAGATAAGTGCGGTATTTCAATTCATTCTCGATATTGAAAAATCGGAGGGAGCATCTTCTGAAGAGAATATGAGAAAGATAGTGCGGGATTTGGAGAAATATAAAGAGTAGATCAAGGAATTAGAGGAGCGTGCAGTACCTACTACTCCTCCAGAAGTCAGAGCACAAAGAGAGTAAGACGCGAAAGGATCTGCAGAGAACATCGCGTAGACAATACATGGAATGAAAAAATTGTTGGAGAAGAGAGCCCACATGTGGACATAGATATTAGAGGATGGGAGCCTACAAGATCTGTAAGGGAAGGAAGATAATTTGCATGAAACAATAGCATATGTCAAGCAGAGACAGAGGACAATGTCACTACCAAAGAAGATCAAGAGTGTCGTAGAAATGAAGAATCTACAGGCAGAAGAGAAAGTGGTACAGGCACAAAATATTGCATGACATGCTTAGTTGGATCCCCTACAAGAAAAGGAGGAGCAGTTGGTTGTGGAGATTGACGCAACAAAAGTGTGCATCAAACATATAAGATTGGAGGGGGGAGAAATATTAAGACCTCCAGTCTCTGCGCAGGTGGTAGAAGCCATGATAGAGAAGAGTAGGCAGGCTCATGAGTAATGCCAGTGGACAACAGAGATGTACGAAGTACTGGAACAGGAAGTAAAATATGCAAGAGCCCATGAGTGACTCAGGATGAGTCACGATGTCAATGTTGGGGGCATGTTGGCGTAAGCCAATTTTGGGTAAAAGTGAAGAAGTTTTCATTAGAGGAAATTTCAACTCAAAATGGTCCTCCTAAGAAAAAATCAATAAATTGATAAAATAATTCCATGTAGACATTTTTTTAATATATTAATTCTATATTTTACTTTTATAAAAGCTTCCTAGAATTCTTTCACTTTTATCAAAGTTGCCCTGCCCTGAATATTTATTTTATATTAAATCAATATTTATGAGGATGAATTAAATGGCATTAAATCGTTTAATGTGTTGTTGGATGTTTTAGTACACAGTTGAATATATATTTTATATTAAATCAATATTTATGAGGATGAATTAAATAGAATTAAATAAACGATGTGTTGTTGGATGCGTTAGTACATGTTGTAGGTGCATCCCTAGATGCATAGAATAATCGAGAGATGCAGGGGAAGTTACAATGAACGACAAGGGCTCCTCTCAACCCTGCTTCATCTGCCACAGTTCACAAAAATTTGCGTGAATGTGCCATGGATTGGAAACCTTTCTCTTATCGGCCATAATTGGCAAAAACTGGTGCGAATGGAATTGCATTGGAAACCCTTCTCTCATGTTTTCAATTTTTCCTCGAAGATATCATGCATTTATTTTTCGAATTTATCCAAATGTGGCATTTATTTTTCGAATTTAGTCGAACGTGGATTGATGGCTCTGGTTCTCTTAAACAATTCACGGGTTCCAATGGATATCTCCAAAATGCCATCCAAATTTCATGGTTTTGACTAGACCTCTCTAAATTTTCATCCAAATCTGGTTCCTTGGCCATTGGCAACAAAAATTGATGCGAATGCGATCGAAATGGAAACCCTCAAATTTCTGATTTTGGAGGTAAATGATCAATTTTTTGTGGGTTTAAATTAATTTTGAATTTTATTTAACCTTTCATTTGAACCCCATTTCATTCCATGGTGGTCATTCTATTCAGTGTTGAAATAGAAGCGAGCAATTTTTGGTCGATTTCAACTCAGAAAGCGAGCAGTTTTTGGTCGGTTTTGACTCAGAAAGCAAGCCATTTTTGGCCAATTTCAACTCAGAGGGTTGTTATGTACAAAATTCTTTGGTCTGATTGATACCTTTCTAAAACACATGGCATGTTTTTTCTGATAGGTATGTTCTTTATTGTCTCTCACTGTTTATTTTGTTGCTTTGGAAAATTATATCCAGCTTGCAAATTACAATTCATTTTTAAGTGATGGTGGGGAAACTACTTGGGATTTGAGGATGTTGTGTATAACCAGTAAGAAAGACAAGAAGCCATGGTGGTATGGTGTATTGTGTGCAATAGTGTGTTTGTTTTCATGTACAGAGTTAGATTAGCCAAAATTATCCTTAAGAAGAACACATTACTAGACACCTCAGTTTTGAATCAGAAAAATAAATTTGATGAATCAGAATGTACAACTCAGTTCTGTCAGAAAAAATGTTCATTTGACATTCCTCTTCCATGAGTAAATATTTTTGGCAGTTATAGCATCATCGACATAAAAAAAAAAGAACATCAGTTGTCCTTTATACAATTCTATGTTTTTGGAAATAATGGTACAGGCAAGAGATGTGAAGGCTGCATTCACAGGGCATGATCATTTAAATGATTTATGTGGCAAGCTTAGGGGAACTGAGTTGGAAATCAAGTTGACTTCTCCCTGGCAGAGTGCTACGAGTTAGGAAAGGTTAAAGTACCATGAAAACTACTATAAAATAAAGGCTAATGTAGATGAAGTATGGGATGAAGTGTTGAACCAAGCTCAAATAGCAGGTGCTCATTTGGAAGTATCCAACCATTCCAATTAATGTCCTTAAATTTGTTGAGATTATAGATAGACCTAAGGTGTCCATTGATGCCAAAAGTATCCTTAAGAAGAAAACATTATTGTTTTTACAAGAGCATTTGAAATCATATGATGTATAAATAAGAAGGTTTACTGATATCATTGATTAGATGTGCAAATTGAGTATGTTATCTTCCTAGAATGAGAACACCCAGTTGATTCCCTAAGCCAATCATCTTGATCAAATGGAGTAAGAAAAGAATTTTGTGGATGATATTAATTTCTTCATTTAGCCACCTACAATTTACGAACTTCTGGAATTATTAGAGCCCTTTACTGCTATTTTGGAGAAGCCAACTACTCTAAAAGCTACTCTGCACAATATTTCCTATAGGTCTATGACATAGTTAGATTAGCATGGAAAATGTTAAACCACATTTAAACGGTCATTTTTATTCTTTTTTTGATAGCTTCCATGGAATTTAATCAACTGTGTTTCAACCTGGTTGATATTTGGTGCTTCTAATGGCCAATTTAAATTTTAAATTCTTCCTTTGAAGTTTGCATGCATGGTGGACTACCATTGGTATTGTCAAGAGGAAAAATGACTTCTTGTGAGGGGAGGAAAATGGGATCCATTTCTAGTCTATGGTTGGAAGAAATAGCATTCAAATAGGAAGAGAACATCCCAATGCTCAATGACCTATCAAGTGGAGGAAAATGGGTCTATTAGTGTTTTAAAAACACAAATGGTGATCCTTGTAAGCTCAAAAGAATAGAAGAACCTTGAACTAGTGAGTAAATATTTTATAGGCCTATACAAAATCACAAATAGAACACCAAAGGTAGTTATTGGTCCAAATAGAAAACCAAAGGTAGTTACTGGTTCGAATATCCCTTGTCAAGAAAATCCAAAGTAAAGATTCCATGGTAATCTTGTGGTGTCCCTATATAGCCTTTACAACCGAATTGATGTTTGTTGCCAGATGTTACTTCATTCATATTTTAACTTGGACATTTTTTAGTAGAGAAACTTTGAGACAAGCATCATATCTATTTTATTGTTTGGTGTAATTTGTACTTCATCTCTATTTTTTAGACACCGTGAGGAGAATGAAGGAAATCCAATAAGTTTTTTAAGTCAGAAAAAATGTTGATTTGAAATTCCTCTTCCATGAGTAAATATTTTTAAGGCCTCCAAAGATTGGCATCAAACAAGAGAACATTAGTTCCCCTTTATACAATTCTGGGTTTTTGGAAACAATAGTATAGGAAGGAGACGTGAAGGATGCATTCATAGGGAATGATAATTTAAATGATTTATGTGTAAATCTTAGGGGAACTGAATTGGAAAGAAAGATAACTTCTCCTTGGTAGAGTGCTACGAGTTATAAAATGTTGAAGTACCATGAAACTACTATAAAATAAAGCCTAATGTATATGTATTATGGGATGAATTGTTGAACCAATATCAAACAACAGGTGCTTGTTTGTAAGTATTTCCAACCATTCCCACTAATATCCCTAAATTTGTTGTGTTTATAGACATAATTGAGGTGTCCATTGATGCCAAAAATATCATTTGAAATGCTGACTAAGTTCAACTTTCCACAAAGAATGTATGGGATTTAAACCTCAGCATGAGGTCTTTTATGATGAAAATAGAAGAAAACTAAAACTGCGTTGATTCATAGAAGCCCAACTACAAGGAAATATCTGTTGTAATGGATTCAAAGATAGATGAAAAGAAGGGAGTTGTCGACAGAAAAATCTCTGCATCAATCAATGTTTTTTTTTTTTTGGCAAGATTGTGGCAAATGTTTGTCAAAATCAGAGCAAAAAAATTCCATGTTGTGCCCAGAAATTAAGTTTCCCGAGGGAACCATTCCACCATCCAAGCATCTCCATATATGGGTCTTAGGACTACCTCATATGGAGAATCCCAAAATTCATCCTAAACTACTTGGCCACATAACAATGTAAATTGGAAATATAACCATAATAACCATAGACATTTGCAGGAAAGGTGGCCATGCACAAAAAAGGGGAACAAAGACACCTGGACATATTACCGATATGGGTTGTAATATGGCCACGTGTCCTGGAAGAAGGCGTCGTATGTCGATTCCCCAGGAGGAGTTTATCTCCCAGACCGTGTCTCATCCCAAATAGCTATTTCCTTTGTTTTGTTGACACGTCTCTTACTTCAAACGCCCCTCTAATTCCAGATGGGAGCCCCTTTTTGCTCATGTTCGAATTCTACAAAGAATTCCAAGCCCAAATGGGGAGCTTAGTGCCAACATCAAAGGAAGTCAAGCACTTGGCTACCTCTCACAAGAAGAGCACTCACATTGTTGAGGAGGAAAATGCAGATCGAGAGGCCTTGAGTCATTCATAGCTCAGAAAACCGGAGGTCATCCATTTCCCAGCTGCAGCCTAATTAGGCCTCCACAAAGAAGGAGGGCCTGTTTTCTATTCACATCTCGATCAACTAGAGTTCTCAAGAGTGTAAAGGTCAGGGATTAATTTAATTTTAATTCCTAGCTTCCTGACCATCCATCTACATCTAGCATCTAGAGAAGGGCCTGATCCGACTGAGCTAAAGAGTTAGGGAGGGATCCACTGGTTCCGGGAGTGGCTAAAGGTTAAATTTTAAGGTCTTGGGTTGTAACTGCACGACGCCATTGAGTGCCCAAATCCCATCCACAGGCAAGGTGGAATTTGCTAGTGGGAGTTGGTTGAGTTTGGAGTCGACAGGCTGTGGAGGACAGGTGGTCAAGGAGGAGGAGGAAAATGGAGGGAGTAGCTGGGATGGAGGACTAAACCATCGACTTGGTTTCCATGTTGAACCTCTTTTAGACTTCCCTCAGAAGTCTAGTATCTCCAAACACCGGAGGGAAAAATGTGGGAGCCGTGAATGGATCAGGAGAGGGAAACAGTCAGACTAGGAGAGTATTAGCAGTAGAGGGACCTAGATCCAAGAAAACAACAGAATGAGCCATCTAGAGCCTTATGTGATGCAATTCAAATAACAACCCAAGCGAGCTGGTGTAATTCCGGCAAAGATTCCACAGTAAAGCGCCAAACAAGGTGTTGTCTTCATCTGATGAATGACAAGGCATCAGTAAGTGCCGACCGAAAGTGTAATGGAACCCGCTCCCAAGCAATGAACCAAAGGTACCAGGTAGGTGGGAGTGGAGAGCAGCCAGCCACGCAGCTGGTGCCATGGAGGCTGTCATTCCTGCTGATTCAATTGATATTTGTTCTCTCCATCAGCACCATCCGGGTTGTCATGTTTAGAGCTCTCGAACCTGGGACATCTCCTAAAAGATAGGGTGCTTCTGGTGGGTGGGGGCCTGACAGAGAAGATATGGTCCCTTTCCTTCTACCCCAATACTGGCTAGATCATGTGCAATCTAGTTGGCCTTTCTTCTAACATGATAAGGGATGAGAGCTTGACCCTATCCGAGGAGGGTTGCAATTGTTCTTAGACCATGAGAGAGGCACCAACAGGGAAAGACTTGCTCTGGGTCTGCTCCGTTCAAGATTTTCTGGAAGAGGTTGAGGATGAATTGAGAATATCCTTCCACTATAAGTTTGTTGAAGTGGTGATTTAAGGCCAATTGTAGCCTTGTGGTTAGCCCCCAAAGTTCAGCAACATTGTTAGTAGTATGTCCTAAATTTCCCATTGTGAGGAGGAGAATGCTCAATGATTGCGAACATCAGCCTAAAACCCCGCTGCTCAAGTGGTTTCTGGAGGTTGTATCAAAATTGATTTTAATGAAGTCTAGTGGGGGGGACCAATGGGAAGGGTTGTCCCCTCGAAAAGAAGAATGAGGAAGGGGGCGGAGACTTTGGTTTTTTCTTAGTTTCCAATTATTCATGACACTTTGTTCATGAAGTTGGGAAGATCAAGTCCCACCTATTCCATTGTTGTCGACATTATGTTATGACAGATAAATCTGGGTCCAACAGTGGTGCCAATCCATCTTGGTGTTTCTAAATATTCTTCTATTTCTTTCCTTCCATATTTTCCAGAGGATAAAACCAGGGAGAAACTACCAAATGTGATTTAGGACTGGTGACTAAAAGGATTTGTCTCTCCATGCTTCAATGGTGTTGCTAATGCTATCCCTTTGGCGATCCGAGGTGCACATTATGGTTGCACAATGGTCCCAAACTTTGGCACTATAAGGGCGGGTGTTAAGAAGTTGATTCATAGTTTCTGCCTCTGCGAGGTAGAGATGACAAATGGAAGGTCCTTTAAATCCCCTTTTGGTTAGATTATCCCCGGTAAGAATACCGCCATGTGCCACCATCCAAAGGGAAGTGCTTATTTTAGGCTAGTGTTTTAAGGACCGGGATTTTGCGCCAGACTACCCTTGGTGGGGTGGGATTGAGATTGGACTTTAATCCATACGCCTCTTGGATGTTAAAAGTACCTTTTGGAGAGCTTCCCCATCGAAGGATGTCCTCTTCATGTAGTATACGAATTTTGCGTTCATTCGTCATGTTGTGCCAAGGTTGGAGGTTCACCAGTGTTTCGACATGTAGGTCATCTTTGTTCGATTTCCAGCATCTCCAAGTGGAATCCTCGGGGTTGTTCTTCTAGCGCCTTCCACTTTGCATTCCTTCTTGAGTTGTTGGAGGATTTAAGGTAAACGCACTCCATTCTCCCGCTAAAATCACCGGTAGGTTGTTGCCTCCGATATCCAAACATTTGATAGGCCAATGATCAAATCCGCGGGACATCATACCCTGCTTCCAGATGTGCCTCCAACAAGAGTGAGTCCCAGAGAGGAAGCCATCTAATTCCATGTGCTATTTGGTGAGATATGGTTCTATGATTTGTCCAAGTGAAGGTGCCATTGGATTTGTTTGGTTCATTTAGGGCCTTAGGTTGTTTCCATTTGGCACCGAAATTCCCTAATCGTAGCCTTCGGAAGTCATCGATGTCTCCTCTTTTTCATCTAAGTTGCATATCATGTTGAAGTTTCCTCCCAGGATCCATCTATTCCTTGTTGTTAAACTGTCTTGATGTTCTAGGCTATGAAGGAAGGCATGTTTGTCCCTTCAGTTAGTTGGTCCAGAGAAATTAGTTAGATAACCTGGCTTCTTCGAGACAATGAGTCGGTAGGCCATCGAGATGGACCATTTGGTTGTGAAGAAGTTGTCCAAAGTGACCGATTTTGGGTTTCATAGGAGAGATAGCCCCCCTTATACTCCCATGATCATTGTGTAAATGCCTTGCCCTTTCTTCCAGCAGCTGGGGAGTCTCTTATCCATCTCTTCTATGGCACATTTTGTTTCCTGAAGTAGCATTATATCTGATTTTTCCACAATGATCATATCTTGTAGTAGTATTTGTTTACTATGACCGTTGAGTCCCCTTGTATTCCAGGAGATGATCTTCATGAGGAGGGGTGGGGGGGAAGAGGTGGGAAACTGCCAGATATTAGATGTATTTGACCTGAGTTGACCATGAAGTGTCCTATCTCCTGGATGAGATTGCTAGTGGATTTTGTCCCTCTTTTCTTTTCATCCTTCTGAAGTTTACGTTGTTCTTTCGGCGTGTTTCCCTGTATTCCTAAGCCTGCATTAGATCTGGAGGTAGAGCAGGTTGAAGAGTTAAGGAAGATTTTGTTCACTTTTCTTAGTTTATCAGGTGGGATGGTAAAGAGTTTGTGATGTCTGTAGGCATGTTCCATGTGCTCCAGGTCTACTCCAGCTAGATCTTCCTCATCTAATTCCATTTCCACGTCTCTGTATTCTGCCTCTGAGGGATCCAGGGCTGCAACAGTAGAGTTGGTTGTAGGGATGGGTGGGGTGGGCCATTGGGTTACCTATGCCTTCCCTTTCACTGGATTGAGGGATGTTTTCTCTAAGGGTGGGGCTTGTGCAACTTCCAAACCTTCTGGTTGTTGCTACAATATCCCGTATTGGTTTCTCATGGTCGGTTCCTTGATGTCTTGGGCTGTTGGTCGCTTTCCTGCTTGTCTGTGCTTTCCCATCGCCAGTGTGAATCCTTCTTTGTCTTTGTTTTCTTCTGGGTTTCCCTCTTTGCTAGGCGTGTTGAGGGGACAGTCCCTAAAGAGGTGCTCGTGCTCATGGCACTTTTAGCATCTAAACGGAATGTGCTCATAATCAATGGTTTGCATCCATTCCTCATCCTAGTATTCCAGAATGATAGATCCTAGTAGCAGCGTTGCAATGTTCAGATAGACACATATGCGTGCGTAGGAGGTATACCTTCGCTGCTTGGTGGCTTCTGAGGATTTGACGTACACACCTATCATATTTCCTATGCCCACTAGGATCTCTTCTAGCCACAAATCCTGTAGCAAGGAATATAGCCTCAACTAGACTAGGGCGTGGGCAAAGTCCTCCAATTCAGGGCTAAATTTTTCTATCCAAAATCTTAGAAAAATACCCGTTGAATTAAATAAATATGGGTCACCGTCAAAGATATGATTTATGTCTTCTAGGTTATGCAGGATTATGGTAAAAAAACCCTTGGAGCCCAACTATAGATCAAAGTGACCTTTGGGCTTCCACCATTGATATATCCATTTTACCAGTTCCTTCTCTGAGGGCCAGATCCATAAAACTTTTACGATTAGAGAGTAATCTCTCATGTATTGCTTATGTTCCTCAATTCGGGGTGTCCTTATAATGCGGTGCTTGCGAGATGCATTTCCCTGGTGCCCAAGTTCAATCCATACTTGCCGCTGGTGTGGCTTTTCCTGAATCTATGTCCATGTCGTGGTCTTTTAATGTCCCCTTGGAAATGAGCTGCGATCTAAGATCTGGGGGAGGTTCGAAGGTTGGGTGCTTGGAGCCACCTCTGCTTCTTCCTTGAGCAGCTGCATCACTGTAAGAAGGGCCTCTCGACCCTCCCTCACTCAGAATCATTGTGCCCCTACAGGGTGGCATGGTGCACCAGATCAAAAGTAACTCTAACCCTCCCAAGCTTCTGTTATTAATTCCATTCTTTTGTTTATATTATTTTCCACATAGCCTCTCGTATCCAATCAATGTTAAGGGTCACAAATATTTATGGAAAAGTAAGAAGATAAGAGAACATGCCAATAGAGGTGTTATTGTAGATACAAGGAGGCTCATTCCATTTTCAAGAGAATGACCACTTAAATATCATGAATGAAGTTTTGTATTAGACATGYAGTCCACCCTTTTCTTTGTTGAAAGAGCGGTAGAAAATGGAACTTTGACAATGTTAACAAATTAAGGAAACACATACCTTTAAAATATTTTCCCAAAAGAAAATTTATATCTCTCTTTTAAGTGTCTCGACTCTCAAGGGCAAGGGAAAATTCTAAAAGGTTGATTTGCATCCCTGTCTTGAGTGAAGTATTTCTATGAAGACCTTTCATATCAGGTGTCTTCAAAAGGCAAATCCAAGCATAACATAACCAACTACAATGTTGATGCATGAAATCTAACAACAGGTACAGGTCCATTGAAATTTAACAATGTTGATGTTGATTTCTAGTCCTAGATGAAGGTCCACTGAATTCTGTCTGAATCACCTGGGATAAACATATCCTCAAGTAAAATATATATTAGAGATGGGAATGATGGCATAATAAGCATAGCCCATTAACTTTGAAGGGGAATAAACATGCATTTATTGAACACTAAAATTGTTTTACAAACTAATTGATGCTTTACTAATATAACAACACTTCATCTAATATTTAGAATGAATCATTTCACTTAAATAAGGTTGATGAATGTGGAAATCAACTAGGAATGTATCTTAGCTAGCATTCAAGCTAGACAAATGCATTACTTGCAAGATATATGTATCAAACTAATAAGAGAGAAATATTACCAAATAAATACACAAAGGATCAATCAAACTTGTTTAAATTCTGAAGAAAAAAAAAAGAAAAAAAAACCTTGCTACCATAGAAAATTCATTGGACATATGACACATCAATCAGATTTAATAACCTATTAATTAACCATGAAGAAATCTGAAAAGTGTACAACGATATACTGTTTGTACAAAATTTCTACAATGATTCTTCTAGTAATGAGAATAGAGAAGTAATTAGAAAAATTGCTAGTATATAGACACACTATTTTAAAGAGGTTACTATCACAATACATGATCTAGATCACAATTCTATGGTGCTCTATTTGTAGAAGAGTTTCATTATCTAAAAGACAACAAAAAAAATGGAGGGTGTAAACAGTTCTTTTATGGCTTTAAGAATAGGGTATTTACCATCTTTGCTCTTTGTTCCTCTGAGGGAACCCTTCCAATTCTTAACTTCATCAAGATTAAGGCTCTCCATCATCATATAGAACATGTCAGTTAACCTACTCATCTGCCTCCAACACCTTCCTTATAAATAGACATGGCATCTCTGGCCTCAAATGTATACTCTGGCATACTGAACCAGAACAATGAATATTTCTTCAAATTTCCATTGGTTTTCCAACAAAATTTCCCAAATCCTCTTAGTATTAAAGGAAGCCAATAATGATGTTGGATTACTGAGAGGGGGGGTGAATCAGTAATAGTGTAATTACAATCCTTTTTCTTAAAATGTTATATCAATGTAGAATTATTATCCAATAATGAGAAGTAAGAAATAAACAATCACACACATACACAGTACACCAGTGTTTTACGTGGAAACCCAAATCGGGAGAAAACCACTGAATCTTTTTTCTTATATGTCTTGAAGAATTACAT
>SNQJ01S0005489.1:80289-116782 GCA_010110895.2 Picea sitchensis | reverse complement strand
TCTGTGGAAGAGGTACTATCAGATCCATTTGGTTTTTCAACCTTATTAGACTTGCAATCTTTCTTATAATGCCATGTTTTAACACACTTCCAACATTTCCTCAAAGATTTTACTGGGGACTTAGATCTACCTGTAGATTTAGATCTCCACCCCAAAGGCTTACCAGGATTCCTGTCTTGGGTACCCCCTCTTACAAATAAAGCATCTGTGCTGTGACCATCCATGCATTTTTGCCTCATCTCTTCAGATAACAAGGATGCAACTACATCCTCATACTTCAATGTAGATTGAGTGGTACTACCTATTACTACAACCAGATTATCCCAAGAGTCTAGAAAAGAACATAACAAAGTAATACACTTATCCTCCTCTGCAATCATAATATTAACAGAGCCAAGTTGACTTACCAGAGTATTAAAGGCATTTATATGTTCTGTCACAGAATCTCCATCTTCCATCTTAAGATGATACAACTTCTTTCGAAGAAACAACTTGTTTACCAGGGACTTTGATTGATACAAATTCCCCAACTTATCCCATAGTTCCTTGGCTATAGATTCTTTTGAGACATTCAACAACACCGAATCTACCAGGTAGAGTCGAATAATACTCTTTTCTCTTCTGTCCAACTTCTCCCAATATTCCTTCGACATACCAATAGGTGGTGTACTGATAGTTTGTGTATTGGTAGGTTGTGTACCAGTAGCCTACGTTCTAGTAGACAATGTACTAGTAGGCTGTGTACCAGGATCCACAACGATCCATTGTTCTTTTTCTACAAGAAGGTCCTCCATTTTCAGCTTCCATAGCTCAAAGTTTTTACCGTTGAACTTCTCTATCTCGATTCTAGAAGAAATCATCATTCCTCTTTATGCACTCAAATCACCACTGCAAAAGCTCCCACTAAACCCAGGTTTATCACAAACCTAAGATAAACTTGATCTATCAAGACTGAGCCAAACCCTCAACAACAAAGGTGTCCCTCTGAAGCCAAAAATGAGCTCTGATAGCCAATGTAAGTTTTAAACCTTTGAAGTAAAGCAATGCATATAGATTCTTAAGCAAAACATAATTTAATCAATGACTCATTCACATAGTACACAACGATTTATACCGGAAACCCTCAACCGAGAAAACCTTTCTTATTTTCATTATATCGAATTTCACCATTCACTATACAATATATACAATGTTTTTAGGTATTCCGTAGATACCAAAACCCTAATCCCTAAAACCGAGATTATTTTTAGTAAACCGCTAAAAATTGCAAAATCCGCTAAAAATAGCAAAAACCGTCAGACGCAATTGTCATATCTGATGTGCCCACACACACACATGCAAAGAATATAACACATACCCAACAGAATTAAGGAAGTTCATAAGGTAAAAGAAGCTAGGAAGGAAGGAAAATGGACAATAATTTGATATTGAAAAGCTATTAGTATGGATAGAGACCAAAATGATAATAATAAATAGAATTTTGGGACACTTTAGATCCTCTCTGGGAAATGTCGTGGCTTTCCATGACACAAAGGTCCTATGTTAAGTTGGATCATGAGTGAAATTGATATTGTTTTTCTAGTTGAAACATGGGAGCATGAAGATTATAAGGTCCCTATCATAGAAGGATTTGTTTTATGGTTAGCATGGAACAATAAATCCCATCACAAAAGGATTGGAGGCATATCTTGTTACATAAAAATGAATATCTCTCCTCAAATTCAACTTCATAAGATAGACCCTCTTAATCAATACATTTGGATAGAGATCTCAAACATTAATGCTAAGAAACTTTATATAGCAATATTCTATTTTGCACATATTAATTCTACTTTTTATAAGAAAAAAAATCTAGATAAAAAAAAAATTCCCTATAATACCCTAGATCAATGTATTTACAGTTTGAGAAATGAACGTAATATCCTCCTACCGGGAGACTTTAATTCTAGAACTACAACTAACCAAACTATTATTTTAAGTAATGATTCCAACCATAATCCTTTATGGCTAGATGAGGACCTTGTTTTAGCTAACATATACAAAAGAAACTCCGAAAAATTGAATGAGAATTTGTTTGGTATCGATCTAGTCAACATCCGTAGTTCTCAAGACATAATAATTTTCAATGATGTAATGAGGTGGTTGAACTCCGACCGAAGGAATTGTATTCATGGGCTAGGTAGTAGTGTCATGGATTATGTGATATTTGATATCCCCATTTACAACCAAATAGTAAATTTTGACCTTTTAAATGACCATGAACCCAACTTTGATAATAGAACTTTATCCCTAACTCTAAACTTTGCCATGAACAAAATCCACTTGGAAGAAAATTTTGATAATCAAAGGCACCTAAAAAGTAAAGGTGATATTTTCCTAAAGTATTTAAATAGTGAATTAAATCTCCTATATTATAAGGACAACATCAAATACCTTTGTAACAAACCCGACCCTCTAAGTACCTTTTTTCAGGATGGTGTATTAAATTTTTTTCTTCTTCTAAAAAACTTAAATATTACTTATCATAGCTCCATCCTCTTCTTCCTATCAAGAGATTTCCAAGGTCGGTAACTTTACTTAGAACTGAGCTCTGGAATGAAATAAGAGATTCTTGCCTGTAACTTTTACTTAGAACCGAAGCCTGAATGAAAAGCTAACACTGGCCGGGTAAGTTCTTTTTTGGGTTTCATAGACAAAATACTTCATCATTACTTGGAATGACACATGACATTTCCACACAATCCATGCCAACTAACGTGGAGACACTCAAGTCCTAATGTGGCAATAGCCTAGCCTACCACAAGGAACTTCATCTCTAATGCGATGCCTACAACGACATCATCACTTAATTCCTTCTTCCATGCAGACCCCTTTATCGCTAATCAATTCCACTCAACTCTTTATCCTATTAGTAATGGACATTTTTCATCCTAATGGCATCCTAACAACCTTGATGGAAATCCGTGTCATCCACCATACACTTTTCCTTTTCATGGCCCACGTATTCTACCATACTTTTAGTCACCTTACTTTTTGCATTCACACTTTAATCCCAGGTGGTGGTATTACATAATCATGGTCTATATTCATACTCTTCTGCCAGAACCTTCCACCAAAACTTAGCTTCTTTTTCATTCATGGACTTATGAACTCACTAATTCACAAAGACGTATAATTTTGTACCTCCCTTCATAAGTCTCAAGTTCGAGAAGTCTCAACACTTTAACCATTTTTCCAAGTTTTAATTATTATTAGTTTTCTTTCAATTTACTAGATAAATCCATAACATATGTAGGATCACTAAGAGAAACACAATCACAAGATACACAACATTTATCCCTGGAAACCCTCATGAGAAAACCCAACAACCTCCTTAATATAGATAGCCACAATGCCAACACAATAAACCAAAACACTAGAGAATATCCTCCACTGGGTAATGTGCTTCTCTCTTCCTTCTTCTCCGAAATGCAACTACCAAACTTGTGCACTTAATGAGTGAATGAGTGAGTGAGTGAGTGAGATACAGAGGCATTGGCTTCGCTTTTATTTATACAATCTGGCAAGTGTTGAACAAGTGTCTCTTCACTAGGGTAGGGCCGACTTGTCTCTTAGTGGTTAAAACCACTTTAATTAGGCCTAGTCATTTAATTTTCATAATACATCTAGTCAATCTGATAGATTGACTGATTGATTATCCATGATAATTGATCATATTATTAATCATACCAAGAAGGGTATTCTACAACATCACTAGGGAGAGAGAGAGAGGGAAACAACAAAAACATCCGGAACATTGACTCCACAATCTATATAAATCATTGAAATTTTTTCTCATCATCATCAGTTTCACATCATGGAGTTGGAGTAACATCATAATCCTCATAAGCATGAGGCTAAAGTAACATCATCATCATCATCTTTAGTGTGAGACTAAAGTAGTATCATTATCTTCTTTAGCATGAGTTAAAGTAATATCATCAACATCTTTAGTACGAAGATAAAGTATCATCATCATCATCTTCGGAAAAAAAGATGAAGTGGCATCATCCCTATATCTCATCAACATGGGATTAGTATGCTAACACTAATACATCATCATCATCAATAAACACAAGTATTGATACAACATCAACAACAAATGATTACAACACAGCAATGGAGCATCATCAACATCAACACTAGGGTGGAAATCTTCAAAGCATGAAGTTGACATCTCAACAAAATCAACACAAAGATGGAAATATTCAACGGTCGAATATCAACAACATCAACACTGTCGGAATATCAACAACATCAACATGAAGTCGGAAATCTTCAGCACGGTTTGCATCTCAAAAGTACATTAGGAAGTCGGAAATATTCATCATGACGGGAGACCAATGTCTTGTGGGAATCTCGATAGATCCAAAGGATCTCGCCTGTGAATCAAATATTCACTAGGATATTAAATATTAACAGAGATACCACTACTGACTAAATCTAGAATATGCATGCACAAGTAATTCCCCAACAACTCATCCCTATGGACCTTCAGATACCAGTGGATGATCACCTAGATATAAAATCCTAACCGAGTCATTTCCACCATTAATGATACCATAGTATCATTAGCACTACTCCCTCTTTTGAAGGAAGTCCTTTCGTAATATACCAAGCTTGTTTCAAGTGCTTAAACTTTACGCGAGATAGAGGCTTCATCAACACATCAACAACTACCATTCGTACAACATAATGGAGCTTCTTTATGATCCCTTCCTCTGCACCATATCACGAATAAAGTGATACCTCAGATATCTATGTGTTTTAACTCATCATGGAACACATCATTTCATATACAACTCGGGTTATCACATAGGATCATGATGGCTTCCATCTGTGATAAAAATAGATCTTATCAACAAAGATTCCGTTTATACTATTTCACAACCGGCGGAATATGCCTAATATATTCCTTCCGCCATACCGGAGCAATATTGGGTTTCTTCCTACTATTCCATGAAGCCATGGTTGACCCTAGACTGAAAAAAAATCCTAAAGTGCTCTTTCTATCAAAAACACTTCCATCTAAATTTGAATTAGTATATCCATACAATGTGAAGTCATGATCTCTAGTATAGAAGAGACCAAAATCCAATTTACCCTTAAGGTGTCTCATCATTACCTTTGCAGCTACAAGTTGAACATGTCTAGCTTCTACCGTATTAACGACCTCGCTGAAAACATGTATATGGCCTGGTATATGTTAGATACATCACCAAACCAATAACTGGTCTCAGATAGAACAGCATCAACCATTTTTGACGAGGTATCTACTAGGAACATCAACTTCATTCCCATGGTGTGTACATGGATTCTTACATCTCACAATATCAAACTCTTCTGATGGATGAATGGAAGGAAAGAAGGATGGAAATGGAAGGAAAGGACGGAATGGACGGATGGAGGAGGACATGGATGGAGGAATGGAAGGAATGGATGGATGGACGGACGGAATGGACGGAATGGATGGATGGAATGGAAGGAATGGACAGGATGGATAAGGAATGGAAAGAGGAAAGGATGGATGGATGGATGGATGGAAATGAGACGGAGCCGGACGGATGGAGACGGACGGATGGAAGGACGGAGGATGAAATGGATGAGGAAATGGATGGAAGGACGGATGGAGGATGGAAGGAGGATGGAGGATGGATTTGAAGGATGGATGGAATGGATGGAGGAAGGACGGATGGATGGAGTGGAGGATGGAGGATGGAAGGAGGGAGGAGGAATGGAGGATGGAGGAAGGAATGGGAGGAGGAAGGAAATGGAAGGAATGGAGGCCGGAGGAAGGAATGGATGGATGGAATGGAAGGAAATGGAGGAAGGAATGGAAGGAGGACATGGATGGATGGAGGAAATGGAAGGAAATGGAGAATGGACAAATGGAAGGATGGATGGAAATGGAATGGAGGACGGAATGGAATGGATGGAATGGATGGAATGGATGGAATGGATGGAATGGATGGACGGAAGGACAGTGGAGCCGGATGGAAGTTGATGTACTAACTTACCCAAATGGGGCCCACATGACTTTTGGCGCTTCATCTCCTAGGGTTAGGTTTTTGGATGTCTAGGACTTTTGGCATTCCTGTTTATTGTAAAAAGGCCTCTAGAGCCTCATTGTAATCATCTTCTTGCGAATGCGAGTAGCCGTCATATTTCTTCTCAGAGATAAGCTGCCATCATTCTAGCGAGTCTTTCACTCTGTATTTTTACAGTCTCTGTACATTTCTCTGATTAATAGAAATCGTGTATTACTGTATATCTGTGTTTATGGTTGCATCTTTGATATATTTCTATTATATTATTGAATATCTACAATATCTCTGTGCATTTCTTTATTATATCTCCGCTCTCATTTCGTGCCGAAAATAATCCGGATCAACATTGGTTGTCTATTCTTTGAATGAAGTTTAGATACCCTGGGATTGGCTAATACAGTCTCTAAGTAATGATCCACTACCAAGCAAATCTAAAAAGGCCAAAGGGAAAAGATCAGCTATATAGAAACAAAGTGGTACAGTTAATGAATCCCCAATTAAAGAAGAAACATCTGCAACTAGGGTAACAAGGGCCAGTAAGAGGAAGATGAAAACTCAACAAGTCATTGTTGATGCTCCTATAGGTAAAGGTCAGGAAGAAGCCACTACCAATAGAGGTAAGAAATCAAAACCTCATGCAGATATTGATATGTTTCCTGATACAAAGATAAAAATGGAAGTGTATGTGGATGAATATTATAATGTTAACCCAATTCAATCGACAGTCAAGCATAAAAAAAATAAAGAAGTAAGAAAGGTGCCAAGGGAAAAAAGTAGGGGAAGAAACCTACACTTGTGCCTAAATACCCTAGGAGAAACTCCACTAGGGCTGTTAACGAATTCAGGTTAAACTCTAAGGCTATGTTTGACCCATCCATAAAAAAAGAGAACCTTATAGTCATAGAGGACAATTATGAAGACTCTAAAGAATGCATTAAAGAATGGGAAAAGATACCTCCATTGCACAGGAATGAAAAAGAAAATAAAAACTTGGGGAAGAGACAAGGAAAAGGAAAACAAGTTGCTCAGTACTCTACAAGACCTATAACAAGAGAAACCACTAGATCATCAAAAACTGAAGCAATGTTTAAAGGTACAGGTGGGGTTTCTGATGAAAAATGCTATCATTCTGCAGATCCAGATCAGATTCCAGATCTCCCAGAGGCCATGGACTCAGATAGTTCTGCTGATGATCATAACTCAGAATTATCCTCTAGATATCAGATCAAACTGAGAAAACCTCAGGCTTCTATAGACCTTAAAAAACCTGTACCTGTAGAATAATTCCCAGAGTTTAAAGTCAAGGTTAGAAGTGATAAAGACAAGATTAAAGAACTCCAAAAAATAGTGAAGTAGTTAAAGAAGGAAAAGGCTTAGGTGGAGCAATGGAGCGTCAGACAATAGGAGAAGATACATGGTTTCAAGAAAAAGAGAAAGGAACAAAAGGCACTGCTCAAGGAGTTGCGAGAATCTAATTTCAAATTGTATTGGCACAATATTGTTCTCACAACCAAGATGAAATAGAGGATTACTAAAGCCAACATGATCATTATATCATGATAGACTTATGAAGTTCCTTCTTGCAAAGTTTTTGAAAGTTTTGATGCTATTTACTTAAGGAGTGAAAGATGATCTATTTTGATTTTGACCTAATGAATTTTGATAATTCGAATGGATAACTCAGTTAAGATAAATTCCAAATTTTGTGGGATTTGATAAGTTGCTGTAAAAAGTGTTTTTGGGTTAAGTTGTTGAGTTGTTTGCTATTTTGGCAATGTAAGTGCTCATTTTGAGCTGATCCTCCTGGAACATAGGAATTGACCAGATCTTGTTACTAACAAAACACTAGAAAATATGATATGTTGTCATTTTCTGTATAGTTAAATAGACATATGAAAGATTGTATGGAGGTCGAAAAGTTGGACTCTCAGGGACCTATTTTGAACTCTTTGTAAGACAGATTTGTTCAACATGTTGATGGTCAGAATTTCTCTTATTTCATGTTCTTTTTCTTTTCTTTTTTGATATCATTTTTCAATTGCAATGCATTGTTTTCTTGGTCTTCATTAATGCAGTGAAGATTTTGTTATTATTGTTATTATCAATAATTGATTTTCAAGCACATGTTCTTGTTTCTAAATTACATTTTGAGATAAGAAATCCATACGGGGTTAACAAATTGAAGACTTCCGTATTTCCTCTCTCTATTTTCCTTATTTATCTGATTTATTTATGTGGCCACCCTTTAACAAATCAGTGGGATATCTCTTGGATTTATTCTGAACTTCATGTTGACCTTGAAACCTTGAACAAACTTTAAACCATCCTTTTAAAAACCAATTCATAAAACCCCTTAAAATATTATTGCAATAACCTGATGATGACCTAGCTTGCCCTCTCACAGTCAAGTGCAACTTTAGGGACTAACATATTTTGGCGTTGTTGTCGGGGATGAAGAAACAAAGATATTTTCCCTGGGAAAACAACAAGATTAGATTCAAATCTTGATGGTGAACAAGGTTTTGGACATTACATGAGACTGTGATTTTTCAACTGGCGACTCCTCTGTGGTAATTTTGGCTCCTAAAAGAGAAGGTAAAGGAACTAAAATTCCTCCAAACTCCTTATCATCTACAAAGAAACTAGTTACCAGAAAAATCCAGACCCAGAGCTTGTTTTAGCAGTACTAGACCCTGAAAAATTATTAAGAAAGCCCAAAATTATTCATGTACAATCCTCCCTCTCAAAGGGAAAATTGCCTTCAAACAACTCTCAAGGAAAGTTTTATGAAGTTATCAAAATCCAATCACATGAAGAAGTAATTCCTAAAAGTGAAATTAGGCCTTTCATTGAGCCTGTTACAATTTCCTTTCCTTCAACTATTTCATAACTAAATCTAAATCAATGGAAGTTGTTTTCTAAGCTCATTGAAGAGGAACAAGTAAATACTTTGTCTGTAGCTTAATCTTTAAGAGATTACAGAAAATATATTAAAATTGAACCAAAAACACTCTCTTCATCATCTCAGTCTTTCTCTTCTGAAGAAATTAAACCACGTTATTCTTCTATTGAAAACCCTCTTTTTTTGGGACCATCATACAGATCCAATCCATAAAAGAAACCTTTGTTTTCTGAAGATCAAGAACTACTATCAGTACAACTAAGTTGCTACATACAAGGGAAAATTTCTCTTTCTACATCACCAATTTTTCTTACTCCTAAAGCTCAAACACCAAAGATAGCAAATATGGTTGTAAATAGAATGGATGCAATTGTTGCAGCTAGATATGCACCATTAAACCTGCCACAAGTTCTGTATGCCTTTCCACCAAATGACTATATGAAATATTTGCCAATATTCAATTAAGAAGGAGGAGTTACCGCTGAAGAGAATTTAAATTCTTTCTACATTTTTGCAGAGAATTTTAATGTAGAGCATGCARATGTGTGAATGAGACTATTTGTGTAGAGTTTAGATGGTGAAGCAAGAAAATGGTTCAGGAACCTGCCACCTAATTCAATTGTTGATATTGATGCTTTGGATGACACCTTTTTAAAACATTGGGGAGATAAGAAAAACTCCTTATACTACATTATTGAATTGTGTTCTTTAAAAAGGAAACAAGGAGAATCAATATCTGATTTTACTAAAAGGTTCAATAAAATGTATAGTWAAATTCCAGATGAAATTAAGCCTTCAGAAACATCAGCCAAAATTACCTTTGCCAATGCCTTTGATGTTGAATTCTCTTTGTTACTAAGAGAAAGAAAGGATACTTCTCCGAGTCTGATGCAAGAAGCAACTATTGAGGTAGAATCTAACATACTAGCAACAGACAAATTGAAGTCCAGGGGTGAGAGAGACAGGAAAAAGAAGAAAGAAGAGATTCCTTCCTCTTCTCATACAACATCTGATTCTAAGATAGATGAAATGGATAAAATGTTGAAGACCTTGACATATGATATGGCTAGGTTGAAAATGAAAAAAAAACAACCCAATAGACCCACATAGGAATGTGGATACAAAAATCCTAATTAGTTTAGGAGGCCAAATAATGTACCTCAAATATTACCAAGAGAAAGGAAGAATCGAGAAGATCAAAAAGTTTTGCCTCCTTTCCAAAATAATGCAATATAAGAGTTGGAAGAAGAAGATGATAATGAAGATGATCCTGTAGTACATTTAAATGATTCAGAATCATCCCCTACTCATTTGACACAACATGACTATGAAGTATCTTTGATATTAAATCAGTTTGGAGAAGGGGATGTTGACGAGGTTATCTAGAAGGAACCTAAAAGAAAGAAATATGATCTCAGATCCAGATCAAATACACCTAAGGTGGATGTACCTATTCCAACAAAGAAGGCCAATACTCTAGTCAAATCAGGGATCAGTAAAGACATTCCCAGGATTCAAATTGATCAACAATTAAAGCAACCTTGCAAGGTCAGTACTATAGAGTTAAAGGAAACATAAAAGGTCATTTATTCTTTCAGCCTTGAACATGAAATCAACAAGATTAAATTTTTTGTACCTCTGATAGAACTAATGAAAACAAATCCTTTTAGGAAGATTGTTCTCAAGGCTTTATAGATCCATGCTCAGGTCACCTTTTCAGATACTATCAACCTTGAAGATGAGAATCCTGCTATAACCATTGGACCTCATATTGAAGACATAAATGACTCTTCTCCTCCTTTGTACATATCACTAAATATTCATGACAAGATATTGCATAATTGCTTAATGGATTCTAGGGCTTCACACAATGTTATGCCAAAAGTGGTAATGGATGAATTATGGTTGGACATCATTAAACCCTACCTTGAACTATATTCTTTTGACTCTAGGAAATTTAAATGTCTGGGAGTCATCAAGGACATGGTTGTTACTCTTTCCCAATTACTTATGAAGAGTGTGGTATTGGATGTTATTGTGGCTGACATACCTCCAAAATTTGGAATGCTTCTTTCAATATCCTAGGCTAAGAAAGTAGGAGGCATTTTATAGATGGATCTCAGTTATACTACCATTCCTGTTTTTGGTGGAGAACATTGGAGATTGTACAGGGAAGTAAGACTGGCTTACTTGGTAAGTGATCATGAAAACCCTAGTAATCATCCTATATATGTTGTATAAGATGAACATGGCTCCTCTATTTTTCATATTGGTGATCATATGGTAGAAACATTAGTTAGAAGAATAACACCTGCAGTTGGAGACAATGCAAAAAAAAGTGTTTGGAAAATGTATTTTGATGGGGCTTGTTCAAAAGAAGGTTCTGGCGCTGGGATTTTTTTCATTTCCCCTACCCAAGAAGTCATTCTGATTTCATATAAACTTGAATTTGATACAACCAATAAAATCAGTGAGTATGAAGCCTTGATGTTAGGATTGAAAGCTGCTAAAGATATGGGTATATATAAACTTTCTATTTTTGGAGATTCAGAACTCATTATCCAATAGATTAAAAACATTTATCAAACCAAGCAGCAAAGGTTAAAAAAATATAGGAATGATGTGTGGGATTATGTGGATAATTTCTTCTTGGAATTCAACATTACTTTTGTGCACAGGAATTTGAATCAACAGGATGACTCTTTGGCACTTGCAACTAGTAACTTTAAGACCCCAATGTTTCCTAATTTAAAATTTGAGATTGAGGTTAGACACATACCCTCAATACCAGATAACATAAAAAATTTGCAGGTTTTCAAAGATGATCAGGAGATTCAAATATTTTTAAAGTCTATTGAAGAATTTTCCAATATTTCAATAGATCGGGAAAATGAAGATGATGATGTAGAGGTACATGCTGAAAATGTTCTTTAAGACAACATTGCTGGGCACAAAAGCATTGAATTGAAAACTAATCATCTTCCTAAAATTCTGGTTCCACTTGAGAGATTGTTTGATCACAACGATGTTTCTAGAAAGGCTGTTATCCAGATAGAAGAGATTGATGTAGTGGACTGTGATATCAGTTCTGATTTAAATCCCAGGATGGTTAAATTATCCATAAAATTGTTAGAAAAACAAAGAGACATATATGTCAATTTGATGAAGCAGTATTCAGATGTATTTTCCTGGTCTTATGAAGACTTAAAGGATTTTGATACAGAGATCATGCAACACAAGATTCCTATGAAGCATGGATCAAAACCTTTTAAGAAGAAGTTTAGGAAATTTAATCCTTTATTGTTACCCATAATAGAAAAAGAGATGAAAATGTTATTCGATGCCAAAATTATAGTGCCACTGAGATACTCAGAGTGGGTAGATAATATTGTACTTGTCAGGAAGAAGAGTGTATAAATAAGGCTCTGCATGGACTTCATGAATTTGAATAGGTGGTCTTTAAAGGACAATTATCCATTACCAAAAATGGATCATATTTTACAAAGAGTAGTAGGGGCAAAGAATATTTCTAGGCTTGATGGCTATTCAGGGTACAATCAAATATCAGTAATGGAGGAGGATAAGAAGATTTTTTTTTTTACTACTCCCTTGGGAACTTTCATGTATGAAAATATGCCTTTTGTTTGATGAATGTAGGAGCCATCGTTGAGAGGTATATGGACATTGATTTTATTGGTGAGAAAGACAGGTTTGTAGTTATTTATCTCGATGAAATCACTGTATTTTTAGCATCCGATGAAGAACATTTACATCATTTGAAGCATACTTTTGAGAAGTGCAGAAGATACGGTATATCACTTAACCCTAAAATATCCCATTTTTCCATGGAAGAAGGAAAAGTTTTGGGACATATTGTTTCACCTGAAGGTATTAAAATAGATCCTGAAAGAGTAAAATCTATCCAGTAGATATACATTCCAAGGAACAAGAAGTCTATCCAATCCTTCATAGGTAAAATAATTTTTTTAAGGAGATTCATACGCAATTTTGTAGAAATTATCAAATACATTACTAATATGTTGAAAAATGATGCATACATCAAATGGATACCATAAGCTAAAGAATCTTTTGAGAAGATTAAGCAAGCTCTTGATCAGGTCCCTATTCTCATCAGTATGGATTACTCCAAGGGATTCATGATTTTTTCATTTACCTCAGAAGACACCATAGTTGTTGTTCTTCTACAAAGAAATGAGCAAGGATATGAGAATCCCATCTCCTTCTTCAACAAAAATCTCAGAGACTCTGAGTTGAAATATGATATAATGGAGAAACATGCATATGCTCTGGTAAAAGCTTTAAAATATTTCAGGGTATATGTTTCACAATCTGAGATCACTGCATATGTGCCAAGTAGTGCAGTCAAAGAAATTTTAGTTTAGACTGATTGTGAAGGAACGAGAGGAAAGTGGATAACAAAAATTCTGGAGTACAATCTGACTATAAAGTCCACCTAGCTGTTAAAAGGTCAAGGCCTTGCCAAATTAATGACAAAGTCAAATTGCAAAGCAATTGGGTTGTATCATCTCTCAAGTAAATCACAAAATTCTTCATTCCAGATTGGAGGAACAAGCTCAGAGGTAAATGATAAATACACTTATTCACCATGGTACAAGGATATTGTATTTTTTCTGTTGAATCTTTAATCTCCTCCTGAATTGGATAAATCAAAGTTCATATCACTTAAATTAAAATCAATAAAGTATTGCATTATTGATCAAATCCTGTTCTGGAAGGATCCTAATGGGATCTTTTTGAGGTGTGTTGATGCAGAAGAGGCTAAGAAAATGTTTTGTGACCTACACCATGGTGTTTGTGGAGCTCATCACCATTGGAAAGCTACTTCTTTCAATATTCTCAGAGTAGGATATTACTGGCTAGTCCTGTTCTCAGACATTTTTTCTCAGGTCAAGGCATGTGAACCTTGTCAAAAGTTTACAGGAAAGAAGAAACATATGTCTTCGCCTCTGAAACCCATCATTTCTTATGGACCATTTCAACAGTGGGGATTGGACTTCATCGGGGAAATCAATCCTTCATATTCTAGACAACATAAGTGGATTCTTACAACCACTTATTAATTTACAAAGTGGATTGAAGCAATTCCAACTCGGAATGCAACAGACAAGGTAATCATGGAATTTATTGAAGGACATATTTTTTCTAGGTTTGGCTATCCTAAGAAGCTAGTTACTGACAGTGCCTAAGATTTCAAATCAAACTCCATGATTGTTTTCTACAATAAGTATAATATCAAATTGTTCCACTCTACTCCTTACTATCCCCAAGGAAACAGGTTAGCAAAGTCCTCCAATAAAATTCTTATAAGAATTATCAAAAAACTACTTGCGGAACAAAAAAAAGGTCATGGGATTCAAAGTTAAAGTTTTCCCTATGGGTTGCTCGTATTAGTAACAAGAAGTCTATTGGAACCTCCCATTTCCATATGATGTATGGAACAAAATCCATTTTTCCAACTCAATTGGGCTTAACATTTTTAAAAATTTTGCAAGAAGAGTTAGAAGAACCCAATGATATCCAAAGGAGAGTTTTTTAGATGATTGAGGTTCAACAGGTCATAGAACATATGGATCATAAAGTTGCTGCTCACCAGAGCAAAGTCAAAGCCACATTTGATAAGGGAACTAAGAAAAATGTTTTTAGTGAAGGAGATTTGGTATTAAGGTGGGATGCTAGGAGACAGGACAAAGCAAAACATGGTAAGTTTGAAAAATTATAGTATGGTACTTTTAGAATATCCAAGGTCATGGATAACAATAATTTTCTCTTATATAATCTAGATGACACTGAATCTTTTGGAGGCCTAGTGAATGGGAGGTTTTTGAAACATTACTTTCTTTAAAGATTTATCAAAGGTTCAAACCTGTACAATAGGTTTTTCTTTCAACAAAGACTCCATATACCCAATGGAATTGTTTTTACACAGTTGTGTTGTAAATAAAGGATGACAGAGTAGGGAAATCAGAGAATCAGAAGCAAGGTAAAGGCATTGGTTTGCAGATCTTAAAGTTTTTCATTAAAACTTTACCCCTAGAAGGAGCCAATGTTAGTCTATAACTTTGTTCTTGATTAAGTGAGTATCCCTAATCCTAAATCCTCCCTACTTATACTTTGTTTCTTGAATTTTAGACTTTTACCCTTGGTTTGATTTGCTATGTTTTGCATTTTGAAATAATTTTCTTAAGTTTTTGAAGGTTTAGGACTTGATTTGATGAGATTTGTCACATCACTTGTCTATTTCACTTTTGAAATTTCAATTTTTTTCCWAGTCATGAATGGCGCTATAGGAATAATGTTATTCCTGCAACGCAAACAATAATTATGTTTTGACATGTGCCAGTTAACCCAGATCTTATCATAATTGCACAAATCATGAATAAAGGATTTGCATACTCTCCACGATCTTTTCTTGGGTTGATGTTGCAATTTTAACCATCATATGTAGGGGATCAATTTGTACCATCCAGAACCTACATCAAATCAAACACATCCCGATATTATTAAACAACACCATCACCTACTATTCTAATATGTCGGATGTTGTTTGTAGAGATTGGATTAAAATGGATTGTTGTGTTCTAATAGTCACAGGTTTTAAAGTTCCCAGTTTCAAACCGGACATAATTTTTTACAGAACTGTACCAGTGACATGGCGCTGAAGAAGAGTGGACATATCATTAGGTTGGAACCCGAGGGCACAAAATTTCTTTAAGACTACCCAAAAATGGCGCAGAGGTTTAAAGACACAGGTTGGTTTGAGTTTTTCACAACCTTCCAGGGACACGATGAACAAGTCTCCATGATCTTCAGACATAATTTTGATGGTTTTGAAGTTTTGATTGGAAAATTGCTGATGATGGTGACTGAATACTCAATTGCAAGAGTCTGTATATTGCCAATTGGTGGAGAGAGGTGGTGGAAGAAAGATAATGTAGTAATGGAGTTTGTGAATTAGTTCTTGATACCATAAAAATAGAACCCTAATTGGAAAAAAGGAATACCACATAACTGGATTAGAAATGAGTGGCATATTGCCTTGATTATCAGTCATAGGTATATTACATGCAAGGGTAGGTTCTCACTAGTTTACATTTATCATATCAGACTGTTAATGCACATTAATGGATATTACCCCCTCAATTTACCCTATTTTATGCTAAAAAGTCTATCTAAAATGTACAAAAGGGTGCAGTCTCATCCTGCTACAGCCAAAGACAATATTTTCCACCAAGTTTTGATAAATAAATTGGTTTTATATTCTTTGAATGAAGTCCAAAGACTCTGGGATTGGCTAATCTAGTCTCTAAGTAATGATCCACAACCAAGAAAATCTAAAAATGCCAAAGGGAAAAAGATCATCTGTACAGAAACATAGTGGTACAATTAATGAATCCCCAATTAAAGAAGAAACATCTGCAACTAGGGTGATAAGGGATAGTAAGAGGAAGATGAAAACTCAACAGGTCATTGTTGATGCTCCTGTAGGTAAAGGTTAGGAAGAATCCACTACCAGTAGAGTTAAGAAATCAAAATCTGATGCAGATATTGATATGTTTCCTGATACAGAAATAAAAATGGAAGTGGATGTGGATGAATATTATAATGTTAACCCAATTCAATCCACAATCAAGCATAAACATAAATCAACCATTAAGAAAGGTGCCAAGGTAAAAAAATAGGGGAATAAACCTACACTTATTCCTAAATACCCTAGGAGAAACTCTACTAGGGCTATCAACAAATTTGGGTTAAACTCTAAGGCTATGTTTGACCCATCCATAAAAAAAAAGAACCTTATAGTCATATAGGACAATTTTGAAGACTCTAAAGCAGGTATTAAAGAACAGGCAGATATACCTCCATTGCACATGTATTAAAAATAAAATAAAAAACTTGGGGAAGACACAAGGAAAAGGAAAACAAGTTGCTCAGTACTCTACAAGACCTATAACAAGAGAAACCACCAGATCTTCAAAAGATGAAGCAGTGTTTAAAGGTACAGGTGGGGTTTCTGATGACAAAGAGTACCATTTTGTAGATTCATATCAGATTCCAGATCTCCTAGAGGCCATGGAATTAGATAGTTCTTATGATAATCATAGCTCAGAATTATCCTCTAGATATCATATCAATCTAAGAAAACCTCAGGCTGCTATAGACTTGAACAAACTCGCACTTGCAAAAGAATTCCCAGAGTTTAAATTCAAGGTTAGAAGTGATAAATACAAGATTAAAGAAATCCAGAAAATGGTGAAGCAGTTAAAGAAGGAAAAGGCTCATGTGGAGCAATGGAGCTCCAGACAGCAGGAGAAGATACAGGGTTTCAAGAAAAAGAGAAAGGAACAAAAGGCACTACTCAAGGAGCTGTGAGAATCTAATTTCAAATTGTGTTGGCACAATATTGTGCTCACAACCAAGATGAAACAGAGGACTACTAAAGCCAACACAATCATTATATCTTGATATCCTTATGAAGTTCCTTCCTACAATTTTTTTGAAAGTTTTGATGCTATTTACTTAAGGAGTGAAAGATGATCTATTTTGATTTTGACCTAATGAATTTTGATAATTCGAATGGATAACTCAGTTAAGATAAATTCCAATTTTTGTGGGATTTGATAAGTTGCTGTAAGAAGTGTTTTTGGGTTAAGTTGTTGAGATATTTTTTATTTTGGCAATGTTAAGAACCAAATATCAATATAGCATAGAAAAACCTCATAAAAAGTACTCAACGCCTTGAAAAAGAGATAATTTCAGATAATAAGCCTCTTCGAGGGGGCAACCTCCTTTTACCCCACTTAAATGTTCAAGTACCAGATGACCTCTTCGAGGGCAACCTCCTTTACCCCACTTAAATGTCTGGCACCGTGATGATCTAAAATGAAAATGTCTCCTTTGGTATATATAGGTATTAGAGGTATGATTACAACTAATGGCCTGAAAGTTTCCATAAATAAAATAACATTAATCTAATATGCCCCAATTAAAATGTAATGAGCCAATATTAGGTCTTAACATGCCCCTCTACTTGAGACAAGTGTTTTCCGCCATGCTTGAGTAACTCTCGATGCTTCAGTATAAAAAGACTCCATCTTCCCAAGTGGAATCTTCAAATGATAGTTTCTCCATTTAATGAGATACTCAAAATGGATCTATTCCCGATGGTGAATTCTGTGTCGTTGATGGCTTCAGTTCAATATGATTTTTCCTTCCTCGCCAAGTTCCGAAATATAGTTTGAACCGGGATCTTGTTGCCTATAACCTTCTTTAAGCATGAAACATGGAAAACTGGTGTACTTGAATATGCAGTAACTCCAATTTGTATGCCATAGTACCAATCTTTTGCAACACCTTATAAGGGCCATAGTACTTTGCGTGATAATTTTATTATCCTTCTTGGCTTGCTTGAGGGACATCTCGCTTTGTATGGTTGTAGTCTTAAAAATACCCAATCCCTTACTTCAAAACTTTCACTATGATGTTGATCCGCTTATTGTTGTTTCATGAGATTCTCAGGCTACGGTCGCTGTTCTTTAAGATTTGAAGAATTTGTTGTTGATTCTCGATGATCTTCCACCGCTTTGAACCTTAGATTTTTATTTTAGGCAAAGTGATGGAAGGAGGGTGGTATCCATAAAGTGTCACAAATGGTGTCATTTTTGTTGGTAAAGGTGAAAGGAAGTGTTATACCACCATTCTTCCGCGGTAACCATTTGAAACCATTGTGTTTGTTTATTAGAGACAAAAACAACTAAGGTAGCCTTCCGTACATTTGTTCACTATCCCGCTTATCCACCATGTTTCTGAGGATGATAGGATGAGCTATGAGCCAATTGAGTACCACAAAAAGAAAATAATTCTCGGCCCAAAAATGTCCAAAGAATATGGGATCTCCGGCTACCATAATAATACGGCTGCCATGTAGCTTTGAACCTGCTCTCCATGAATGCGGTGGCAACTGCACTAGCTTTGAAGGCCGAGAGAGTGCACAAAAGTGTGCATACTTGGTCGCCTATCAACAATCACCATGATGACACTCTTTTCCTTCGTGACTTTGGTAACCCCTGATGAAATCCATGGAAACCTCCTCTCCCAACACGCTAATTTGGGATGGATAATGGTTGTAAAAGACCGGGGTCTTAATTGTTTCCACCTTATTTTGTTGGCAAACCACACATTCTCGTCACAAACCTTAAACATTAGTTTTAAGGCCATCCAAAAAAATCCTTCTTGGATCAGATGGTAGGTTTTCAAAAATCCTCGAGTGCCCTCCCCACTGGAGAGGTGTGCACTCAATAGTACCTTTTGTTTGAGTTGGGAGTTCTACATAAATATGTTTATCTTTGTACCATAGTGAATCATTTTTCCATGTAAATGTATCTCGATCACTAGAATCCGGCCGCAACCTTTGAATGAGAGTCCACACTTTTTCACATTTTCCATTCATCCCTTTTGCTTCTATTATCCACCCAAGTTGGATGATCGATAGCATAACACAAAGAAAGGCCCCCAACATCTTCATCCTTTCTTGGAGAGAGTGCATCGGCCACAACATTTTCTTCCCCTTTTATAGACGATTTCAAAATCATAGCCCAATATCTTGTTACCCATTTGTTGTTCTTCCTAAGATAGTCTTTGTTCCAAGAAGTATTTAAGACTATCATGATCCGCTTTGACCTTGAAGTGCCTACCATAGGTGGGCAAGGACGCATTTTTTTCAATGCATGTAGTATTTCATCATTTCTTTCTCATAAATGTGGGTTTGTAAAACTCCTTTCCCTTGATTGGTCGACTTCAAAAGCCAGGGCCTTCCTTCTTTCATTAGGAAAACACCAATTCCATTTCCCAGGCATCACATTCCACAATAAAGGTTTTGTAAAGTTTGGAGTGGTCAATACAGGAGTCAGACACACTCACCTTTTTAAGTTGTTCAAAAAGATTTAGTTGCCTCTCGAGTCCAAGAAAATGCATCCTTATTAGTTAGTGCCGCTAAAGGTGTCAAGTATTCTTCCATAGTTCTCAACAAATCCTATGGTAGTAACTCAATAAACCCAAATACTCTAAGATTTTTAATGTTTTGGGAATCGTCCACCCATCAATGGCCTTTAATCTTGTTAGGGTCTACCTTGACACCTTCATGAGATACCAATATGACCCAAATACTTCAATTCTTTTACTCCAAAAGAACATTTGGATGGATTGGCATATAGTTGTTGATCCTTTAGTAGTTGTAGACCTTGTCAACATGTTGCACATGATCCTCCCCAAGATTTTCTATAGATTAGTATATCATCAAAAATACTAACACAAATTCTTTCAAGGAAGGGCTTGAAAAATGGAATTCATCAACCCTTGAATGTGGAAGGTGCATTTGTAAGCCCAAAAGGCATGACCAAAAATTCATAATGGCCTTCATGTCAATGCTATTTTGGGATATCTTCTTTCCTTCATTCTGACCATGATACCCCCAACGAGATCCACTTGTAGCTTATCGTTCATGTAGTTCATCTAACAATTCATCAATCACGGAATGGGAAACTTATCTTTAATAGTGATCTTTGTGGAGCTCTATAATTTGGACACATACCATGAGCTATCTTTCTTGAATACCATTACGACCGGTGCAGAGTAAGAACTTGGCTAGGTCTAAGAATTCCAACCCTAACATTTCTTCAACCATGCGCCAATTTCACTCTTCCAGGCATAAGGCTATCTCAGATGGTCTGGGATGTTAGGAGGAACACCTGTGAATTAGGTGAATTTCATGATCATAATTTCGAAAGGGTGGGAGACCTTTTGGGAATATTTTCAAATACTTTGGAATGATTTATGAATGATCCTTTGAGATCTTGAGGAATAGATGTTCAGATGTTTGAACATCTAGTGAGTATAGTTGTGCAATAATGCCTTGATGCCCTCTTTTTCAATAATTTTGTCATGCCAAGTAGAGCTTATCACCTACCGGGCTTCCCCTCAGGATACCTCTCAACTCAATTTCTTTTCCTTCCAAAAATTTCATGAAAAGTTCTTGAAAATTGAAAATCCACTATTCCTAATGATTGTAACTCATTGATTCCTAGTACAACATCTCGCACTACCCATGGGCACAATCATTGGACTATTCATTACATATTCCCCCATAGTAAGATTATTGATCTTATTGCATTTTCCTCGAAAGTAATTGATAGTTCCTCCATATGCAATCATTACTTGAAACTATGACACCAGATATACAAAGCAATTGGAGATCTTTGGCTAATTTATGGTGAATGAAATTATGAGTACCGCCAAAATCAATTAGGACTATTAACTTTTTCTTTGATGTATCCTTCTTCCTGACTTGAGGGTTTGAAGAGTGCTGCAATTCCACCAATGCATTACACGAGCATCGCGGGAGTCAACTCTTCAGTCTAAATTGCTTCTATGTTTTCATCTTGAGATGGTTCTGTTCTTGTTCTTCTTCCTCTTCACAATCTATGTAGAATAATTTCTTTCACCACACTTATGCCCCCCATCAGATTTCTTTGCTGTCACAATAAAGCATAAACCTTTTGCTTTTATTTCCTCCAATTGTTGAGGTGTCAACCCTGTAGGTTGAGGTGTTTTCCTAGGAGAAGGAGCATTGTTCTCTATAGATGTTAGGATAGGTCCTTCTAGTAGCCATAGCCTATTTTTACTTTCAACATTTCGCCACCTTTTAAATGCATCTCTCCAATGATTTGGGTTCCCAAAGGCGAACTTCATGTTGAATTTTATCCTTTAAAAGTTCCTATGAATACATCAATCAAGTGCTCATCCGAATATCGGCACTTTTATATTCAATCTTTGAAGTTCTACGTGCTCAGAATCCAACTCTTTTGCTTCAGATTTATCAATTGCCTAAAGAAGGTATTTCTCCTTGTATCCTCAGTGTGCTATCATTTCTTCCATGAAAATTTTCCAAGTGACGCATGATTTGCAAGAACAAAGCCATCAGATACTCAAACAAATTGATTAGGTTCTAAATATAAAGAAGCACTGCACTCTTTGTGTATGTGGAACATTATGGAGATCAGCACTGTTCCACCTCAAGTATCCATGTGATTGGGTCCTTGCCATCAAACTCTTCAAGGTCAATCTTAGGAATGTGTTGGTCTTCAAACCAAAGTTGAGTTTCTCCATTCTTTATTCACCCTTCCTTGTGTCCACATCATGAATTTCATGGGATGCATTTTCACTTTCGTGTGTCTTCTCTGGCAGAATTTTTCAATACTTCCATGATCTCCCTTTAAACCCTCCATCATCTCTTGTGTTAGATCTTTGTAACTATCTCTTTGCAACCATTTATGTCCCACGCATTTCTTCACCTTCATCAAGAGTCCAAGTAGGATTTTCTCGAGGCTTAGTTGTATGTAGAAGTTCCCTTTGGGTGGCATGTTGGCCAAGTGCCACTTTTGAACCCCTTTGATTTTGAGGTGGTTCTGCTAGACAATATTTCTTTTCTTGTATCTCCAAGCCGCCTTCCTCATGCAACTTTCTTTTATGTAGTTCTCTAATAATTCTTTTCTGCAATTCCACGTCTGATCAAAATTGGATGTGTTAAGTGGAATTTATGATAACTTCCACATAACTTGTTTCCATTTTTTCCTTTCCGGGAGGTCTCCCTTGTATAGCATGATCCACACAAAATGATTGATATAAAATTCTGGAAACTCACACCCAAAATACTAAAGACTGTCTATGATCCAATGCAACCAGCCCCACTAATTTAGATAATTTTAGGGAAGAAGTTATGAGGTTTTAATTCGAATACCTTCTTGGAGACTAATAATAGGACTAATGATACTCCCATCTACATGTGTGTATCTACCAATGTAAGACGACCCAGAAGCTGAAAGTTTTACCAAAGATACATTACTAATTTATGTAAATGGCCTCTTGAGTTAGGGTCTGAAACATTACAGAAAAGGTTTTTTATAGAGAAAATTCCTGCAATGACTCATTTCAGATGATTCAAGAACCCTATATTGTAATAAAAGCGTATCTCCGAAGTATAAGGCCTAAGGAGCTGAATAATTTGAACCCAACGTACCTTGATCCGTCTTCTAAATATCCTCCAAGCCGCTCTTCTGGAAACATTGTAGAAAAAGTTATATGAAAATTCCAATTTTTGTCTCGATTTAGCAAATAAAACCCCAAGAACTTGAGCTCGATACCATATGTTAAGAACGAAATATCAATATAGCATAAAACCTCATAAAAGTAATCAATGCCTTGAAAAAGAGATAATTTTAGGATAATAAGCCTCTTCGATGGGAAAAACTCCTACCCCAATTTAAATGTTCAAGCACTGTGATGATTCAGTGCACGAAAATGTCTCCCTTGGTATATATAGGAGACTAGAGGTATAATTACAACCACTGGCCTAAAGTCGACATAAATAAAATAACATTAATAATATAATATGCCCTAATTAAGGGGTGATGAGCCAATATTAGGCTTAACATTGGCAATGTAAGTGCTCATTTTGAGTTGATCCTCATGGAATATAGGAATTTACCATATATTGTTACTAATAGAACACTAGAAAATAAGATCTGTTGTTATTTTCTGTATAGTTAAATAGACAAATGAAAGACTGTATGGAGGTCGAAAAGTTGGACACTCGTGATCCATAGTTTTGAACTCTTTGTAAGACAGATTTGTTCTACCTTGATACTTAATGAAAAATACATGTTTATGGTCAAACTTTCTCTCATTGCATTGTTCTTTTTCTTTTCTTGCTTGAGATCATTTTCAATTGCAATGCATTTTTCTTGATCTTAATTAATGAAGTGAAGATTTTGTTGTTATTGCTATCAAGATTTGATTTTCAAGCACATGTTTTTGTTTCTAAATTATATTTTGAGATAATAAATCCATATGGGGTTAAAAAAATGAATACTTCCATATTTCCTCTCTCTATTTTCCTTATTCATCTTATCTATTTATGTGGCTACCCTTCAACAAATCAGTGGGATATCTCTTGGATTTATTCTGAAATTCATGTTTACCTTGAAACCTTGAATCAAATTTAAACCATCATTTTAAAAACCAATTCATAAAGCCCCTTGAAATATATTGCAATAACTGATGATGCCCTAGCTTGCCCTCTCAGTCAAGTGCAACTTTAGGACTAACAACTCTCACATGCCAAATTTCATCCTACCAAGTATAATACTTTCAAAGATCATACTCCTCAACTATAGTGTTTTTCTACTTCTTGTAATCTGGCATTTATCAACTTGTCATGTGCAACTTTGAATCTTATCAATTTAATTAATCAAACTTCCTCGAACCCTGAGCTCCTGTCCTCAAGAATGAGTGTGTTTCTTTTCTTCCAAGTCTCCTTCACTCAAGATGATCTAGTGATTTCTTCAAAATGTCTTCTCAGACTAAGACACATAGTTATCTTATCTTGACAAAAGCCTAGAGAATAAACTCTTATGATCTCAACTTTAATCAATCTACTTTGAATTAAATTTCGACCAATAAAGGTTACTATGATGGTCATATATTCAACATGCAACCTAGACCAAAATAATGTCATAACAAGTAGATGCATCGTATCAATCAAACATACATTATTCCTATGAATGTGTTGGATCTTGAGATCCTTTGGATCTATGGCAAGAGATCCATTCTCATGCAAATACCCTTAAGATAACGATACAGTTAAATATATGTAAGTACATACCTTTGATAATATTTGCGTAGTGGCACCATCCGGTAGCAACGTAGTAATTACCAACTCTTTAAAAATTCAAGAGTGATTGCAAATGGTACTATGGTTGCAACTGCAACCGATACTGCAAATCCAACTGTAATTGGTACAACAACTGATACTACAACTACAATTGCAACTTAGGGTTTTATGAGGAAACCCTAATTTTCAAACTTCAAATTTTGAAATTCCATCCGTGGGCTAGATGTACCGAAATGAGGTGAGTAAGATAAGGTAACATATTTTTGAAAAATCCTAATTTTACCCTTGAAATTGAGCTATGTGAACTGATTGGTACTTCCGTACTAGTTCCTGTCAGCCTTTCTAGTAATTTCTAGTTTTCTCGCACTTCTGTTTTCTCGCTTTCTAGTACCACCAAAACTAGGCTTGACTTTCCATAGTTTCTCGACCAATTTAAAAGGTGGCAGCCAAGAGTTCCCTAGGCTAGGAACACTTTTCTAGATGGTTTTAGGCTGATATTCCTCTTCAACAAAAAGCCCTAATTTTCTGGTACTAATAACAATGGATTTTTTTTTTTCTCCAAAGGAAATATGCTCTCTCAGCTTTTAGCTCGAAACCATGTTAAGTTTTTTATCTATTATTAGGTTTCTTTTTCAATTTACTAGATAACCATATCATAGGTAGGATCACTAGAGAAACAAAATCACAAGATACACAACATTTATCCCCTCTAAACCCTCATGGGGAGAAACCCAACAAAACTTCCTAATATAGATAATAATACAATGCCAAGACACAAAACCAAAACACACTAGAGAATATCCAATACCTAGTAGTGTGCCTCTCTTCCTTCTTCTCCCACCAACTACTAAAATTTAAGACTTGATGAGTGAATGAGTGAGTGAGATAATGAGGCATTTGGCTCTTTATTTATACAAATTGGCAGGTGTTGAACAAGTGTCTTCACCTGGCATGGATGACTTCTGTATTCTAGTGGTTAAAACCACTTCAATTAGCCTAGGGGCTCCACTTTTTAATTTTCATAATAAATTAGGGTTTGACCAATCTCTAAAAGGATTTGGTCAATTACAATGCCCACATGAATAATCCACAAAAGGGGATTTATCTAATGAATAATGACTCAATAAATAAATAGAATACTTTTCGCTATAACATTTCAACATTTTCCACTTATGCATACTCTTAGGATCCTTATGACATACAATTCTATACCTCCCCTTCATAAGTACGTCTTAGAAGTCTCAACACCTAAACATTTTTCCACTTAGGAGGACTCATGGACTCACGGACGTACAAGTTTTTACCTCCTCTGCTGTAATTCTTGTTTACATTTCCAGAAGTCTCCTGCAATACTATATTATTTGGTGATTTTGATCAAGCTCATGGGTTGAAGACTCACAACTCTGTAGACTCATTCATCTTCTCACCTCCCACTTCCTCTCTGCAGTGTTCCACCATACTCCTAAGTCCACAAGCTACACTTTACACCCACCATACCTTCTCTATAGCCTACAAACTTACTCCCCCTATTAAAGAACTTACCAAGGTTTGAACTCCATGAGGGAACATAGCCTCTATTGTCTCAACCAATTACATGCTATCACATGTTCCCATAGTAGACTTAATATATATTTTTAGTGTCACAATCATGACTTAACCCCTTTTCCCCCACCAAACTTAAATACTTACCCCCACCAATCTATGACTGAGGTTACTTGATGCCATCCCGATAGATCCAACAGTGGAGAAGGATTCTCAGAGTTTCTTTCATCGGAGTGCCATATTCCTCTACTACTCCGATGTTCCTACTGCGATCAACGATCATGATTCCTCTAGGAGTTTCTCATATGGATCCAACGACTATTAACAATTTTGTATCCTTCGCAAATCCTCATACAAGAGGGACCTCAATCGACCACCATGATCTAAACTTTGTGCCAAACTGATGACTGTGATTCATCCAAGGTAAAGCATAGGAATTCTTAATTTTGTTAATGCGAATCTGGATTAGTGGGTCAAAACGTCTTCCAGAAGAAGTATAAATCTTACCAGGCCTTCAAGTAAATGACACCTCCTATTTAGGTAGGCCAAAGTTTTCTCTCTTATCCACTTTAATGAAAAATTTCGAACTATGAACAATACATACCTGTACAGGATATCTCCAGTCCGAGTTGAACCACATCAAGTCATAACTTCAGCCCTAATAGTAGTGAATCATGTGGGAAACAATTTCCATGTGTGAAGGGATATACATAACACCCACAGTGCATATATTCAATATATATATATATATATATATATAGGTAAGGGTCGTATAGACTCAATATTTACACAAAATTTGTGCATGCCCATAATTGTACCATTCTAGATAGTTCTCGTGGTGCTATATGAACAAGTATAATTCCAACAATCATTACCATAACATAAATGCATAATTAAGAGCTCCTCCAATATAATTATGCTAATGAATACATGTACAAAAAATGTACAGATCCAAAAAAATCTAATAGAGTATACTCACAAGAAGAGTTACAACTGCAATTAACATTATTTGTAATGTAAAATCATCAACCAAACATACACATACCTAAATCATTCGCAGGAAAAATCAACCTTAAATTATAGTTTAATTACATGGGGTACAAAATACTTRTCTATTACAGTTGATAGTCAGCCAAATGACTGTGGATGTTCACCTTTCCACCCAACYGTAGGCTCATATGCATTCATTCTTAGCATTCTATCCACCCCCGTGCCAAGCCATGATACCACTAGGGAATCTCTCTCAGGTTCTCAGTAACATTTGAAGGTCATTCTCCTTCACTATACTCTTGGTAGATATTTCCTGTACACCCACCTAGCCTAGGCCTCTTCAAGGTTTATCAGATGCCTTCCCAACATCAAGCTCATGGCCCTCTTAGCCAAGGTCGATTTTTCTGGGTTCTCCGACCCCAGATTCCAAGCCCCCCCCCCCCTCTTATTCCATCTACCTTGTATGTTTTTCTTGCACACCTCCTCAGGGAAGGTTCTTGACCAGTCCTCTTCCTTTTATCAAAAGGAAATCTGTGGGTCAATATGATATGTAGAATTGGTACGTTGTTGTACCTATATTTGACAATATCAACTGTCCTAACCTGATCTCCCATACCTGGATTTATTTTGGGCAGTTGGTTGTTGAACTACCATCCTTCCTCATTAATTGATTTTCCTTGAAATCATGGCTGAGGAAAATAATCTGAATATCAAATATTATCAACAAGGAGGTTTGGGTCATCGTTATCATGAGGGACCCATCTCTAATTTTCGTTACTCTTTCCTCTAGTGGTATCATGGCCAATAATCAAGGCTTCAACCCCAAAGTTAGTTTCTGGCAATCTTAATGAAAATAATAATACATTTACATTGTTCACATGCCATGGCATGGAAAATCATTAACTATGATTAATTACATATAATTAGGGGTTTAGGAAAGGGGTGTTACAATACCCTCCCCCTTTAAAGCAACACTGTCCTTGATGTTCTTTCTCAGTAACACATGTCATTGCCTTTATCATTCATCTACTTCAACATCATGTTCATTTTCTTGGTTTGGTCCTTTCCCAGACTCTTGGCATTTAGCACATGCCTACGTCAATTTCAAACAACAATAATGTCAATTTATCATTTCATGCATAAACATTTTATTAGTGTTCATAACTCAAGAGGGAATTTACAATCAACATAATACTTATCTGTGTAGTTTATGGATTTGCATCCATATGGATGTCTCATCAACTTGGCTCACTTTTTTCCTTGACATGCCCATTGGGTGCATGATCCCAGTAAACAAATGATGAAGTTTTTAAAGACTCCCTCGAGTTATTTCACATGAGCTGTCAAAGTATCCCCTTTCTTGCGATCACTCACCCTCCAGGCTCAGGCTCAAGCATCCCCTTCTCTTCTATACAATCCCTTAGGAATTCCATATTTCCTACCAAGGATTTCTTGCACAATAAGAATTTGTAGAAACTTCGTTGAGTCTTACAGTTGAGCCACCCCTCACGCTTTCTCTATCGAGGCATCCCTCTAGCTCATGTCACCATGAAACATCATTCTATGGGGATCATGACTTATCACAAGGTTCTCATGTCACTAAAATAGTCATTTTCCATGCTTTCCATATTTGAAATCCATCATCTGTCCTTCCCAGACATATGTTTTTCCTCTCACTGATTTAAAGTTTCACATTTCTGTTTTCAAATGTGTTCCATATAGGAACCAATCCCACAAGCATGATATTTCATTCTCATGGTAGTTTGGCTCTTTTATAATTACTAGGCATTGGTATTCCTCGTGGACTTACACGACTTCCATACTAAGACCTTTCTTCTTGTAATTTCCACTTCAATCAGACAAGCAAATTGTTAGTTCTCATGCACATTATATTTTCATTGCACACTTGTAATGGCTCACAAGCAATTTTAGAACTGTGCATACTAAAAAACAAATTTATATACTCAAAAAGGAAATAACATTCCTTACACATGCATTATTTTAGCATACCAATCCTTTCAAAACACAATCAAACATAAAATGAGTTTAATCAATGTGCCAATATCCATGGCCACATTCACACACAATGCACCCTTGCATTGATTTTCATATTATTACTTTTCATATTAGGCACTTTTCCTTGGTGGGTTGGAACTCAACCAACCTTTTACCACATGGTTTCTTATACACATTTAATATTAATATTATTATTATTATTTACAACAGGATCGTGTCTTCCTCCTTCAACTAATCATGATCTCAAATCAACATACATGAATATAAAAGTTTCACATGAATGCATTCAAGCATTATTTCTTCATTGGTAACCAGGGTGCCAACATCCATGGCCACCCAATTTCTCCCTTTACCATGCTACAACTTTAGTAGAGTAGAGTATTGGAAGTTCCTCCTTCCATGATGGGAAGTCTATTTCTTTCCCTCTCATGCAAACATGCATTTCCTTAATGAATTAACTGATGTACTGTTTATGAACACCCCTTTTCCCAATCATCCTCGATTGGTCCAAATGTTCATGAAAATTTGTTCATGAATTTTCTTGCAAGGATCTTAATTATCCTTGGCTATCCAATTTTACGCCTCTCATCATTCAATTTCTTCTTCTTGAATCTTACCCTACTCAGGTATCAATGGTGTAAAATTCTGAGACCTGAGAGATCTAGAATTCGATGAGAAAAATAATACTAATCCAATGAATTTGCAAATAAACAAAGAAGAGAGAGATAGAGAAGAATTTACTCCACAAGAATGAATGTCTTCACAATATCTTCAAAATTACAATGAGATCAATCCAATATGTAGAGAGGAATTGATCTTGTCACTAAAAATAGCAATTGCCACTAAAAGTAGTGTAAAAATGGCTAAAGCACATGCCTAAAAATACAAAATAGATAACTCACACCTAACATGAGTATGATAGGATGAAAAGTGTGAGTTTACTAACTGATTAGCTAAACATGCAAATTTTACTAAAGAAAGAGGGTAAATCCCTAAAATCAAGGGACAATTTCCTTGAATTAAGGAGGAAGTGCGCTCTCTTTCCTTTAGGTGTTTAAACTATGCATGGAGGTTGGAAATGAGTTATTAAGTGGAGTTATAACTAAAGAACTCAAAATTAACTCCCTAAACTTAAGAAAAACGCCCTAAAATCAAGGAAGGTGTTTCCTACCCTCTCTAGAAAGTCAAAGAAAGTGAGGAAAAATGCATTGGAATGCATTAACCAAGGTCTAGGTGCCTAAGACAAGTAATAAACCAATGTAAGTTAGGATTATGCTCTAACACCCCCCCTTAAGCCTAATTGTAGTGACATAATAAGAAAATGTAAGTGCTGACTCCTAGGCCATTTTAGGTACTCAATACAATAATCAACCCCTCATAAAATAAGGAAAGAGAGAAAACCTCATGGGGAAACCCTCCCCCCCCACAAAAAAAGAGGACAAGAAAAAAATGCTAAGTAAATTGTGAGAGTCTACCCAACTTTCTCTACCATAACCAAAATATCCCGCAAGTTAGAGAATTTCTTCTCAATGAAGAATTTGGTGAAGATGTCTGCAACCTGCTGCTCAGTGGGGTAGTACTACAGTGAAATCAATCGATCATGAATCAACCCCTGGATGTAATGCATGTGTATATAGATATGCTTGGTTCTTTGTCTTTGAATCAGATCAGTGGATATATGAATGGTACCCTGTTTGTCACAAAATATGACAGTCGATATTTGATATTGAATCCAAAACTCAGAAAGTAAACCCTGCAACCAAATACACTGTGTGGCGGCATTCACTGCCCCCCTGTACTTTGCCTCTTTTGTGGATAAAGAAATAGCTGTCTTCTTCTTTATTGATGAGCAAAGTGGACCAGAACCAAATATGAATGCATACTTTGAGGTGGACTTGCAGTCTGTGCCATCTCCATCCCAATCTGAATATCTATAGCCAACCAAAGATAGAGGACAATCAACTTCATAATAAATACCAAAATTGCGAGTGCCTTTTACATACCGAAGGATTCTCTTAGCATCTTTCCAATGAAGCTCACGGGGCTCCTGCATATACCTGGAAACAACACTCACTGCATAAGAGAGATTAGGATGAGTATGTTTGAGGTACAATAAGCTCCCTACCAACTGCCAATAGAGAGTACCAATTGCCAATAAAGAGTATTGTCTACCAAATGAGTAGTCACTCCATCCTCCAATCTGACCCTGGAAAGAAAAGGTGAACTAGCTGGCTTACACTCTGTCATCTGAAACTTGTCAAGTAGATCTGGTTCATAATTGGTTTGTGCCATCTTGATTCTTGAAGTAGACTGTGATACCTCGAGACCAAGAAAATAATGCAATAAACCCATATCACTCATGGAAAATCTATCATCCAAGGCAGTCTTAACCTATGCAATCTATGATAAAGCACTCCCTATGATCAATAAGTCATCTATGTATAGAACAATTGGAAAAATGGAGCCATCATGGCGAAGCATATAAACATTCGGATCTGATTTACATCTATGAAATCCCTGAGAAATAAGAAAATAATCCATTTTTGCATACCAAGCTCGAGGAGCTTGTTTGAGCCCATATAATGATTTCTTTAATATGCATACAAGGGAGGAGTCATGAACATACCCATGTGGTTTCTCCATATATATCTCCTCCTTCATATCTCCATGAATAAAAGCACTCTTCACATCCATGTGATGGACTTGCCAGTGTCGAGAAGTTGCAATGGCCAAAACTAGCATGATGGAGTCCATTTTTGCAATTGGTGCAAAAGTCTCAGTATAATCAATGCTATGTACCTAAGAGTAACCTTTAGAAACAAGCCGAGATTTATAATTACCGATCTTACCATTTTCATCCATATTTTTCTGAAATACACATCTGCATCGAACAAGCTTTCTTCCTTTCGGAAGTGGAACCAAATCCTAGGTTTGGTTCTCCATAAGAGCAGTGTACTCCTCATCCATAACAGCTTCCCATAAGGGGTTTCCCATGGCCTATGTATATAAATTTGGATCTTCTTCAAGTGAAATATAGAAATGTATGGGCAACAAATTCTCTGTGGAATCCAAGGCAGTGGGGGCATCAAAAAATTGTGATCTAGTCCTCCTCGGATCCGTTGGATTGCCGACTAGTTCACCGACATCATGCAAAGTATTTTTGGCCTAGAATGGTAGGGGATCCGGAGCAGCCTTGAACTGATAATGAAAATATGAATCTGATCTAAATACCTTCTCATAATCATTATCTGAATTTCTCGAATGAGAATCAAAACCCTCTTCAACTGTTTCATCCAAAAAATCCTCGACAGGCTGATCTGAAACGACATGTAGCGGACCCTCTTCAAACTTCACACTTCGCTCAATGAAAAGTGAATCAGTAGAAGTTTTTATAGTCATATAAACTTTTACACCTTCAGGGTATCCAACAAATATTCATTCAACACTCTGAGGCTCTAGTGCCCTTCGTTTATCGGATGGAATATGGGCCCATGCACGACAACCAATTTTTTTGAAATGAGAGACTTTTGGTTTCTTACAGCACCAAGCTTCAAAAGGAGTGATTCCCTTCAGTGATTTGTGAGGAACATGGTTCTGAATGTATTCTGCATAGTTTATTGTTTCATCCCATAGCTTTGGAGCAAATGATTTGAACTGTAGCATGTAATTTTCCATCTCTTTCAATGTCTGGTTCTTTCTCTCGACAACACCGTTCTTCTGGGGTGTGTAAGACACTGTATGTTGGATATCAATGCTTGAATTAGAACAAAGTTTCTGCATATATTTGTTAACATAATCACCTCCATTATCACTACGAAGGATCTTAATCCTTCCCTCGGACTGATTCTCAACAAGTGCTTTAAATTCTTTAAAATATTGAAAAACTTGAAATTTCAATGTCAAAAAATACACTCATGTGAAGCGAGAGTAGTCGTCGATAAAAGTGAGTACATAATGATATTTTATGATTGAGGGATAGGGGAAGGGTCCCATGACATCACTATGAATCATATAAAGAGGTGAGGATGTCCTCCATGCTTTTCCTTTGTCAAATGTTTTCTCGGGATGCTTACCAATAATGCATCCTTGATAGATCCCATTGGAAAATTTGATTTGAGTCAAACCGATTAACATGTCTTCTTTGTTAAGTTGATGCAAGTACCTATAATTAATATGCACAAATATCTCATGCCATAACCTACTCTCTTCATTAGTATGAGAAAAAAAAATTGTACATACAGATTTGGGAATGAAATGAGAGAAGGAATACAACCGAGAGTGATGATCTGCAACACCGTGAGCTACTTGGGACCCCATTTTTAAGTACAAAATCTCCATTGAATCTAGTTAGAATTCGACCTTTTATTTGGAAATTGAATGTGTGATTTGATATATGGAAAACAAGTTCATGGAAATAAATGGGAAATGCAACACATTATCAAAACATCCCCCTTCCAAAGAAACTATGCCTTTACCACATACGTCAACCAGTGTGTCGTCTCCCATGAGAATAGAAGGTCCTATGCACTCTTTGATGGACGAGAATGATTATTTATTTCTATCCATATGATTCTAAGCACCTAAATCAATGATTCAAGTAGATGGGGAGGATGTGACAACCATCAAAGTGTGACCATCATCAACTTTTCCTCTTCCTTCAGTTGATTTTTCTGCATCCTTCTTCCTTGCATTTGTCAGGACCAAGAGATTGTTTTGTTGTAGCATCTTCGACATCTCATATATAGTTTTACTCATACAAGAATATTCAGGATGATAAATTTTTAGACAGTAGCTGCATTTATATCTTTCCCTTTTCTTCTTCACTTTGTGATCTGAAGAAGATTCATTCATCGGTTTCAAGAACTCTTCCTTTCTAGCCTTGGGGTTTTTTCCTTTCCCCTTTGTCTGATCTTTGAAATTCGGTTTGCTTGCTTCATTTGCTACAAGATAATGATATATATAAACCTTTATGGATCCCATGGAAACTATTTTTTCCTATTCTTTAGTTAGTGCTTCAATAAAATCATCTAAAGAGAGAATTTTCCTCTTCGGAGTTGTTAATTTTGAAGCATGAAACGAGGAAACAAAAACTGAATAATCGGGACCTAGTTTTGAGAGAATGGAAAGGATGAGTTGCTCATATTTTTTCACTACTTTGAAATATTTAAGCTGAACTAAAAGAGATTTAAATTTTTTAAAATACTCATGCAAAGAATCAAAATTTGACAGATTCAAACCTATGAGCTCGTTATCCAAACTGTAGTCTCGAAGTTCATCCTGTTTACCGAACAACTCTTCCAACTTGGTCCAGACCCCATTGGGGTATGATGCGGTGTCGAAATGGAATATCAAGTCTCCTAATATGGAAATACATATCATTCCAAAGGATTCATCCATTCGATTGAAATACTTTGCCTTCTCCATAACATTCGTTGGCTCAACTTCTATACCCATTGTTATTCGGTAGAGACCTTTGCTTCAGAGAGAAAGGGTGATCTCGTATTTCCATTCAAAGTAGTTGAATGAAGTTAGGACAACATGCTTGGTATAAAGGTGTCTATCCATTTATTTTTTCTGCCTCCTTTGATGATATTTCACCTTCAAATAAAATTAGTATACCTCTCCCTCAGATTCCCTGAGGCTATGATACCATGTAAAATTTTGAGACCCAAGAGATCTAGAATTCGATGAGAAAATAATACTAATCCAATGAATTTTGAAATAAACAAAGAAGATATATATAGAGAATAATTTACTCCACAAGAATGAATGTATTCACAATATCTTCAAAATTACAATGAGATCAATCCAATATGTAGAGAGGAATTGATATTGTAACTAATAATAGAAACTGCCACTAAAAGCAATCTAAAAATGGCTAAATCACATGCCTAAACCTATAAAATAGATAACCCACACTTAAAATAAGTATGATAGGCTGAAAAGTGCGAGTTTACTAACTGATTAGCTAAACATGCAAAGCTTACTAAAGAAAGGGGGGTAAATCCATAAAATCAAGGGACAATTTCCTTGATTTAAGGAGGAAGTGTGTTGTCCTTACTTTAGGAGTTTAAACTATGCATGGAGGCTAGAAAGGAGTTATTAAGTGGAGTTCCAACTAAATAACTCAAATTTAACTCCCTAAACTTAAGGAAAACTCCCTAAAATCAAGGAAGGTATTTCCTACCCTCTCTAGAAAGTCAAATCAAGTGAGGAAAAATGCATTGGAATGAATTAACCAAGGTATAGGTGCCTAATACAAGTAATACACCAAGGGAAGTTAGGATTATGCTATAAAAAATGGTATACAACAACTATTCATAATCATTTTCATATTATTAAAATAATAAAATATTTCAGAACGAATTCTTACCCAATCCCTTTTAAACCTTATGCCACATACGCATGAGAAATATTTATACATGTCTGGTTGCCAACGATTTTTCTGATATTACCTCATCGGTGGTGCTTCACGGGGACTCCCAAGGCCCTTCCATAAATTCTCTTATCAACACCTTTTTTCATTTAACCTCTACTTGAGGCCATCCACCATTAGCAACTACCTTTCCAACAAGTCAATGATTTCCTACATATAACATGCTTCATCACATTCACATGAATATAAGTTGTCATGTAAATTAAAAATTCATGTATCATGACATTTAACTCAATAAAATCTTTTCAGATATGCCCGAACATATCTCTACAGATTCTATGACATTGCTACTTAATGCATTAGGTAGTGCAATCACAGTCTAATTTTCAATTGTATCTATAACCATACAACTTTTAACATTCTCATGTATTAAAAAATTTCACATATCAACATATCAACTTATCATACCATAGAAGTACAATAATCAACAAGAAAGGAATCAAGGAACTCTTCCCTTTTCCAACTTCTTTTACACAGCTCGGGACTTTCAGTCCAACTGAATTATTCCAAGGCCTCACTGCCTTTACTTAACATGGCTCAACCAAGTATATTCATTTAAACATACTCATTGGTTTATTTTCATTTTACCAGTTGTACTTGTTTTCACAACTGTTCTTTCTAGGTATACACCCTGTCTCAAAATTTTAGAACTTGAAAGTGAGAAAATGGTCTTCCTTTTCTCCTTCTTTGCTTATGCAATCTATCCCTCATGGGATTTTCCTTCTCTCTTCCTTGATTAGTCTCAGCCAATTTCA
>SNQJ01S0005489.1:0-11531 GCA_010110895.2 Picea sitchensis | reverse complement strand
CCTCTAGTGCATAGTTCCTATATGATCACCAAGACACGTAGGACAACAAATCAAGTAATGCATCATTTAATAATCTTAACGAACTAAATTACACCAATTCATCAATAACTCATTGTCACACTTAAAATTTCAATAGGAAATCAAAGAGGGTTTTAAACATGGTAGGAACCAAGTGATTAAACAATAGTGGCATCTCTAATCCCCAATCAGTATTCTCAACTAACATTGAAGCATCCTTCCTTCCTAACCTACTTCCATCTCCCATCCTATCATTTCCTCTGTTGGACTAAGATGGAGCGTCAACTATATTGACCTAACTCCAGATAGAACCCATAAGCGGAAGTGTCATACATCTCAACCAAGCTTCCCCAACAGGCAACTAGCAGTCATCATCACACGTCTAGGGGAGCGTGACTTCACACAACACTCCCACGACTCTAGGTTTCGGAGGATAAATAGTGGGAAATACCTCCACCCCTCCTCATAGAACTAGGGTCAACACCCTACATCAAGCCATACTGTGCAACTACTGTTCTCAGAGTCACATCATCAAACAACCACTCTGGGAAATTCCCGTGTCCTGTCAAAACCACACTTACCACAGATCATAGAAATATTTGAAACCATAAATTAAATCATAAGTACAACTTATAACATACACTATCTTCTTGATGTCTACAACATCCATGTTACCTCATCATTGTAGTCATTTGGCTATCACATAGCTCATCAACCTGTAGGTTAGTTCACCAATAACTCATATATATTGTATATACATCATAATTTCATATAATAATCCATATCTGTATTGGCATTCAATTAAGAAATCTATGTTTATTTTTGTCATGGCTTGCCTCTATTATGCATTCACAACATAACTTTGAGTCGATATCCATGTACCTGAATTCCATATCTTAATTTGCATGTTTAAACAAATCAAAGAGTTATCATCATCATGAGCATATAACAATGAAAATAATAGTATGCAACACTCAAATAAGTCAATATGTACACTTGTCACATGTCTATATGAACATTGTTGAGTCCAAATAGTTGTTTAAGAAATGAATTACTAAGATGAGAAAAACCAAAGTTCTAACTACCTAAAGCCAAAATATGGGGCATTACAATGTCGTTGAAGCACATAAGTAGGTGGAAACATAAGTGGTAGAAGTAGGGAAGAACCTCATGATGAGGAAGATTCTTCTTAAACCAGAGAAGGAACCAGAGGAACCAGTTCAACGAACAAGTCTGTTCAGAATTACTTGCAAGTCGAAAGACAGAGTTTGCAAGGTGATCATAGACAGTGGGAGCACTGGAAATTTAGTATCCATAGAGATGGTGGATAAAATGGAGCTGAAGACAATTGCACATCCAAACTTGTACAAGGTATCATGGTTTCAGAAAGGACATCAAGTAATGGTAAGTCAACAATGCCAAGTTGAATTTAAAATAGGAGGTTATAGGGATGAAATATTATGTGATGTAATTCCTATGGATGTCTGTCATATTTTATTGGGGAGACCGTGGCAGTTTGACAGAAAAGTTATTCATGATTGGAGAAAGAATAGTTATACCCTAGAAAAGAATGGTCAGACACATATGTTGTTACCAATAGAAGACAAAGGGAAAAAGAGGGAAGCTAGTTCAAGTATACTTCTCATGAGTGGGAAGGAACTCTTGAATGAAGTCAAGAAGGAGAAAGAAATGAAGTTTGTTGTATGAGGAATCTTAGAGTTATCCTTACAAGTACTTCTGTGGAATATTTTCCTATAGAAATCCAGGAACTGTTAGAAACCTTTACTGACATAGTAGTGGATGAGTTACCTCACTCATTGCCACCCATTAGGAGTATAAGTCATCATATTGACGTTATTCCAGGAGCTAGTTTACCAAACAAATCAGCTTATACATTGACAGCTAGAGAGAATGAGGAAGTCAAAAATAAAGTCCACGAGTTGTTGGATAAATTTTTAGTCAGGGAAATCCTAAGCCCATGCACAGTACCAACTTTGTTAAGTCCAAATAAAGATGGAGGATGGAGAATGTGTACAAATTCTAGAGCCATCAATAAGATAACCATTAGGTATAGACTTCCTCTATCGAGGATGGATGATTTGATGGATTGTTTGAGTGGAGAAAGCTATTTTTCCAAGATAGACTTTAAGAGTGGATATCATCAAATAAGAATGAGAGAAGGAGATGAATGGAAAACAACATTCAAGATAAATGAAGGATTGTTTGAATGGTTGGTCATGCCATTTGGTTTGAAAAATGCACCAAACACATTTATGATATTAATGAATGAAGTACTGAGAGACTTCATAAGAAAAAATTTCATAATATATCTGGATGACATACTAATCTTCAGTAAGACAAAGAGAGAACACTTAAGACATATGACAATAGTGATGGAAAGGTTACAACCAGAGAAGTTGCTGATAAATCTGAAGAAAAGTTCTTTTATGAAGACATAACTCATATACTTAGGTTTTGTGATATCTTCAAATGAATTGAAGATGGATCCAGAAAAGGTGAGAGCAATCAGAGAATGACCATCACAAAGCAACATATTCGAGGTAAGAAGTTTTCATGGGTTAGCAAGATTTTATAGAAAGTTTATCATAAATTTCAGTGGCATATGTGCACCCATGCTGGACATTGTGAAGAAGAAACATAAGTCCTTCAATTGGACAGAGGAAGATTAAAAACTTTTTGAAGTGTTGAAGGAGAAAATCACAAAACAACCAATTTTGGTCTTGCCAAATTTTGGAAAAACTTTTCAGGTGAGATGTGATGCAAGTGGATTAGCTATTGGAGCATCCTTCAGTTAGGATAATAGGCTAGTTGCTTATTTCAGTGAGAAGCTAAATGACACCAAGAAAAAGTATTCCACATATGAAAAAGAATTTTATGTAGTGATTCAAGCTTTGAAGAAGTGGAGACAATATCTAATTCCTAAAGATTTTTTCTTGTATAGTGATAACCAAGCTTTGCAGTTTATTACTAGGCAAGAAAAGTTGAATCAGAAACTTCCAAAATGGGTAGAATTTATGCAAATTTTTACTTTTTTTATTAAACATATTATTGGAACTGCTAACAAATTTGCATATGCTTTGAGAAGGAGGAGTTTGATTGTACATGAATTCCAAGTGGAGACCTTGGGGTTTGAACACCTCAAGGATATGTATAAAGAAGATGCAAATTTTAAGGAAGCTTACGAGGCATGCAAGAATCCTTTGTTGGGAGACAAAATCCCATGGACTGAATATTTGATCCAGGATGGATTACTATTCAAAGGAAGTCAATTATGCATACCGAAATTCTCAATGAGGGATAACTTGTTGAAAGAGAAACACATAAGAGATTTAGTTGGACATTTTGGTCACAATAAGACATGTGCACAACTGAGTAATTCATATTATTGGATGAGCATGAGAGCAGAGGTGAAAATTTTTGTGAACAAATGTAGAATTTTTCAATATGCAAAAGGAAGACAATAGAGAACTGGTTTGTATCATCCATTACCAATTCTAGAAAGGCTGTGGGATGCAATCGGTATGGATTTTGTTTTGGGATTGCCTAGAACTCAAAAAGGGAGCGATTCCATATTTTTTGTGGTGGACAAACTTTCAAAAATCACACATTTCATACCATGCCATAAGACAAGCGATGCTACACACATCTCTAATTTGTTTTTCAAAGAGGTAGTAAGACTACATGGGTTGTCGAGGAGCATAGTCTCATACAAGGACACCAAATTTGTAGGACACTTTTGGAGGAATCTATGGAAGAGGTTGGGGACAAACTTGTCCTTTAGTTTATCATATCACCCTCAGATAGATGGATAGGTTGAAGTAGTAAACAAGAGTCTGGGAAACTTTTTGAGAAGTTTAGCCACTGAGAAAGGTCATCAATGGGATCAGATTCTGGCACAAGGAGAATTTTCATTCAACAATTCAGTGAACATGAGCATAGGAAAAAGTCCATTTGAAATTGTGTATGGTATACAGTTAAGAGGGATTATAGAATTGAGATATCTGAATCAAGATGATTTCAAAAGTGCTGGAGCAAAGGATTTTGCAACAGAGATGAAAAAACTCCATGACAAAGTTAGAGAATAGCTACATAACAACAACCAGAAATACAATAGCAGAGTTGATCAAAAGAGGAGAGAACTTCAATTTGAGGTTGGAGATCACGTTTTAGCTCATTTGATAAAATCAAGGTTTCCAAGGGGAACATATAACAAGTTGAAAATGAAGAAGATAGGACCATGCATGATTCTGAGGAAATTTGTAGCCAATTCTTATGAAATTGAGTTGCCAGACAATGTTGGGATATCGCTGATATTCAATGTTGCAGACCTATATCCTTACAGGAGAGATGAGGCAGGAGAATCATATGATCAGAGAGAAGTTCAGTGGAAGAACAATTGCCCACAGTAGAAAAACCTTAGATGGAGAAAATCATTGAACAGAGAGATGGGAAGAAGACCAGGAGAAAGACATATCTTGAATACTTAGTGAAGGTGAAAGATCATTTAATGGAAGATGCAAACTAGGTTATAGAACTTGATATTTTGAAACATGGAAAGATAGTGCACGAGCTCACGGACAGGAGTCCATGAAAATTTTAACCAGAGGAGTATGATGCAGGAGAATCACCTTCAAAGTCATAACACAAGCATGGAGGCAAAGGAATGACATCTCAACAATGACAGAGTTTCAAATCCGAAATTAACTTAGAATTAAATCGGGTTGTTGAGATATTTTGTAAACAACATTTTAAAAATGTAACTTGTTTGTAAAGTCGTGAAGGACTATAAGGGATTGCAAATATTGAGTGTTGACTCTTATCTAGAAATAATTGTTAGTCATTGTAATAGGACAGAGTAGGTAACTGCTAAGTGTTTGATAGGATAGGTTGCAGACAGGACAAGAGAGCTTGTGGAGCCGGTCCTTAGATAGTTTATTTTTGCATTGTAGTAGATCATAATGTATGAGTATTGTGAGAGATCCGAGAGATCAGTAGAACAAAGAAGAGTAGAAGAAACACTATGTAATTTGTTTTCATGAATGAATAGAATAGATATAATTGTCCCAAATCCTTGGACTGTGTTCATTTGATGTATGGATGAATGAATGTTATATTCTGTGTGTGTGATTTATTCCATTTTAGTTCATGTGTGATTGTTCAAGAAGTGTTAGTATGAAGTTGTGACGAATCTAGATGAGTTTCAATTATTTCTCTTCTGACACTCGTATGCAAGGTGTCCATCCTAAACGTAAGGAGTGTATCGACTTAGTCCCAGACTGACTTAGAGAAGTTCAGAGAGAACAAAGGAAACTTATACCAGAATCAAAATGTGCACAATGTCAAAGAACGACCAAGCGTCTAAGAACCCAAAATAGAGAACGCTAGGTGGGCGAGAAGAATTTATTTTCTAGAAATCCTTCGAACTGAGTTATCGAAATCCCGATAACGCAAGGTGTGCATGGGAAATCTAAATCATTTTAAGGAAAAAGTTCAGAAGGGGTAGCACTTTCACAAGTGTTAACAAGATCCAAGAGTCAGACTTGTAAGAGGAGAAAAGGTTCGAAAACTTTGAACACTTAGAAGTCTCTAAGTCACATTGAGATCAGAAGGTCAGGAGAGAGGAGGGGTAGTGGTCGTTGGATCACATTTCAATGGATCAACAGTCGTCTGATCAGAGGAAGGTGAACGAGCCTTAGTGCTTTTCACACAGAGGAGAGAGAACCTATCAAGGTTTGAGACTTGAATTTTATGAAGCCCGAAGAGCCGAAAACCTGAAGTAGAATCTTAGTCATCCGATCGCAAGAATAGATCTAAGCCGTTAGATTGTTTAGGGTAAAATTCAAACGTCGGATCGCTAAAGTGGATCTGAGCCATCAGATATTGTGCGTCCGAGAGGAGGCAATTTTGAAATATGAGATTCCTGAAGCGCAAAGAGCTAGAAATCCGGAGCGGACCTGGACCGTTGGATCTGGGAGGACATGTGTCGATAGGTCGAAAGATCCAGAGGAAGGTGAAGGTCTAAGTGTTGAAACACCCGAAGGCCGAAGAGCTGAAGAGCCGAGAGCCGTCAATCTATAGGTGGACACTTTTCAACACATCATGAACTCTGGGAAAGTTGAAGTGGGTTTTCAGTTTGAGATCTGGGATTGCCGAAGTGTGAATACCTAAAGTCCCAAAGTAAAATCTGGGATGTGAGATCTAAGGGAGACGTGGCGTGAATCCGTAAAATCCGGGTAAGATCTCGAAGTGATTCATAGTTGTTGGATTTAAATGAGACGTGGCGCACATCTATGAGCTCCAGGTAAACACCTAAATTAATCCTCGATCGTTAGACCAAAGAGACACGCGTTAGTGGATCACTGACTCCAGGTAAAAACCATTGGGAAAAAGGAGTTTGAGATTTGAGATCTCAGAAGTCCAGAGACCTGAAGGAGATCTCGACCGTCGATCGAGAAGAGGGTCGCAGGACCATTGATCTGAGTTGAAAGGTCAAACATACGAAGTGGGAGTAGAACCATTGATCGAGCAGGACATGTGTCAGTAGATCATGAGTTCTGGAATATTTGAGTATGGAATAAAGTTGGGTTTGATATTTCAAAACCATGAAGTCCAGAGTTGCGAAGGATATCACAATCGTTGATTTAAGGAGGGGCAAATCTAGTCCATATATTCGAAAGGCGTAGATATGAACTATTGATTTAGTTGTTATCGTCAATATCATGAGATCAACGATCCCTTAGCACTATGGGGACAGGCATTGCGCAGAGTTTAAAACATTGAGGGTGGGCCACAATTCAAACCATGGTTTGGTCAGAAGGGCATGTGGAAGCTTGAGGATAATTGTGGGTCCAAAATTAGCTTAACTCCAAACCTCTTGTGAGTGCGCTCGCAGTCGCATGGTCATCTCCCAAGGTCACATTCAAGAGAGGGCTTTTCTGAAAATAAGCTATCGCTCAACACTTTGAGATTTTGCAACAGAGCGAAAGGGAAGGTCACAGGTTGTATTAGACATGCACCAAGAAGATGAAAGGGAATGTGTCTTGATACAGAGGAAACCACTAAGGTTTCAGAGATTCATCAGACTCAAGAATCAGAGATCCTTTGACCGGGAGGTTGCCTAGCCCTACGAGGTAGTAGGGGCGGCTCCATCAAACCTGTACCTCAATCTCAACAAAAATCCCTAATAAATTTCAACATATTATTTTTAACTCTGTAAAATACCTGGTGTATATGTTCACATACCTTCAAACCTTCCTCAACAAGAGACTAGCAGTTTTATCAAATTTTACTTTAGTCTCACATGACTAGTTTTGGATTAGTCAACAACCCTAACTTGTAATAATAATAACTATGTACCTGTAATGAATAAAGGTATAAAAATAATACACAATTTTCTTCATTCTCTTTTAGGAAATTCCTTTAGGTTTCACTACTCGAAACCTCTCAGAAAAGAAGTTATAGAAAAAATGGCATACCTTGTTGAATTCTAGCTTATTCTAGAGAGTGAACTTGTAGAGCGTGCCCCACCCGGAACATTGTTGTATGGATATTAAAATGGTACAAAAAATACGAAAGACTATACTATAACCAATAAATTTTGGCTTACTCAATTTGGATCCATTATGAAGAAGTTATGACATTTTTACCCGAAACACTTGTTTTTAGACTAGTTTCAGGACTAGCCACAAACCCTATTTTCCACAGAGTGTAACTCCAAAAATACAATGACCCACAAGATCAAATTTTTATCAAAGCTACATGGATATGTTTCCTCAATGGCCTACATATTTTTTGGTCTGAMTCATTTGATAAAAAATGTTATTGCRAAAATGATGAGATGTCCGGTAAATAACATACCTTAGAAAAGCATCATCAAAAGAATTTATCCTCCCTTGAATTTCGGCCTTCTTTACTTCACCTTCCCTCTGAAATTATCCTTATATMTCCCTTGTTACCTCATTCACTTATAGATATTCAATATTCTCAAGTGTAATTAAATGAGAGAACMTTGCCTCTTATTTATACTTTTATGTAGTTTCCTCAAGCGGTTACCTTCTAACCAACTTAAACCACTTTCCTTATTTTAGGGCTAACCTACTTCTAACCACTTGTACACTTAGTAATTTATCCATTAACTTTATTATTTGAATAATTTCATTTGTATCCACTTTGAGTTATACTTTTATGTAGCTTCCTCAAGGGGTTACCTTCTAACCATCATAAATCACTTTCCTTATTTTAGGGCTAACCCACTTCTAACCACTTGTCTACTTAGTAATTTATCCATTAACTTTATTATTCAAATAATTTATTTTGTATCAACTTTGAGCTATAGTACACTCATCTCTTCACTTTATTATTTAAATAATTTATTCTTTCCAACCACTTTGACTACTTTGACCTTTTGGGGCTTCAAGATGACTCGTGAGGGTTATCCAACTTCACATGGCCATAAATATTTAACTATGAGGAGTTATGTGATGTTCCACATGCCACCAGAAATGGAATGGCATGTACTATCCATATAGAATAGGCTTACCTTAAAATATATTAAAACTCTTACCATTATACATAAAAAAAACTTGGGTCCATTACCCTAACCTTTGTGCTACCCGAATTCACTATCAGACTTTCTTCAAGGGTTGACATCATTGACAACCAACCCAAATAACCAACAATATCCCCCTTTGGAATTGTTGACAACACTCTGATGCAATACTGAATTCATATCACTCATGCTACCTCTATGACCATTGCTCCCCCTTGGTTCATGCCTTTGTGCACTTTCTCCGAGCATTTACCTTTGCATCTAATAAATATCTCCCCCTTTGTCATCAATGGCAAAGGTATATTTCTATCCAGGGCTACGCCCCTTGACTGAACTCTTCCTGAAACTGATCTCCCAACCTAAACTATCCTCTTTATGGTGCTTCCTCATGTAAATCTAAGGTATATAAGATAAGCATTCAAAAGAATTCATTTTGGAGTAGAAATTACTCCGAGTATCTGGCGAAGATACTAAAAGGATTTCTGTGGAAGAGGTTTTGTAAAGATGTCTGCCACTTGTTCTTTTGTTCCCACATATTCAACGTTGATGTTCTTCTCTATAACCTGTTCCCGTAGAAAGTGATACTTGATTGGAATGTTCTTCGTCTTGGAGTGCATCACCGGGTTCTTTGAGATACTGATGGCACTTGTATTATCACAATTGATTCGATTGGGCTCATCATGATTAACCTATATATCTATCAGAGTTTGTTTCATCCATAGAACCTGTGTAAAACATTCTAATGTTGTAATATACTATGCCTTGACTGTAGAAAATATACTGATGATTGTTTCTTTCTTAGCCAAGATACTAAACACTCACCCAAGTAGAATGTTCCTCCATTGGTGCTTCATCGGTCTACAATGCAACCTGCCCAATCTGCATCTGTGTAGGAAATAAGTGATAGATCCTTTCCTTTTGGATACCATAATCCAAAATCTTCTGTTCCTTTGAGATATCTAAAAATCCTCTTGACTGCTAAGACATGTGATTCCTTTGGTGCTTCTTGAAATCATCTGACCTATCCAACTTCTTGTATTACATCTGGTCTGGAATTTGTCACATATAGTAAGCTACCAATCATTGACCTGTATTTACTCTAGTCTGTAGACTTTGAATCATCATCTTTGCTCAATTTGCAATTGGTTTTCATAGGAGTAGTAACTGGTTTGTAATATTCCATTCCAAATCTCTTTAGCATTTCTCTAATATAATTAGTTTGAGAAATAAAAATTCCTTGGTTTCTTTGATGTATCTGAAGACCCATAAAGAAGGATAGTTCTTCGAGTAATGACATTTCAAATTCATTCTTCATATCCTTTTCAAATTTCTTGCTTAACCTGGCATCACTACTACCAAAAATAATATCATCAACATAAACTTCAATTAATAAAATACTATCTTGAGTTACCTTGATGTAGAGGTTGTTGTCTGCACTTCCTTTTCTGAATCCTACATGTCGTAGATATTTATCCAATCTAGAGTACCATGCTCTAGGAGGTTGTTTTAGACCATATAAGGCCTTCTTCAATTTTCACACATAATCTGCATTCTATGACAATTGAAAACTTTCTGGTTGTTAAATGTAGACTTCATCTTCAAGTTCCCCATTCAGAAAATATTAATTCACGTCCTTATGATACACTTTATTATTCTTGGAGCATGCATAAGATAAAAGAAATCATATTGCTTCCATTCTAGTAACTGAAAAAAATGTCTCTTCAAAGTCAATTCCTTCAACCTGTGCGTATCCTTTACATACCAATCTAGATTTGTTCCTTGTAACCTGTCCATCTTCATTCAATTTATTTCTGAAAACCCACTTTGTTCCAATCACATTCTTCTTCTTTGGTCTTAGAACCAATTCCCAAGTTTCATTCTTCTCTATTTGATCCAATTCTTCATCCATGGACTTATTCCATAATTCATCCTTGATGGCCTCTTCAAAATTGCTTGGTTCAATCATAGATAAGAGTGCTAGAAGCATTTGTTCTGGTGAACAAATTCTTCTTCTAGTCTCAACTCCCGCATCTTTGTTTCCGATAATCTGATCTGAAAGATGATTCTTCTGTACTCGTTTTCTAGATGTCTTTGAAGGCACTTGTTGAACTTTCTCTTCTACTTATGTCTGATACTCTTCATCTTCACCTTCTACTTCTGCTTCATCTTATAATTCTTCTTTATAAATTTGTTCCATTGATTCATTTTCTTCTTCCTTTAATTCTCGTCCACCTGTTTCATCAATTGTTACATTGATGCTTTCCACAACTTTGTTCAACCTTAGATTGTAACATTGGTATGATTTCCTTGTACTTGAGTAACCAACAATTACTCCTTTGTTCACATGATATTCAAACTTTCCCATTCTTCCATCTTCTCTTTTGATGTAGCATTTTCTTCCAAATACTCTAAAGTGCTTCACATTTTTTGGTCTTCCTTTCCATAGCTCATAGGAAGTTTTGCCACTATTGTTTCTGAGCATTACTCTTTTTGAATGTGAAATTTTGTATGCACTTCATTTGTCTAAAAAATATCTTTCAATTTGGAATCCATTAGCATTGTTCAAGCCATTTCCTGTGTCTTGTTCTTTCTTTCAACAGCTCCATTATGTTGAGGTGTCCTAGCAACGCATAATTACCTTTTTATTCTGTGCTTGCTATAGTATTCCATATATTCCTTTGAAGTGAACTCTCCTCCATTATCAGATCTCAAGCATTTTATTTTTGAATCCATTTCATTTTCAACCATTTCCTTGTAGACCTTGAAGTTTTCAAAAGCTTCTGACTTATTCCTTAGAAAGAAAAATGCAGTCATTCTTGTATAATCATAAACTAATAACATAAAGTATTTGTCACCTTTTAAACCCTTTGTTGCAGTTGGTCTAAATAGATCAGCATGCACAATTTCCAGTGGTCTTGTCGTTGAATATTCCTTTGATTTGAAC
>SNQJ01S0005488.1:332400-383556 GCA_010110895.2 Picea sitchensis | reverse complement strand
CCTGGACCAATTACCTCATGGAGCAAGAGTCTTCTCCGATACAAGTCCAAGCCGAAGGTGATGGATGCTGTTGCTGCTGACAGGACAAGTCTGATGAAGAAGAAGAAAGATGGGCCCTCCAGGGCCATGCTCAGGTCAATCCTGCTCTCGGTACTCCATGTCTAGGACCTGTGGGCCTCGAGACATGATCTCCTAGTTATCCCATGAAATCGGGGATAACATGCCCAACTATGGGGGAGGCGCGGCCGTACGACTTGCGGGCACGAATTACGAGGAAAAGGACTGTCATTATTGCAGGTTGTAGAGGGCACAAAAACCGAGACAAAATTCTTCTTGGGCCTGGGAGTCCCAGAGTCGGATCGAGGCGTGGAGACAGTCATTTTTGGGTAATTCGACGCCACGAATTCAGTGGTGATGTTTGTTTTTTGAACTGAGCATTATTTCTGCAGCTTGATTTCAAAATGAGGTATATTTATGTATTTGCCAAATTCTTTTGCCGAGTTAATGAAAGAGCCTACCCATTTGAGAGAAGGACTTGGAAACGTAGTCCACCACGGATGAACTCCGTTATCAAGTTATTGTGTTCAGATCTGATGCTTATGTCTCTTCATTTTGAGTTTTCCCTTCTTTAATGGTGCATTTTAATTTATGCTCATTTATTGCAATTCTTTATAAGTCACGATGAAAAGATCCTAGATCACACCTCCTGTGGCCCCTCTATAACTGTTGGTAGGTCCTGAGATTTCCTAGATGCCAAGTTTTCCTCGAACATGACATCTCGGCTCACCACTGTCTTGCGTTGATCTGGCAAGAACACTCTGTAGGCCTTCGAATCCTCACTGTACCCCACCAAAATGCCCCTGTTCCATGAGGGCTGCAACTTTTTCCTCATCTCCATAGGAATGTGGATGTAGACTGGACAACCAAAAATCTTGAGATGTCCTATCTCAGGTCTGCTGCTGTGAATGCCTCCTATGGTGTTTTACCCTCCAGTACCCGATGTGGGATCCTGTTCTGCAAATACACAACTATATTGCAGGCCTCTTCCCATAGAAACATAGGCAAACTATGGTCATGGATCATGGCCTTCACCGCATTGATGATAGACATGTTCTTCCTTTTTGCAACCCCATTTTGCTGCGGGTTGTAGGAAATTGTCTTCTCCCTTCCTCCTTGCGGAAATCATTGAACTCTGTAGAGGTGAACTCACCCTCGTTATCTGTTCTCAACACTTTGATCTTCCTTCCTGTCATGTTCTCCACCTGAGCTTTGAAGGCTCGGAAGTGACTGAAGACCTCATCTTTGGTCTTCATGAAGTAGATCCAGGTCTTCCTGGAGAAGTCATCAATGAAGGTCACATAGTAGGATACACCCTTCACTGAAGCTACTGACATAGGCCCTCCAATGTCTGAATGGATCAGATCCAAGGTGCCCTTGGATCGAGTCTCGCTGCTAGGAAAGGCTGCCTTGACATTCTTGCCAAGTGCACAGCTTTTGCACACCCCCTGCTAGTCTAGACTGAATTATGGAAGCCCAGTGACCATCTACCTTAGTAATGGTAGAGCTTTGTGATGGAGATGACCCATCCTCTTGTGCAACAGATCGCACAAACACAAGAGGATTGGTTATCTAGGAAAAGTATAGGCTACATTTAATGACAATTTCCGCAAGTAGATTCCCTTACAGAAATACCTGTCCGAACTACAAACACTAACATTGATTGTCTCAACTCCTTCTACACCACACTTGGCATGGGTGCCAAGTTCCACATGTAGATTTGAGTCCGTCTTTGACCAATTGGTGAACAACTCATGTGTCCCCATCATGTGACTAGAGGCCCCACTATCCACGAACTAGGCACTATCAGAATCTGTGCCATAAAGACAAGAGACTAAGGAGAACTCCTTCTCGAACTTCTCAGTAAACTCCTTGACTTGAGATTCTACAAATGTTGCTACCTGCTGAGGCTGACTCTTCCTTTTCTTCTAGTTCAGACACTATGAAGCATAGCGGCCACTCTTTTAGCACACAAAGCATTGCACTTTGCTCAGATCCTTCTTCTTTCTAGCCCGCGGAGCTGACTCTCTACTTGTATTCCTCCTACTCCTCCTTGCCTAACTGGAAAGGGATAGATTCTCATCATCACCAACTTGTTGGCCTGCTAGAGATACCTCCCAAATCTCCTCTTGGATGAAATCATCCCATAGCTTATCAAAATATGGAAGTTTCTCCCATGCAATGATGCCCTTGATGAATGGGGTCCATGGCTTAGAAAAACCATTCAAGGTCGTCCTCACCAACTCCTCATCTGACATGACTTCCCCAATAGCTGCCAATTGATCACGTACTTGAGTGATCTTGGTGAGATAATTGGCCATTGTATCTAATTCGGTCACCATGGTGTCCTTGAGCTTCTCCGTCAACACTATCTTCTTATTTGTATTGTTGCTCTGAAAGAGATTCGTCAGAGCTACAAACATATCTTCGACTGACTTCTTCTTAGATATGTGAGGGATCAAATGATCCTTCACCGCATCCAAGATGATCCTCCTGGCTTTCACGTCCTTCAACTCATGGGTGGCCAGGTCCTTCGGATCAATCAGTTGGATCACCTTTGTGTTAGCAAACTCCCACAAACTGTTCTCCATGACAACCAATGTGATCCTCGCCTTCCAAGGCACGAAGCTCGATGCACTGTCTATCCTGTCCTCAAACCTCAAACCTACTGCGACCATCTCCAAATCAGAAATTTACCTGGGAACACAAACTGCTAGAAATATGTGCCTAGTCCTTCAGGCACGAAAACTAAAGAAATTTTCTAGCTACCTAGATCCCTGCTCGAGACTCGCTGCAGTTTGCCCGCTGCCCGGACTCTGCTGCTCACTGCCTGAAGCTGCCTGGGTACTTCTCTGGGCCTACCCAAGGCTGCTCGACCCTACTGGCGGCTTTGTTGATCCCTATGGTTTGTTGATTCTACATGGCAGCCCTGCTGACCTAGTTGGCCGCCGACTGGTGGCTGGCTGTTCCTTAGCCTACCCCTTTCTTAGCCTTGAGCCTCCTCTGCTCCAGCCAGTACACAGACCCTCCCCATGGCCCCTATGGTCTTCGTGGGTTGGCCACTGCTTATGTAGTTTCCCTTGCGACTCTGCTGGCAACCGACTGCGGTGGTGGTTCCCTTTAGCTGCCTCGCACTGGCTGGCGACTGTTGTAGCAACCGCCCCTTTCTTATGCTTGCAGAACCTTCCTGCGACCACACTACGCTGCCTCTGCTACCTCCTGTCGTCGCCTTTCTTCACGACTCACGATTGCTCCATGTCCTCACGCTCTCAGCCGTCACCCAACGCCCAAGCTGCTTCTGCAACCGTCACTCCACGCGCTTGCAACCTGTGTTGGCGGCTTCTCACTTAGCCTAGCACCCACGTTCTTTGTAAATAGTCCACGTGGTCGTCCTTTCTGCCCAACAACTACCATGTGACCAACTCCTATCGGCTCCACGACCAGACCACAGTCTGTGCTCTGATATGCAGCCAATCCTCAGCTGCAGCGTGCGGCCGTAGCTATATGGACCGTACGATGGTCGTATGTTGTACGACTGTACTTTTTTTCTTTTATTTATTTTTATTTAACCTTTATCCGCAGACCTGTAGAGATAAAATAAATTCCTATGTTGCAAATCATGATTTCTATGTAACCTAGTTCCTCCTTTCAAAGATCACACTCTGATACCATGTTAAATTTTCTCCAACCCAACACCTGACAATTAATTCCGAATAAATTAATTATTGAATAAAAGCACAACTGAGTTATTAATGAAACATTACAACGGAAGCATAAATACGAAAACCATACACAAAGTACACATGTAATTTCTGAGTAAAATACCCTTGAAAAAACCCTGAAGGGAAAACCAATACCCATGCTGATTTTATTAAAATAAAATCCTAGGCTCCCTTCCTCGGGTAATGTCCCACATAAGGAAAATACAATGCAGCAAAATAGCCTAGCCTAACACACCTGGCTGTTGTTCCTTTGCTGCCCCTTTACTCCTTTCCTTGGCCACTGCCCCTACACACTTGAATGAAAGTCCTTCACCCAATCGATGAGAACTCCTATCTCACTCCGTGTGTCTCTCCGCCTCTCATATAGGCTACCTTTTATAACCTTGAGTTTACCATAAATCCAAAACCCTAGATCTCCAAAGTGATCAAGGGATACGATTAAATCTCACCTTCACTTTATGATCTAATGGCTAGGATTCAATTTAACTCACTAATGCCAAATACTTAAGCATTTAATTAAATTAAACTCCATTAATTACAAAAACACATTCACTTTAATAATTACTTTATCAAAGTGAATCTCCTAAGTCTTGAGAGGCATTAAGGATGACTTCCACATGTTAGACACAAAACCGATGTGGAAGTACCTGTCCGATGCTACAAACATCAACAATTGAGTGGTGAAGTAGGAACTTTATTATTATCAAAGAGTTGCCCACTATGATTGCCTTACTTTTTGTGGCTTGAGCTATTGCACTCCTTGATAAACTGGCAAAGCCTCGGCCTCATTGTTAGTGGAGATTCTTAGTCCACATGCAAAATTTGTTTCCACTCTTCCTTCGAGATTGTAAATGATCCCCCCCTCGCACCTATTGCCCCTGGGTTTCCTTTAGAGACTCCATCAAAGAATATTTTTTGGTCTCTGATTTCCTGCCTTGCCATAGGAATTTCTTAATGTCTTTGCCAAGATACTGGGAAATGCTTACTAGGATCAACAAAGCAGAACTTTGATAAATTGGGAGGGAAGATAAAACCGATTTGATTAGAACTACACACCTCATAAGATTAAGCCATTGAGAGCCCCATTGGTTCATTTTGCTTTTAATCTTTTGGATGATGGGCTGCCAATTTGCTACCTTAGATTGTTTAAGTGTGATGGGGATCCCCAATATCTGAAAGATGTCCACTGGCTTGATAGGGAGAATTCCATGGTTTGGGCAATTGCTTGCAATGTAAGAACAGGGCCGTTCCAACCAAAATTCTGTCTTTTTGCATTTTTTACAAGACCACCTGAAGCTTTTAGATAAGAGTCGAGAACAACCTTAAATCTCTTTGCAATTGTAATTGAGGCGCCTCCCAGAAGAAGTGTGTCATCCACAAATTGCGAATATTTATTGATTTTACTCCCCAGACAATGGAAATCCTAGTGAAATTTTCAGTTATTCTCTCTTGCTCAAGGGTCCTACCCAGTGATTCAACCATTAAAATATATAGCATTGGGGAAAGAGGACATCCTTGTCGCAAACCCCACAAGCTTTGGAACAAAGAGGCCGATCTGTCGTTCACCAAGGGGCCAATCCAAGGGCATCCGATACAGGGTCTAATTGATTTGAGAAATAAAAGGGAGAAACCAAACCTCCCGAGGACATCAAAGAGGAAGTCGCGTCGGACTCTGTCAAACACATTGGCAATATCTAATTTGATAACCATCCCTTTTTCATTATTGGATCTGCTAGAATGAACCACTTCTTGAACCAATGGAATATTGTCTATTATTTGTCGTTGCTTAACGATTCCTCCTTGAGTTTTGGAGATTAGATTTGGTAGTATGGGGTTGAGTTTGTTTGCCAAGATTTTAGCTAAAATCTCATAAGAGGCATTACACAATGAGATAGGTTGGAATCTAGCAAGGGAGGATGGGTTGTTTTCTCTAGGATCAACGCTAAGAAGGAGGACATGACTTCTCCCCTTAGTTTATCTTTTTTCTGGGACCTATTCAACATACAACAGAGGTCATATTTTCTGATTTGCCAGCAGGCCCGATAAAACTGGATGGTGAAACTATCAGGACTTGGGGCCTTATCAGGTTGAAGATCCCAAATGCTTAAATGATTTCTTCTTCTTCTATTTTCCTTACTAAAGCCCCATTATCCTCTTTTTCTACTATAGATGGGATTGCTTGTAGCATCTCCCGTGCACTTTCATTTGCAACTGAGGGATCTTCTAAATACAGTTGCTTGAAGTAATCATGTGCTACCTTACAGATGTCTTCGAATCTATTGATCCTTTCCCCATTTTCTAGGATAATTTCCTGAATATTATTTCTCATTTGTCGTGCCCATGCTAGCTTGTGGAAAAATGAAGTATTCCTCTCGCCTATCTTTAGCCATAGGCTACAGGAATTTAATCTCCAATACTCTTCCTCCTTCGAAAGGCTTGATGCAACTTAAGGGCTGTTTCTTTTTCTTCCACTTGCATCTTTGGAGTAATCTCTTGAGACTCCATCTTGGTTTGAAGGGAGCTTAGATTATTTTGTAGAATTTCTCTTTCCTTGGAAGGGGGAAGGAAATTACTTTGTGCCCATGCTTTTAGCCTCTGTTTGGTATTCTTAATATTCATTTCCCATACAAACGATAGAGAGCACTAGAACAGAAGATTTCAAGCTACCTTTATGACTTGTAGGGATTGAGGATTTTGGAGCTAGAGGGGATTAAAGCAGAAGGAAATGGGCCCATATATTGGGTCCTCTGGGAGGCATAACAAGATAGGCTTTTGATAAGAGACTACTACTAGCAAAATAGAAGAGGAGATGATCAAGTTATCTAGAAGGAAGGAGCTTTGAATAAGAAAGTGATCTATTCGCTCTGCTATATGCCCGTCTTCAGTTGGACCAAGTGTATTTTCCTCTCATTGGATTGGGATCAAATAAATCCAAGTCTACTATCATCTCTCACAAGATCTTGGATGAAGGAGCCACCTCTCTTCTCAGCAGGAGAAAAGACCATGTTAAAATAACCACCCAACACACGGTTGTCAAGTTGCATAGATTCTCTGAATGATTTTAATGAGGACCAAAAATCTTGTTTTTCTCTAAAAAGAACTGGAGCATAAATATTGAAAAGATGAATTTTCTTACCAAAGGGTCTTATAAGCAACTCAATGAATATCCAATGCTGGGATATATGGATTTGAAGCAAGTCAATCAAAGTTTGGTCCCAAAGGGTGCAAAGGCCGCTAGACTCTCCTCTAGAACTAACTGCAACACTTTGACTTTGTTTCCAGTGCTTACTGCTGATATCCAAGATGATGTTGTCTTGTACTTTCATTTCCTGAAGGAGTATAACAGGATTTTTCAAATGGATAAAGGTCCTCATAGCTTCTAGCTTTGCTTCACTACCTATACCCCTACAGTTCCAAGAGAAACTCTTCATTTTTTAGGGTTAGGAGTTTTGGAACCTCCCCCAAAGGCAGATTCCAAGCTTGATTGAGATCCAAGATTCTTGTCTCGATTTGTTGCATCCTCCCTTCTTTCTTTATTTTTTTTGTGGCTTGGCTTCTTCCATGCTTTGCCCTCATCCTCCTCTTCCTCTAGTTGCTGCTGTTCTTTTTTCCTAGTTGTAACGCCACTCAATGATGGGGCATATTTTTTTGGGACACATTTGAAAACTAAATAGGAGCTTAAGGAAGGTCTAGATTTACATCAGGAGGGGGGAGGGAAGAGATTCAAAAGATGGAGGGGGAGAGATGATAGGTGGAGAGGAGGGAGGGATAGGAGGCAGAGATGCTGAGTTCGAATTGGGTTGAATTGGGGGAGGAGGGAGAGAAGAAGATGAGGGTTGAGAAGCCAATGGCAAAGAGGACTACTGTGGGGGGGTGGGGGGCGGGAATCAAATAATGATTAGAGACTACAGGGGGCTTGGATTATGAGGCAGTATGGATTGAGGATGTCGCTTGCCTACTTCCAGATGCTCTCTTCACTAGCTTCCATTGATCCTGAACTTCTGTGGTAGGTTGAGGGGGAGCATTGGCCTTGCAATCTTTAGAAAAATGCCCATATTCTTGACAGATCATGCATTTAAAAATTGGAAGGTAGTTGTTCATAGTCCAATTTCTGAAGGTAGTTCTAGTTATCGAGAGAAAGATTAATGGCTTCAGGGGGGGCTTTTTCCAGATCTACTTCCACACCTATTCTTTCACAGGCAAACATTCTAGACTTGGGTTCTGATTTATCAATGTATTTTCCTGGAGTATTTCCAATGGCTTCCAGAGACTCATCATTCCAGCAGTGGAGTGGCAATTGAGAGAGCCTAACCCACACTAGAACTGCAGAAGGGACATCTATTTCAGGGTCAAAATCAGGGGTCCAACGATTTAGATAAATGTCTCTTGGACCCATGAAATATGGCACATTGCAAAAGATGAGGTCTCTATCTTCCTTAAATTAAAATAAAATTGTGAAATGTCCTCTTCCACAAAAGTAGTAGGAGAGCTTACCTTTTATGAGGGTGGGCTATCCAATTTTTCTGAACCCATTGTTTGATGGATTTCAGAGATGGCCATAAACCAGTGAATTGGCCTGTGAAGGACAAATGGCGGTGGATTTACATGAGGGGTGGAGGTGGACTTCTTCATGAGTCTGGACAACATGGACTTATGAGCAGACTTGCGATGAGCATTAACCAGCTGTTGGAATGCTACTGTCTCTATAGAAAGAGGGGGGGAGATGGTGGGGCTTCCTCTTGTTAGAAATAAAGAGATGTGCTCGTTTTTCCATAGACAATATATAAATATTGTCACCCAACCATAGGCACAAAGGCCACCCCCGAGCACCTTAACCTTGACAGACAGAATAATTCCAGAAGCAGACCAATAGCCAACCAAGCTAGCGCACCTTTCTCCAAGGCTAGTGCACCAAGCAAGAATAACCAAAGACCAAATAGAAATTCCAAACCATAACCAAGAGAAAGTCCAACCAAAAGCCAAAATCCCAGTTGCAGCAACTGCACTCCTCCAAACTTGCGCACCACTAGTCTTATGCAGTTGTGAGTGAGTGAGTGTCAAATGAGCTCTAGCGCCCTCTATTTATACTGCTCTATCTCACTTGACTGGGCCGACTTCTCTTTCTGGAGGCTAATAACTCAATATTAARTATTCCCTTGAGCTGACTTGTCTTCTAGGGTTATTATCCAACGTTTTAGGGTTTCTCTTGCTTCCTGGAATATTCTAGTCTTGTCAAAGGTTACACATGGAGGTTAATACCTCCCGCAGCTACCATAATATCAACACTCCCTCCTAGCTAAGGAGGTGTTAAAGGCAATGGTCTTGAGCACAAACAGACCATTCAACCGGTAGCATCATCATAGCCACATAGGCTATTTCATGATCACGTAGATCAACTTACGAGCAACATCATCACTATTAGTATCATCTGATAGCATCAACTGCATCATCTCTCGAAGCCATACTCCATTTGAGTAATCGAGCATGATGCTAAATATGTCACTCACTCCACAAAGTGATACAAGAACCATTCTTCTAATATGGACATATGTCCTAGAAGAATAACTGTTCCAACAGATGCTGGAAGTCACGCCATGTGCTACAAGGACTATTCTTCTAATCCGGACATACATCTTAGAAGAATGACTGTCCTGGACCATTTTCCCTTTGGCCACTACTGTGAACTCAGGGAGACGGACCATTCTTCTAATCCGGACATACGTCCTAGAAGAATAGTTGTCCATGGTACATCGACAATCTGTCAACTTGGACCATTCTCCACATGGAGAATGTCTGTCCACCAACAATCTTTCAACCTGGACCATCCTCCACTAGCAATATGTCCAGCCTGGACCATTCTCCGCTTGGAGAATGTCTGTCCATCAACACACTGACTATCCATCTAGCTGACAATCATCTCCAATACTAGTGGTGGTCTCCATGGCAATCAGAACAATGCCATCCAATAGAACACAACTGTGTCTATCCATAGTAGTACACAACTACTACCCAATGGTACACAACCACTCCTCGTAGCACACGGCTACTAACTAGTGACACATAGTCACTATCAATGGATCACATCCACCATAGTAGCATACAAATACTCTCCAGAGACATACAGTCTCCACAACAATCATATCATCTGATATCAACTTGCATAAACAATATCATGATACAAACTGAGTCATCTGGGCCATTCTTCCACTCACATCTGTGAGATATGGAAGAGCATCTTCCCTCAGAAAGTAAAACATCAGCCATGGGCTATCTGGACTATTCTTCCCAAGCATAGAAGAATAATTGTCCCTGATTTTTGAGCTTGGACCATTCACCTAACTAGGCCATTCCTTCGACACTAATCACATTGCAACTTGGAGAGAATGAGTTTTCCCTAGGGAATGCATGTCCCTGATTGTTGAACCTGGACCATTCACCTAACTAGGCCATTCCTCCGGCACTAATCACCATGCAACCTGGAGAGAATGAGTCTTCCCTAGGGAATGACTGTCCGAACCATTTCTTATGGAAATGATTGTCCTGCACCAACCTCCAAAACAGACCATTCTTCGAATTTGCTCACAATTGTGAACTTCGAAAGAATCACTGCCCGGCTAGGCGGACCATTCTACTTGACCACTACTCAGAGTGACTGCCAAGAAGAATGACTGTCCTAGACCATTCCCCCACACTGGCCACAAGGGGAATCGTTGTCTATGGTACATCAACAATCTATCGAACCATTTTCATTACGAAAATGACTGTTTGATTTGGACCATTTTCTGAACTGGAAAATGACTGTCCGTCAGAAATCTCGAACCACTTTCCGGATTGGAAAGGAACTACCCAACCTGGACCATTTTCCGAACTGGAAAATGACTGTCCATAAATCAATAACATATCAGTGCTCCCTCCCAACCTGGGAGTAATCACTTCCTTTTTCAATAAGGAAGTCGTCTCCACGAGCCCCAACTTGTCCCTTAAGTATGCAAACTTTTCATCTTGGACAGAGGCTTTACCAAAATATCTGCTATCTTCTCATCTGTGGAGATATACTGGAGAACCACTTCTCTCCTCTAGACTTTATCACGAAGAAAATAGTGCTTGATCTCAATGTGCTTCGACCTGTCATGGAACATCGGGTTCTCTAAAAGCTTCACACAACTTTGATCATCACAGTATATCACCGTCGAATCCAACCCCTGATCAGACAGTCCAGAAACCAACTTACGGAGCCACACTTCTTTCGTACAAGCATCACAAGCTGCAATATACTCTGCTTTTGTAGTGCCAAGTGCAACAAACTTCTGTTTCCTGCTAGCCCATGACATTGTGTCAAAGCTCAAACTGAAACATATCCAAGTAGCACTTCTTCTGTCATCTGCACTCCCTGCCCAATTTGAATTGATAAATCCATGCAACTGTATATCATAACTTAAACGTCCCACAAAACAAATATCTGGCTGAGTATTCTCCAAATACATTAACGAGCCAATCAATTGTCGATACAAGGATGGGTCTACTGTATTAGAGTCTCTCATCTTCTTCATATTTGTCATCATGGGAGTTTTCCATGGATTTGCAATCCATCATCCCGGACTTCTGAAGAATCATTTCAATATACTTCCTCTGTCATTGGAAGTTTTCACCACGCTTCTGCTGTACATGAGAGGCTCTGCACCAAGTTTGCTTGAATCCATACAAGGTCTTCTTCCATTTGCATACAAGGGTCTCTTTCTGGTATACCTCAAAACCTTGAGGTTTCTCTACATACGCTTCTTCTTCAATTACTCTGTTGAGAAGAACAATCTTTACATTCATCTGATGTAAACTCTAACCCATGGATATTGCAGGAGATATAATGGCTCAGGTAGAGGTATATCTGGTTACTAGAACAAGCTGTCATCGTAGTCTTCGCCCTCCTACTAGGAGAATCCTCTAGCCTTGAGTCTCGCCTTGTATCTATCAATTCTTAAGTCTTTTTCACAATTTCTCACATACATTATTCTTCATCACAACTTCCTTCCATTCCTTCTACTTGACTGCTTTTAGTGGGTTCAAATTGGTTCAATTGGTTGTTCTGAATTTTCTTTCTTTCTTGGAATCTTCATGTTCTTCCTCATGTTTCTCTTCAATGTTGGAGTCCATGGAATCTTCTATAGATTACATGCCCTCCTTTCCTGAAGGCTCCAACCTTCCGCCATAGGAACATAAATATAGATGGACAACCAAGGATATTCAAGGCTTCTTTTCGAAGAATAATTCTTCTAGAGTCAAACTGAACATGTGTTGCTTATCATGGCTGCTAATTCCAATGAAGAACATGTATAGATACTTCATAGTCTTTACGGATTCTTCTTCAATGGATCATATCGTTGGGAATTAGCTCCCTCCTAATCCCGACTTCATGCCTAAATGAGCAATATGCATGCTCTTCTTTTGGAATTTTGTGATCATCTCCCTCCATCTGAGAGAGTCCATGCTTCCGTCTCCTGCATCTCTCTTTGCTTTCTATAAAGTGTCACAAGCCTATTCTGGTTTCCTTTTGATTTCTGACTTCCTTCGAGTCTGACTCCTCTGAGTCTCTTTAAGTTTGTTTCTATCTGTTCTGATTGTTGCCCATCTAGCAGTTGTGTCATCCTTATAAACTTCTTCTATGGTAGCTTCCGCAAGGATTGTTCATCAAACATGTTTCACAAGGGTACCTGCCCGAAACAAGAACAACAAGAGCAAACAAGAAATATCTATCTAGAGGAGATGTTAGTTCAACTTGCGAACAAGTACAATAAGCATCTATATCAATAATATTCATATGCAGTCGAGTATTCGTTGCACCTAGCAAGAATAGAATCTTTCAAAGACTGCTTTCACAATTTGTAATGTAGCAATTATCATCCTTGATATACACAAATTTGAAGCTTAAGAATTTAATCAAACCTGGAACCTGAAGCCTCAACTGCTATGGAGGATGCGCTTGTTCCTCTGAATGCACCGAATCCAAGATTACAGCTTGGACAAGGTCTCTAGTACTTTTCCTACAAACACACTCACGTTTTGCTAGATGATATAACTTGGATACATATACAAGTGCATACCTTTGAAGTCTTGTAGCATCGTCCAGCTTGTCTTCCAATCTGAAACTAGATACCATCTTGATAAGAAGAGATTGGATTCAATGATTAGAACTAGTGTTGTATATCTCTTCAATATATCTTCGATATATCTCCGATATTCTGATAAGTTCCGAGTTAAACACCTGTCCGATATATTCGAAATATTCCGAGATATTCCGAGTTAGACCCCTGTCTTGCGACATTTTCCGAGATATTCCGATATTTTCCGCCGACGTCACTCAAAAGTTACATTCCAGACCCTTGTCGATACTTTCCCCGAGACGATATATACAAGATTGATTAGAACAAGCTAGAAACTCTAAAATTTCAAATTTGACCACAGAATCAATTTGACCAGAATTCAACCTTTGACTTTGACTTTGACCAAAAATTCAAACGTGACATTTTTGCTAGCTGAGGGTACCAAGAGGTGCGCTAGGCTAGGGTGCACTAGGATCTCAAGGGAATTAGGTCAAATTCTTCATCATAAGTGCCCGAACACAAGGGTTAGAGTTTGTTGCAGCTGCATAATCAGAAGACCTAGTTGTAGCTGTAACTGGTGCCATAACGAGCTTAACAAATAACTTCCCAATCTATCTTCCAGTAGTTAGACTGTCTAAAGATAGTGTGGGCCCATAACCTATTAGAAATAAAGAGATGTGCTTGTTTTTCCATAGACAATATAGCAATATTGTCACCCAACCATAGGCACAAAGGCCACGCTTGAGCACCTTAACCTTGACAGACAGAATAATTCCGAAAGCAGAACAATAGCCAACCAAGGTAGCGCACCTTTCTCCAAGGCTAGCACACCAAGCAAGAATAACCAAATACCAAGCAGAAAGTACAAACCATAACCAAGAGAAAGTCCAACCAAAAGCCAAAATCCCAGTTGCAGTAGTTGCACTCCCTCTCCAAACTTGTGCACCACTAGTCTTATGCAGTTGTGAGTGAGTGAGTGTCAAATGAGCTCTAGTGCCCTCTATTTAAATTTTATACTGCTCTATCTCACTTGACTGGGCCGACTTCTCTTTCTGGAGGCTAATAATTCAATATTAAATATTCTCTTGAGCCGACTTGTCTTCTAGGGTTATTATCCAACGTTTTAGGGTTTCTCTTGCTTCCCGGAATATTCTAGTCTTGTCAAAGGTTACACGCGGAGGTTAATACCTCCTGTAGATACCATAATATTAACACCCTCTCCTAGATCCATGGCTAAGTGGGCCGGTCAGACTATGGCAACGGTGGTTAGGACTTGGGAGATCAGAGCACGATTCTGACCCAATGAATATTTTTTTTTTGCTGCATGAACCTCGATGCCTTTTGATTATGTTGATTACAATATAGTAAACGATATGAGTATTGAAGCTCCCATATTTCCACAATTGTAGATTTACTGTTCTTTGAGCTTCCTTGGTGTATGGACCTAATGCCACACTCTTGCTAAAAAGTTCATCACTTCTTGAGGCCTTAATATCTGAGAATCTATTGTTTCCACCAATTAGCCATTCTGTGCTGTACTAACAGAGGGCCTTTCAACAAAGGATGAGACCGGATAAAACTAAAAGAGAGTACTTCTGATTAGTTTAATATCACTGCCAAGTTGGTTAGCTTCTTAATGACTATTGCAATAGAAAAATTAGGTTTATATATGTGACATTGCTGAAGTATTGATCCTAGATTTCAATCTATGTTTATGATTCTTGTTTTCAATGCATAGCTAGAGCAAATATTGAGAAGGTTTATTCATTTGGAACGAGCTTGTAAGTTGTGAGTTGATGCTGCTTTACTTTAGAGTTGTTTGATATTGTTTGGAATATGGTTAGTATTGGTGTAATAATACAATTTTATTATTTTTGTGCATTTGAAACAGGTTAGATTCTTTGGTTGTGATTGATTTATGGCTTCAACATTAACTCTACAAAAAAAAGTAGCATACCACTTTATCAGACTGATCATACAACATGTTCTTGATCTTTTTATGGTTATGCACCATTGTGTGTTTGTATTATAGAAAGATTTAGATGTTCAGTCTGAAGAGAAAGAAAACTACACAAATTTGGAGGTTGAATGTGTTAATCGATGTATTCTGGGCATCAATTTAGTAAGCACACCATTGTGATGACATCTAGTCAGTCATCTCTTCTAGAATCTATCACAAGAAGCAAAAGTAAAGAGATTTGATTGAATACTTGGGATGAACAAGAGTAACTTGAAAGGTCAAATGGTCATTCAAATGTGTACAAAACTATGATTCTTACAGGTTTCATGTGACCATGCTGTTTGGTGACCAGCGAAATGAAACTCTATACCCTTTTGGATATGTTTCAGTTAGTTAATATCCCAAGTACACTTTTTTATTTCCTCGGCATGCATCAATATCAGGACAGAAACTTATACATATTGACATGAGTCTGTATGACCCAGAATAAATCTTGCATATGGGAGTTTGCCTATGGTTTTGAATAAGCTATAGTCTCCAGATACAAGCTTTATATTCACTTCATAGAAGATGTTCTCATTGTATACAGAAATCTGTTGCTTGGCAGCATATGCTGTCTACTAGAGTATAAAACTTTTCAATACATGTACTGAATTTAAAATTGTAAGGATCCTTCTATTGGTTAAAAGGCTTCTCTATTTGTGCCTTCTCCAGTAAAGAAAAAAATATTCTAGCAAAGTCAAGAGTACCATTGACAAAGATCTTCGCATTCATCTCCATTAGTGATCCAGGGTAGGGTTAGGATCAGGATCCCGGGCACACACTTCTCTTCAATCTGTCAGAAGATTGGTCAGAAATGTGACTTGTGTCGCACTGAAGCACTGTATTCAAGCCGGTTGCAATGTGTCAGTCACAGTAGGCAGGCAAATTCCTGTAAACAACAACTCGACTGAGCATAAACTTGATGCAATTTATCAGATAGAGTGCAGAAGTAGATTTGTGACATAATCTCACAATTAATTAGATTTTAATCCTTTTGTCCATATTAAAATGAACTTGAGACATCCAAATATGGAATTGTTTCCTTGTCTCATATTTACCCCATTATTGACTGCGAGGGTACACTCATTTGAATGCTTGACGACCTTCCCAGAATTGCAGTAGAGATTTTTTTGGCCTTTTCTACAAGCTTTTAAGAAGCTGATGCAATCATTCTAAAACTGGATGGCTCTTGAGGCGATAAAATTTAACTGTGTTGGGCGCATGTTGATTTTCTTAGAGGCTGTGCTGGCCTAATGTATCATACTGATATATTTAGTTTGATTCATCACAGGATATGGTGGTAAGTGATGTTGAAGAGAACATTGCAAAACCTTCAACCATGGTGGAAGATAGCATGACTGAGACAGTCAAGGCCACCTTCGTTGGAAGTGCATACGGAGTATATGTAAGTAATCTCTCATTGTCAGTGAAAAACAAAGCTCTCAGTGAATTATTCAGCCAACATGGAAATGTGCTGGATGCAAGAGTCCTTTATGCTCGTAAAGCAGGAAGATCTCGTGCCTATGGATTTGTTAATTTCTCTTCACAGGCTGAAGTTGAGGCAGCAATTGCTGCTTTAGATAAGAAGGTAATTTCCATACTCCTAGTTTGGACTTGTGAATAAATGGACTTTTCCTTTGCATTCATCAACAGAGAAAAGGAATCCAAGCTTATTGTTGATAAACATGACCTAAGGTCACATTTAAGATTGTTCAATGCCCAGATCTCATAGGAACAAAGAAAGAATTGCACGAGGGGAGAAGGGAGAATGAAAAAGTAGTTCTAAATACTCACTCAAAAGCATCAGAGAATTCTAATTTCTATGATAGACCATTGTAACATACATTTTCCCTCAGCATTGGTTGATTGTTGCCTTTCTCTGTTTCTTGCAGTTCAATATAGTGTTTTGTCATCTATGCAATGTAGCAATGATTTTCTTTAGGTGCTGCTTTCTCTTAATGGTTTATGCAATGCAGATATCAATACCGTAATGTAAATGTAGACCTTGTTTATTGAATTTACTCCTTTTTCCTTTTTTGTAGGAATTTTATGAAAGAAAACTGGTAGTGAAAGAAGCGAAGGTGAAGAGCCAACTATGATCATTGGTGAAAAATTGCAGAAACCAGGATGTTCTGTCCTGGATGTCATCTTTTTAAGGGCTGTACTTAAGCTGGACCTGTACAAGATGGCATATTGCTAGTTATTGTTTGTGACTGCATTTTTCGCTCGAGGATTTTATCCAGCATGACCAAAAGTATGGTTTAGTGAAAATCCTCCTTTGAATTCCATTTCCCCTCGAATTTTCATCATATTGTTGAAAAACTTTACAAAAGTAGTACAGGAGCAAAATCTGGTGGGTATAATGGTAAATTATTTCTGTGGCTCTTTGGATATAGCCCATTAGAGATCTTGCAAGTTTTTTCTTGAGGACTTTATCAAGCATGTCCAAAAGTATGGTTTGGTGAAAATCCTCCTTTGCATTCCGGTTTGTAGAGCCCTTCACTATGGCTTCATAGTTAAACCACAAATTTGTAATCTAAATGAATTTCCTTTTACAAGGAAGATTTCTTATGGACAAGTATATGTTGTATTTCTGTTTGAGACATCTAATTTATGTTTCTGTTTGCATTATAGTAAACCTATTTTCTGTTAAAATTCTAGCAAGTTAATCAATTAAATCTCAAAATCTCAAATTTCACAGTTCAGAGCAGTCTTTCAATATATAGATACATATCACAACTTTCATTTAATTAGGTAAATTATCTCTTGAAGAAGAAGTTTGTCCCTTGCTGTTATCTGTTGCTAATTGCTTGAACTCTCTGAAAACTGAATCTTTTTCTCCGGCTCCCTAGCTCCAGGAATCCTTGCGGTTTACTGGCTCCCAAGCCCAAAATCCCAGCAACCAGCCAATCTCGTATGCAACCGGAATTTCCCAAACGAATTTCTTTCTTCAAAGTTTTTCTCCTCCTTTCTCCTTTGAATCCCCCTCCAAATGACCAATTTTCTCTTCTTTATTCTCCCCTTTCCCTTTTCCTTCTCAACACTCTTCCCTTCTAACATAACTTGTCCCCTTGACTTCCTTCCCACACCTCATAAATTCCTATCTACCCTTATAAATTCCCCATTTACCCTTATCTCCTCCAACTTGCTTATCACAAACAATACAATAAATAATCAGTGCATTCATTGTCACATAATTTAATCTATTAATTAAATATTGATAAAATTTAATTAGTTAAATAATCTACTTGGATTAATTAAATTAATGATTTTGATTATTTAATTAACTTTATTACATTTATGAATTAAATTACATTAATTAATTATCTTTATTAATTAATCCATTCGGGGCGTTACATACACCCATTCTTCAAGAAACTTTGTTCCGAGGTTATGGTAATTCACAATACAAGGATAATAATAAGAAGATTCATACATCTAGATTAGATAAACAATATCATTAATATAATACACTCATAAATACTAGTGTACATGCGCAAGGCATATATGCGTAGCTGACACATACATAACTCATGTGTGTACTAATGACAATAATTAACACATCTAATGCAATTCCTGTATACTTCCAATCCAATCAACAATGCAATTAACTTCATAATGAATAAATTAACCATTTACAATATTAACAGAATCCTTCAATTATAATAATTTAATCACAAAACAACATTTACCTAGATAATTGTAATTCGATTAAGTTTTTTATTTTACTAAAACATAGAGAAAGTCAAACACTTCCGCTATAATATTAAAACCCCACACACTCTCAACTACTTATAGCACCATGCCTCCCTAACCTACTTCCATCTTCCATCCCTATCCTTCTTTTGTTGGACTATCCCGGAGCGTCAACTATATTAACCTAACTCCAGATAGAACCCATAAGCGAAAATGTCAATTACCTTGACCAAACTTCCTCAACAGGCAACTGACCATCATCATCACACATCTAGGGGAGCATGACCTAAGGTCGTCCTCCCATGACTCTAGGTTTTAGAGGATACACGGTGGTAAATACCTCCACCCCTCCTGATAGAACTAGGGTCAACACTCTATCATGGACCATATGGTGGCACTATGTTGTTGGGAATTTTGTCATTGTATACTCAGTTTTAGGCAATCTCGCTAACTAAAAAACATGTACTTGCCCACATATCATAGCAATGCAATTTGAACCAACATAATTTAGCATACAAAGATTCATACCATATTGTTTCTTGAAAGATTCATACCATATTGCTTCTCGGTCAATGTTCACGACATCAACCATTTATTATCATCATTATTTGGCTATTGCATAGCCCATTAATCTACAGGTTAGTTTATATCATAAACTCATGCATATCCATACATTATTAACATGCAATTGCATTTAATCATATCATTAACTCGGTATCTACGTACCAATATCTTTCAAATTCAAAATTTCAAGCTAGAAATAGGGCACATAATATCCATCATAAATCACATAATGATAAACATTCATAGTATTTACATTCACATAAGTTCATATGTCTAAAATTTAAAGTGTTCAGTAAATAGTGTTCCACAGATAATAAACAAATAAATATACGACTAGGCCATAAGTAATTCTAGTTGTCTAAGTCAAAATGGGGCATTACATACACCCACCCTTTAGGAAACTTCTTCTTGAAGTTAAGATAAAAAGTGTGAGATGTTCTCATAGTATGGTCTCTGCATCTTCCCAAGAAGTAGATCTTGTGCTATCTAGTCCCACTGGACCTTCATTCGATTAGAAATATGTTGAGGCTAATAATATAGTAATTGGATACCCCTATTTAGCAGATTGTCGTTTTGTATAAACTCAAATTTTATTACCACTTGTGATTTAGTTAATGTTAAGACACATTTCTCTTACATGGTTATTCTTCCCCAAGCTCCATGTAGGATTCCAATATTTAAAGTATAGCCAGTTAGTTTGACTACTAGTTAAAACTCTAACTCTTTATTGGTTTTCTTGTTAAGTGATTTTTATATTGATATTTATATAACTTTCATTAAGCCATGCATATAATCCCACCTGTAATACCTTACTAATTAACCAATTACTACTAACTTTGATTGTCACTCTAACTTTGATACAACACATATGTCACTACTAAAGTTTCCCATGCTTATGAACATTTACTAAGATATTGATAATTAATCATTATGTGAAGCAATCGCTTCATTCATTCTTTGGCCATTATTCTTAATCAGTGATCTTTTTAAGTCGTAAAAATTAGGTCTGGATGAGATAATGTCGAGTACATTATTATCTTCATCATAGTTGAGACACAATATTTTACCATCCTAGAAGAGTATTACCAGTGCATACATGATTAAAAGAGTACCAATTCTACCATGCTTAATTAATTATTACCATTTTGTTACTTCCATATACTACATCATATCGCTAGTTCCTGCATTTTTGATCCATCTTGAACTCAATTCTAATTCTATATTTAACCTTCCCTTATTATCTTTTATTCACCATTCTATCATATTTTAAAACACCATTATATAACTCAACCATTTGTGTTATTTCCTTCACATATTTTCTTTAATTACACAACCTCGTCTCAACATCCTCATGCACTATTATTAATGATATTCCATTCATCTCCTTAACCCGTGTTAATCTCATTTATTGTGTACCTTGTTATTTAAACTTACTTATAACATATCTTTACACTTATATATATATATATAAACAATTTAATCACATCATTTATTCATATACTACATATTTATTCCACCACTAGGGATTATATATGGGTGTGTGTATTAATATTAGCCACGCATCATTGTTACATCTTCTCATACATTATTATCTATTACCTAAATCACATAACACTATAGCTAAACTTATTAACTATCAATCTCTATTATCATTAATTAATAATATAATTAGTTTATATTATGAGATTAATATCACTTTACCTATACTTACATACTATAAGGATGCATTTTAATGTAAAATTACTCTACCTAATTCATTTAACCTTTATATTTCCACACTAACTTATTTGCCATATATAGCTTATATAGTATTCAATAAACTTTATATTCACTATTTGGGTTGTCATTTGTATATGTGTCATTTTTACATATAATAATAATCCTATCATTGCCTCCTTATTCATAATTTGTACTAATGCCCATAAACACATTTTACTACTATTATTAACTCCATACTTTATACTTACTAGTATTGTTATTTATACTATTGCACTTACCTATTGAGATTAGTGATGAAGGGCAGGAGCGAAGTAGGTAAGACACAACTAACTTTCCCCAACGATGCCCTCAGATTAATGATGCTTCATGTAGGCTTCTCCAATGATTTTATTAACTAGGTGGAGAGTTTTTATTCTTCTTTCTCTCTCTCTGTTTTTTTTTTCATGGCTCTACTTCATCCTTTTTCCTTCCTTCTCGAGGTTTGAGGCAAGGGTAAACTACCACCTCGTAGATATACCTACCTTCAATAATTCCAAATTGTTCAAGTTATTAATTTAATACATACTATAATTGTGTCATATATTATCCATACATTTTTGCTTATTATACTCCACTTCTCACTCTCTATATTAACACTTATTCATTACGATTATATGCCATAATTTTTAACACTTTTTTTTCCCCTTTAAAATACAAATTTTCATATACAATAACAACATTCCATTATTAACAACATATTACATATCAATATATCTCACAATTTTATTTTTATTTTTTTATAAGTAAGTATCTATATATTACCTTCCAGGAACAAAAATTACAGTAGCGTCTGAAATGTCAAGGAACTGTTTATGCTGAATTGCCCTGAAGGGAACCCAATTCAGTCTGTTTCTTAATACTAAAAACAACATGAACTGAATCGCCCCATGGGGAAACCGATTCATCCAAACCGTTATACAAACTAGAAAACCAAAAAGGACTAACTCTTGACACACAAAAAGGAAACACTGTGTTAGATGTCGTATACGACCCAAGATGACGCTTCTAGAAACATAAATGATTAAAAAAACTAGGCATGCAAGATGACACTTGTGCGCATGCTGACACTCATGCAGTTTGACGGTTGTTTTTTCCCACGTCGCACTCTGCAACCACTTGGATGGATGGAGCAAAGAATGCCGCTGAATTTGTCGAGGCACTGGTAGCCATTTCTGGAGAGTGTAGGGAGATGAGTAGGGTGGAAAGCAGAGATGCAATTTGCTCCCCTCGCTTGTCCATATGTTTCAGCCAGAAGTGCAGGTCACCCACATCTTTTAAGACTGCAAAAACCAGTTCTTGTAATATCGCCACTAAGTCGTGAAATCTTGAGCATGAAGCACAATCCAAGCATGAATGGAGCGGGCCTGGAGGCTCTTCCAAGTGGGCTGGGGTTTCCTCTAAAGGATCCATGACAGAGGGTGGTGGCAAGGGGACGTAATTCTCAGGGAAGTTCGTCGGGTGGGCCATGGATGGTTGAGAGGAAGAGGCCAAATCCTAGATTGGGCTAGGAGCAAATCCCAAAAGAATTTCCTTGTAGGTCAAATCACTCCACACGACAATCCCAAGGCGAGGACAGAGGCAGAAGGCAACTCTGGCTTGGAGAGGACTAGGCGGAGGAGGAAGGAAAGGAGCTGGGCGATGTAGCAAGGGAAGGCGAGGGCCAGTTGACCATACTTTCTTTGCTCTGATACTAGACATGGCCTTGTTTTGGCTTCCCACGAAGTCAAGGCATGGACAAAAGGAACAATGAAAGAGGAAGACTGTGCAATAGGTTCTGACAAGGCAGTGAGAAAGAAAGAAGGAGCAGAGAGCAACCAAACGAGCCACTAGAGAGAGGTGAAGGCCAGAGAGGGATGCAAACTAGATGGTTGTCCAGGAGGAAGTGAGGAGACATGTTGGTCCAGCCGAGGAGCGACAACATAATAAGAAAACTAGAGTGGATGGTCGCATGCGCGTAGAGGTGACGGACAAAGACGTTCCTCCATCGCCCAGACGAAAATACATAAGAGGGCATGCTAGAGCATTTAGTTGAGGGCTTGCATAAGTGAATGCTTCCTTCACTCATCGAGGTAATAAAGAGGAGGGGTGATGCATGTGCTGGTCACATGGCCGGTGCAGAACTGGAAGGCACCACCCTCTCCGATGGACGCGTGTGTCCTGCTGACACCCCATCCCGGGGATCTCACAAATATAATTATATCATTGGGAAACCATCTTGATTCTCTCGATAACAATGGTAGTTGTATTACAATACAAAAATGATATGGTATACCACCATGTGTATTCTTTGGGGTGATAGTGGTCCTCATCAAAATAAATCTTTGAAAATTAAAACAATAGAAATGAAGCTTACTTAAAAATATACTTAAAATCTTCCCGACCAAAACATTTAATTTCTAAAAATAATGGGGAAATTAATTGATAATTCATGATGACTAGGTTATCATAACCAAGTGATCAATAATATGTTTTCATATATTATGTACACATAAATAATTGTCATTACATAATACAACAATTGTATGAAGTATGTATCTTTCAAATTAGCTTATTTGTATAAGCAAAACACTTCTAGCAATGTTGTCCAACCACATAGGTCACTCTTTACTTGTTATCATTATGCTTATACTCCCAGTACATTATTTATATATCTTCGAATTATGTAAAAACTAATATTAACAACCATTATATTATATTGCTTATTTACTCGTATACTTTCTAACATTTTCTTCTTTATTTATTCTATATTCTTATTTTATAACTTTATTCACTTTATCATTATAATTATATTTTACATATCATATGATACATGTATTAGTATAATTTTTCTTTATAAACACATGTATTTTTATCATTTTTATTTAGAGTATTCATTTATCTTTTCACATTATATATATATATATATAAAATTTTATTATCTATTATTATGATTATAATATATTTCATGTTCTTGTTTTATTTAACTTTTATAATAATAATTTAATTTCCAAGATAGACACCAAATTGGTGTATGAGATCTCTTTGTTTGTTAGACAAGGGACTCCTTTCTCACAATAATTTAATTGTTAAAATCTACAAAAATGTACACCTACCTCTCTGGATTTGAATCTGTGATCTCCTAAGATAGGAGGAAACACATCACCCTTATAATATATTATTAATATTATTTTAACCCTCATTTACCATCTTCACTTTCTATTATTATATTATAAATATATATATAATTACAATATACCTTCTAATATTATTATTTATATTGTAACATTTTCACCATTAATTGTTGTTTATTTTATTTTTATTTTATTCCTATGATATGATGTTTATATCATACCTTATCATTCTACTGCGATCATATTTTGTACACTCATGATATACTTGGTATATTAAATTTTATAAAACTTTTTACTCGGTTAACAATATCACTCAACTAAATTCACTCAAACATATTGTTAACTTTCTTTAAATAGTATAACCAACTTTCTTCCAATATTACAACCATCATTTGTTTTGCTCATTTATTAACTTTTTTTAAATAGTATAACCAACTTTCTTCCAATACTACAACCATCATTTTTTGCTCATTTATTATAAACATTGTATTTTATATATATGCTACGATTAAATAAACAAGGACATCTTGATCCTCCCACTTAGACTATTGTATTTTTTTTCCACATGAAAATTGCACATTATATTAGAAAATATAATCAATTTACATTGCCGATAATTCCTTACAATCAAAGGTCAAGCCTTTTCAAAATACTCCATATGAGATATCTATATCTTAAAATATATCATTCATAAATTGATCAGAAAAAAAAGAGTCCAAATCTGTAACAAGATTATACACTGCAGCCCCACTATCATATCATTACAAAAAATCTTTCCCACTTATAAATTGCCTCAAAAAAAAACCAAAATACTTCCATAGCCTTCAGAAACCAAAAATCAAAAGGCATAAACCCATTATAGTATAACTTCAGATGGTAGGTTGGCCCCTCATGTCCATTGATAAGCTGATTGTAGAAAATGGTTCCAGGTGGATCTGTAAGAGCCTTTTTTGAGAGAAAATCTGCCTCTTGATTATCTTCTCTATAGACATGATCAAAGGTGACAACAGTGATAATCCTTTTTAGTTCAATCACCCATTCTTTCCAACATTCAATAGAGCTTACCTGCAAGGAACCAACATTATTAAGCCAATCAATAATGACTTTTGAGTCTCTGAGGATAAGGATATCTGAAATCACCAACCTATGGGCCAAGGTGAGAATAACCCAAGCACCCATGAGTTCGACTCTTGTATTAGTACCCCTACCACAGTTAAGGGACCATCTATAAGAATTATGCTCATTAGGGGAAATTAATCCCCCAACACCGCTTATTTCTCCATTCCTCTGAGATGCCCCATAAAACTAGCCAGTTATTCTATGTTTTTGTAGGCAATATCCACTTCTTCTTAATGCAATTTTCGGACTTTTAGATTTATGACTCGCTACAATAGCTATGGAGAGAAAACGAACTTTCTCCATGGATGGTACTTTGGATTCGAAAATAGCTAAATTCCTTTCAGTCCAGACAAACCAACAAATATAAGCTGGTAGAGTAGGGTATGCTGAGTTCCTAGTACACTAAGAGTCGAAACATTCCTTCACAGTAGTCCCCGACCATCCAAAATGGACTTTGAGTTGAATACAAGTTTTGCACCAAATGGAAATCGTAAAAGGACAATGGACAAAAAGGTGGAAGGTTGTTTCTTCATTACCTTTACACAGGTGACAATACCCGGGACCTTGCCAACCACGCCTAAGGAGGTTGTTCCAAGGGAGGAGCTTATCTTCCATGAGCAACCAAGTGAATAGATTTAATCGAAGTGTCCTTTAAAATTAAAGCTGTCGTATTGTCCCCTTTACTTAGTTGTAGTTGTATGCATTGGGCATTGTCACACATTACCATCTAACGCTCTTTAGCACTTGTACCCACCATTTACCCCTATTGGAACATACATATCTAACTAGATATAATATGTAATATTAATACTATAGGGTAATATGTAGAGCACAATTGTAACTTGGTTCTTTGGAGATTGTGTTAGGCCATACTCAATGTATATTATGATTGAAAACTAACAATTTTTTTTTTTTTAATAGTAATTGTATTTCCTTTTTTATATAAATGAAAAAAAAACTTAAATATCTTGATATCTTTTAACAACTTTTTATTTGGTCATTTTTACCATATTCATATATATATGAATTCAGTGTTAATACTAACTAATTAATTAATCTAAAAATATTTATTATTATAAAGAAGCAATAATAATAATAATTTATTAATAAATAATTAAATAAAAAAATACCATTAAATTAATTAATATTATATTAAAAAAAATATAATATTATATTAAATTAAAATATAATATTATATTAAATTAATTGGCTCGGCTTAGCTTTGCGCGGGCTTGGATGACTGGCGACCATAGCCATTATCGTCTGAATGCAATGGAATGCAGCCTTGGTCATGTGATTAAAGGGTTTTCCATTTTTTTTTTGGTTCCCATATGTACTCACGGGGTCGCCCATGGCCGCCCTAGTGGGCACGCGGCTATGGTCAGGTTTTTGAAATTTTTATTTATTTAAATACCTATTAGAATTTGTATAAATAATATAGATATATTATATATTATTTATATATTAAACCATTTAAAAAAAAACTAATAATACTTTTTTTTTTTTAATTTTTTTTTTAATGTTTGGTGTGTCTGTGCTTCTTTTACATGTAATGCTTCTTGTAGGTTAGTAGGTGAACAGGTGTTGGTTTTCACAGATTAACAAGGTCTCAAAATGTTCATAGACATTTTGGGGTTTTTTTTGTACCACCTCTTCCTTTCAAACTTACAGGGTTTCTGGGTCAATTTTTTTTGGTGAAGTCCAAGGGTTTCAAGGGTCATTTTTAGTTTGTTGTACAGGGTTAAGAGTTGTCTAAAATTCTGGGTTTTTGTTGGAACAACATCCCTAGACCTTCAGTCTTAAGGGTGGGTAGGCCTTGGTCCAAGTTTTAAAACTTGGCTCTGATACCATATGCAGAGCCCTTCACTAGGGCTTCATAGTTAAACCAAAAATTTGTAATCTAAATGAATTTTCTTTTATAAGGAAGATTTTTTATGGACAAGTATATGTTGTATTTATGTTTGAGACATTTAATTTATGTTTCTGTTTAATTTCTATTTCTGTTTTCATTACAATAAATCTATTTTCTGTTTAAATTCTAGTAAGTTAATCAATTAAATCTCAAAATCTCAAATTTCAGAGTTCAGAGTAGTCTTTCAATATATAGATACATATCATAAATTTCATTTAGAGAAAAATAGTAAATTAGGTAAATTACCTCTTAAAGAAGAAGTTTGTCCCTTGTTGTTGTCTGTTGCTAATTGCTTGAACTACTTGAAAACTGAATCTTTTCCTCTCGACCAACTAGGAACATAGCCTCTCTAACTCCCTAGCTCCAGGAATCCTTGCGGTTTCTTGGCCCCCGATCCCAAGATCCAAGCAACTAGCTAATCTCGTATGCAACCAGAATTTCCAAAACTAATTTCTTTCTTCAAAGTTTTTCTTCTCCTTTCTCCTTCGAATCCCCCTCCAAATGACTTTTTCTCTTCTTTATTCGAGTCCCCTTTCCATTTTCCTCCTCAACACTCTTCCCCTCTAACATAACTTGTCCCCCTTGACTTCCTTCCCATCCCTCATAAATTCCTATCTACCCTTATAAATTCCCCATTTACCCTTATCTCCTCCAACTTTTTCATCACACATAATACAATAAATAATCAATTCATTCATTGTCACATAATTTAATCTATTAATTAAATAACTATAAAACCTAATTAGTTAAATAATATACTTGACTTTATTAAATTAATGATTTCGATTATTTGATTAACTTTATTACATTTATGAATTAAATTACATTAATTAATTATATTTATTAATTAATCCATTTGGGGGCGTTACACGTCTTCCCTGGTATTTTTATCATATTGTTGAAATACGTTACAAGAGTAGTACGGGAGCAAAACTTGGTGGGTGTGATGGTAAAATATTTTGTGTGTCTCTTTCAATACACCCATTAGAGTTGTTACAAGTCCGTGCATCCTCAATACAATTTTTTCCTTTTACAAACTGTATTTTGTATGGAAACCTTTCCTTTTCCAAGTTGTCATTAGTTGATTTAATCTCTTGAAGAGCATTGCTATAAACATTTGATGCTGATGACTATTAGCTTATCCCAATGGAGTGTCATATGAGAACTAGAACATTTAAATCATAAACATGAAATCTTCTAAACATAAGTCTTTGTATTAGATGCTTCTTTTTATCAAAATTGGTTTGAGTTTTCTTGGAGTCTGGATTACTGTCCTATAGAAATTGTTTTTAGAAGTGAATAAAATCTAGCAGAATACATGTTTCAATTTTGAGTAGTTCAGAAGTTTATTGCTTTGTTTTCTGAAAGCAATATAGGTTCCTCTACAAACCTATATTAGATAGATAATCGTGGCATTGACTACCATGTGATCTTAAGTTTGGTATTAATAAAATTTGTAGCCAAGTAAACTATAAAGAAATCTATTATATGTGAAAAAACATTAACAAGAGCGTTTTAATGACATAAAATGGGTAATCGTCATCTCTCTGAGAACTATCTTCCACCATTTATGACTAAGGCACCCAAAGTTTTGTTCAAATTTCTCTTACTACACCTTGCACAGTGAAAAGAATATTCCTGTAAAACCAAAAGTTAGTTCAGTAGTAGATACAAATGACACCTTCTTTAGTAAACATAAGTTTCCTTTCAGTGTAAAGAGGATATTAAACAAGAATATTCTTGCAAAATCAAAAGTTAGTTCAATGGTAGACAAAAATGACACCTTTTTTTAGTAAACACAACTTTACATCACTTTCAAAGTAAAGAGGATATTAGGAAGATTTTGATGTTCGAATGTTGCTTTTCCCAACCATACACCTCTCCCATTGAGGTTGAGAAGAAATTTTCTCTATAACTTCGGACCTTCAAGAAAATTGCAATTGAAGCACACAAAAAGGTTGGCCATCCCAACAGACACGTTTCTTAGATTCAATCTGACTGGTCATAAATGTGATCAATATGCTACCTCCATAGGAACAACTCTGACCAATGGGGTTGTGTTTCAGTAGTGAATATGGTGGCATGTTAGACCACCCACTGAGGTTCAATTATTGTGGAGACACTAACAAGTGGGTGGGGCTAGGTGCAAGTCCTAGAAAATTTTAATGGAACAATGCCCATCGATTGAGACATATTAGTTGAAGGAAACTACTTATTATTAATGATTCACCTTTAGAAGGTTGTCTCTCCGAAAGAAAATTCACTGCTTGTGATATCTACCATATTGAGGCCAATTGTATACTAAATAAAAAACAAGTTTATACTTGATGACCATGCTCTTCAAAGTGTATGGAATTATGTTACACCAAGTTTCTAGTATGTGTGAGTGCATTCCTGATATGTCTAGAGACCCCTTCCCCACCCCCCTAAATTTCAAGGGGCAACAGGGTATTTGAGGCTAGGACGTAGGGGACCTATGAAAATGTGTTGCTTGTGATGTCTACCATACTAAGGCCAATTGTAATGATAAAAATAAATTGTACAAGTTTATACTTAATGGCCTTACTTTTCGAAGTGTAGGGAATCATGTTCCAACAAGTTTCCAATATGCTGGGATGCATACCCAATGCATTTAGAGATCCCTCCCCCCAAATTTCAAGGGATGATAGGGTACTTTAAGGGTAGGACATAATACATATTTCTCCCAATATATAAATATTAAAAATACATCAATGTTTGGAATTTTAAACTTTCATAATACATACCTTTTTTGTTTTGAAAAAATCATCATGTATACAGATAAATATTTACATTAGCAAAGAAAAAAGGTGGAAGGGTATATAAAATAGAACTTATATCCTCTTCCTCAATAGTATTAAGACAAAAATAAAACCAGAACACACTATTGCATCTAGGGATTTGGCACCCTCTATCACCAAGGTACCTTCGGCCAAAAACTACATACGTACCTCATCACTCCACATGGAACATAAGGCACACAAAGAACTAATATCATGAATGAAAACACACCTACATCAGATCCTCCATATGGTAAATAGACTAGAGACCGTCAAGTAATTCCAGATACCAATAAAAGATGTACTAACCAAGTAACTATGATTACACAAAAGCACTACCTTTCAATGAATCCTCCCCTACATAAGAATTGAGTATTGATCTTGGACACATTTCCAACCTTTCCTTGCAAATTAACAATCCCAAAAATATATTTCACTGTCTTGAAGGGTTGGAAAGCCTAGACACATTTCTAGCCTCTCCTTGCAAATTAACAATCCCCAAAAACATGTTTCACTGTCTCGAACGGTTGGCAAGCCCACTCTTTTCCAACCTAGCCTTGGAGGGAAGCCCTTAATATATAACCATGAAAACACTCCCATCTTATAGGAAAGTTGAAAAGTCAAAACATTGTGAAGCCAACAAACCCACCTATCCTCTAAATTAGTGGAGCCCCAACTAGCATTGAGTAGTGGTGATAACGCATGACACTGATGCAAGAATAAAATAAAACCTCTTGGAATCATACCGTTGAAGAGGGTGGCCAAAGCTTCAACCTCAATCCCACTAAAAAGGCCCTATTGTGGAAATATTCATCTTATACACATCTTCTTGAGGGATAATCCCAACAAGATATGTAATGGATGGATGGTCCAAGGGGAGCAAAGAAAAATGTGAGCCAAAGTATGTCAATCCTTCCAAGAGATTTGGACAATAGAAAATTCCATTTCTACTCAAACATCTTGCTTGGAAAGAAGGAATCTCTACAAAATAACTTCCCATTGTCTTCTAGCTTAAAATAGGGTGTCTCATGAAATCCCAACCTACCTAGCTACCATATGTGTTCCATCCATCCAAGCCTATTACCGTCTTCCAAACCAACTAGAAACTTCTAAAGATAAATGTAACAGAGACTTGGAACATTGTGGGGAAGGAATAATGTCACATTAGTCAAAGGCTCCCCACACCTTGCCAAAATGATTCATTGAAGACAATCAATGATATAATATAACCTACCAAGGGGTAGTTCCCTCTAAGCAATGAACCACCCATTTGGAAGTAAGGATAGACCCTTGAGTAGCCACATCAATGAAACCAAACCTTCCCTTATAATTGGGCATCATACAAACATCCCAAGTTACCAATGAAATACCCCTCTCTCCACCATACTTTGACCATAAGTAGGAACACAATATCGCTTCCAACTACGAAAATTATGCTCAACTAGGAAAGTAACAAGAAACATAATATATGTGAGAGACATGAAGAATCCTCCCATCCACCATCAATTTACCAACAAATGGTAGGTCTTTATACTACCATATATGAAAAATGGTATAAGGCCATTGTAGATACCAATACCACATAGAAATAGGTGAAAGCCCCATGCTAAAAGGTATGTCAATACATTGCATAATGAATCCTAACCTAATATAAGTCCAAGATATAGAAAGCTACCTAGGTAGGTTGTCTAACCCAACTTACCAAAAGTCTATCTTATGCTCACTAAACATTCCCCTTGATGTTACACAGAAAAGGTTCAAGCATCCACGTGCACCATCTACATAGTCTTAGTTTACCAACACAAAAAGGAGAGATTCATGAGCAAATTGATTATCAACCATATTTGACCCATCAGGGAGAGAGATTCCCTACAATTTCCCTTGAAGTTGAGCAAAAAGTAGAAGATATCTCAAAGCATTTGCTAACAAGACATATAGGTAGGGGGACAAGGAACACCTGATGCATGGATTGATGACATATAATCTGAGGAGAGAGGGAATTATTAACCGAGACAAATGTAGACACATTCAAAAAGAGAGTATTCACCATGGAGACATACCATTGTCAAAACCCCAAACAAGATAACATTTATGTGATTAAGTACTAGCCCATCTAGTCATATATCTTGTCAAAGTATATTTTCAGAAAAAGGGACTGTCTCGAGCCCACTCCATGGCCTCATAGGCTAAGATCACTATTTCTATAGTAAACCAACCTTTTACAAATCCCATCTTCTCTTGTAAAACAACCTTTTTAGCCACACCCTAGATATGAAGAGCCACCACCTTAGCTATGATCCTATAAGGAAAATTGAGCAAGTTTATAGGCCTCCAATCACTAATGGTGTCCCTTACTACATTCTTTAGAATCAATTTAACAAGACCATGATTAAGATATTTGGATATAATGCCAAAGAAAAGGCTTAAACTATGAAACACCATAAGTGATTCCCAATCGTATCCCACGTGGCCTTGTATAAATCACAAGAAAGCGTGTCCAAACTCAGAGAGTTTCCATTTTGCATGAATTTAAGTGCTACAAAAAGCTCCTCTCAAGAAGACATTGTTCAATTTGTATCAGTCCCCAACAAAATTATTTTGCGGGATAACCTTGTAACAAGAGTTCCTACCATCTAGAAACCAATTTGTCAAATCATATGGAGAAAATATATTATCAAAATGCAAAACAAACATACCTTTTACCTTAACTGGATCCTCAACAAGAGACCCATAAGCTCTATGCAAACTAAAAACTTTGTCAAGCACCACATTCCTTTTTAGGAAATCAAAGTAAAACTTGGAGCCCTCATCCCCTTCCTTGATCTACTACAACCCAAAATGGACCATAGTCCACTTGGAAATATGCTCTTCCCCCTTACACACTAACATCCTCCTGTAAAACCACAATGTCGAAATCCTCCTCAAAGAACATACAAACTTCTTGAATCGAGCCAAAGCCTGATGTCCCACATATCCTTTCCCCTTTTGTGGGCCATTATTCCTCCCCACTCTCTCATGAACTTAACTATGTGGAAAATAACAACCTCCCACCAAAGAAGCCAACCTTGAGCTCCCAGAGGTTGGGGAAAGATTCTTGACCCGATGCACAAATGCTCAAAAATATGGTGGTATTAAATGCGACACATTCAAATTGAACAAAGTGGAAGGTATCAAATCTATCTTGTGACCAACTAAGATACTTGTCTAAATAGGAAAGTGGTTTGAATTCGTAACATCCATCAAAAAATCCACTGGGCACAACCTCCCTAAAAAGGAAATATCCTTCATGGGAAATAAACTCTATCCAACCTAGCTTGGACCTTAGCTCCGACCTACCAATAGTTAATCCCACTGTAATCCACTCGCTTTTGCTTCCAATTGGGATCATAAAACTAAAGAATTGCCTCACAACGAGACCACACTTACTTCTCCATGCCATTAATCACACTCCATGTGCCTCCACCCCATTCACTCTCCCACTCCATGAGCTCCTAGAGGTTGGGGAGAGATTCTTGACCCGATGCACAAATTATCAAAAATATGATGGTATTAAATGAAACACATTCAACTTGAACAAAGTGGAAGGTATCAAATCTATCTTGTGATCAAATGAGATAACTATCTCTGCCCTGTCAATAGTTAATCAATGTGAACCAACCACTGTAATCCACTCCCTTTTGATTCCAATTGGGATCATACACCTAAATAATTGCCTCACAATGAGACCACACTTGCTTCTCCATGCCATTAATCACACTCCATGTGTCTCTACCTCAATCACTCTCCCATTACACCATATTAAAATCCCCCCTACCCCTATCCCCCATAGTCCAATTTATAGTCAGGAGTGAAGAAGCCAACTAATCCCAAAAACGACCATGCTCCAAAATGATATTGGGAGCATACATTGCAAAAAACCTGAAAAGTCTATCTTAAACCAACAAAGTAATCCAAACACATCATCTACGTTCTTTCCATGGTCCACAACAAATCATCATGGATGAAGAGAAAGGGAAAGTACCACTCCCCCACTACCTTGAATATGATATATAGACCAAAAGGGGCCATTCTACTAGTAACTCATACTATTACGAAGCTTGAACCCAACTGATTTGACTTCTTGAAGGAAAATCATATTAGGCTTCGTTTGTTGCAACACTCTAGAAACAATCTACTTGTGACTAGGAATCATCATCCCTCATACATTCGATGATAAGAATGGTAGTTCCTTCCAAGTGGAGACGATTCCCTAAGTTATCGAACCAATTACCCGTCGCAAAACCCTCCAAAGAGGGGGTTCATCTATTTGTGGAATGAACCATGACATATCTATAATATTTAACACGTGGGTTAGGGTTCATATCCCTCCTTGGCTTGTCCAACTTGGTAGAAAAAATGACTTCCTTCCTTTTGTTGGACTTCACATGCCAACCCATATCTACCTCCATATTTTTAGTTGCCAATCTAACCTAAACTTGAGAGATAATAGGGTAAAAAATCCTACTCTACTAAGGATTACTAACCAAAAAATAAATGTTATCTCAAGTCACTGGATGCACCACCAAGCCACTAGAGTTTAGGGAAGAGCATTGATTTGATCTCCTAGAAGGCCCATCTACCTCTTCTTGACATAAGGACTTTGAAGGAACACCACCCCCAACATTCTAACCCAAAACCACTAAAGGACCACCTACACCAATGCCATGGGTAGTAGGAATGGGCGAGCCCCACCCCCCTTTCCCACAAGAGTCTATAACTTAGTTTTATGATGAGGGAAATTTCAAATGCTATGATCTTGAGCCTGTTAATAAAAAAATGCATTCGGTAAATTCAAGTATCTAACCTTGCATTGCGACTCTCCATCCACAATGAAAGCAACAATGTAAGGGGGAATATTCCTTTGAAGATATACCTCCACACACACCCTTGGATTAGCACAAAAAGAGTTCCATTGGCCATTAGGGACAATAACCTTTCCAAACCTCTTGGAAAACAAGTCTACGAATCGCCACATGTATACAAGTAGGGTGGGGAATTCCAACAAAAAAGGGTGGTGAGCCTGACCGTGATCCTTTGCGTTGAAATATGCTTGTTAGGTTTGTGCATAGGAAAGAGGCACAAAAATGTTCCAAGTATCAAACTAAATCACATGTTAAACAATGACATCAAATTTAAACAATAAGCACACAAACTTAGATCCCAAACCCTAGTAAGAATTGATAGAAATTCCCTTAGCTTTCCAAGTCAACACCATTTGTTAAAGGCAACCTCATTCGACATTCTTTGCAAAAATAAAGATCACTTCTCTGTATTTCAATCCTGGTGCCCTAAAAAATATTCCTTATTTTCACCCTAAAAAATAGAAGTCACCCAAATCTTGAGAAGATGAGTTAACATCACCCAAGGGAATTGGAGGAGGCACACATGACCCCCCTCCTTACAAAATCCATTGCACCTGAGAAGGATTTGAGGGAACATCCACCCCCAATATATACCACTATTATATCTAAGCTCTGGGCCCTAAACAATAGAGAACCCAAAGAGGCCTCTTTAGGAGGCAGAGAAAACCCTATATCCTCATGAGATTGAGAAACCTCATAACTAGATAGTTTCTCAACCACAACATGCACACCCGAATCCACATTAGCACTATATTTTATTATAAGTACTTTGAATCCATGCTTATATATAACACAAATCCATCCTCCATCAGATCCACATTTGCTTGTGATGAGAGAGGCATCCAATCCTCATTAGCTTTTCTCGAACTAATAGCCCCAACACTAGTGAACTTATCTTTGAGCAATCTCACCACAATACATATTGACCCATCATTATTTGTACTCTACAAGGAAATATACTATGGAGGAGGGTTACAATCGTGATATTTGATTTGATTTTGATACACATGCCCAATCTTTTCTTCATAACCTTGCAATCTTCCTCTATCAAAATGCAACTCCTCCACACTCCCATGAGCTCTTGACACCATACCTTTTTCTTTATCCACATATGATACTTCCCTATGTTCCCATTCCATACCTTCTCCCCATCACATGGCACCTATACGACTTCTTGCACCTGCATGAATCCCCCCACCCAAGTGCACTCCCTTGCTTGCGCTCATAACCTCACCCCTCATTGTGATCCATAAGAATATGACTAGAGGGTGAAATGCATGAACACAAATATACAAAAATCACTATTCAATGTTGAACCCACTAAAAACATGTATATCCATTATTGTTACGAGTTTTAAACTCTCAAACCATTTCCCAACACTAAACGAGTGCCCAGTGACAACAAAATGATGGCCCAACATTGAGAAATGATCGTTGTGATTTTCATTTTGTGTTTGTTCAGGGTTTATATAGATGGAGGATTGGTGGGACCAACTTGAAAAATGAAGTAATCATGTTGTAGGGATTTTTTTATAAAGAAATTATGCTCGTGTTATAACTTGGAAATGCCTTCTCTGAATTTGATCCAAAGGTGTAAAGATAACTACTAGGGAATGTGTCTCTATCATCAATTACACTCCTTCTCACTTCCAAATTGGTCCATGCCAACCTAAGGGGGGTCTCTTTGAAGGTTTTGAAGCTTAACTTTAAATACTTTGAAGAAAAAGTGCTTTAGTCATATAACAAACTTTGTTGTTTTCTTCAAATCTACAACTAATTTTTGCAAATTAATGAAGTTCAACTTCATGAATTACTGAAATTGTCAATTCAACTCAAAAATCTCATAAAATTGCAATAATCTCCCATGTTTATGCAAAATTAATTGCAAAACAACATGCTTCTCACCCTCAAAATACTAGATTTGCTCTTTTGTAATAGTAAATGAAGGTAAATTTTAATTTCAACAGTTGTTCCTATCAATTTGGTACCTTGTTTATGTGATATGGAGTTGAGAAAAGAATAAAATCAATAAGATGAATGTTCCAAATCTCATTTATTCAAATAACATGTTAAATTCCAACTTGATCCCCATATCAACTATCAAAATTTAAATCTTTCCATATATGAATAAATATTCCATTGCAATGTTTAATAAACTGCAATAATCTCCCATGTTTATGCAAATTTAATTGGAAAACAACATGCTTCTCACCCTCAAAATACTATATTTACTCTTTTGTAATAGTAAATGAAAGTAAATTTTAATTATAAAAGTTGGTTCTATCAATTTGTTACCTTGTTTATGGGATATGGAATCAAGAAAATAATAAAATCAATAAGACGAATGTTCCAAATCTCATTGATTCAAATAGCATGTTAAATTCCAACTTGAACCCCATATCAACTATCAAAATTTAAATATTTCCATACATGAACACATTTCCCCTCCATCGAAGAATTTGATTTCCCTTGTTTCGAATATATATGCCATTGCAATGTTTAATCGACACAAAAAATGAACCGATTTTTCTCTTAAGGAACCAAGAGGAGTTACAAACACGCTCTAAGCAACTGGATCCTATCACCATTGAAGAATTTGTCTATGCAATAGCTTATGGATCTTAATGACACCTTGTGAACATGTGTTGCTTCTATGTTAGAAAGTAAGTATGGTAGAAGGTGGAGTGGAGATTGAAAATGTATAAGAATGAAGGAAACTAAAGGTTGAAAAATGATGGAACCATTCTCCTCCCAAAGTGATGCACTTTGTATGACCTGATAGAAGATATGAGATAGAAAAAGATCCTCCCAAATGATCATTAAACTGCATGAAACTCTAGGGATAAGGTGCTCTAGGTCTACCAAGAATAATGATGAAGATTGCTTGAAATAACCTCAAGTGTGGTGCACCATAGCTCTCTCTAGAGGAACTACATGCTCCAAGATGGGTAAGATAAGTCGAAATGGCTCCTAGATGAACTATGTTTTTTTTCCATGCATACAATTGAACTAGACGAGATAAGATAGAATTAAATTGAACAACAAAAAAACTAGCTTTCCCTACATGAATCACTCAACTCAACTGCACAATCACCAAGAATATCCTCAAGTGGTGTACCCTAACTTTCCAAGAATTAACAAAGTTGATAGTACATGGATAAGATAAACTAAACTCTCTCCCAAGTGAAGTGCATTTCTCTAGTTCAAAATAAATAAGATAAGGTCAAAAAAGGCAAATTGGATAAGATTCCTCTTTTCAAAAAATCTCTCTTCAATCAACTTGCATGAATAGCATAAAACTTTTATGTAAAATATATCTCCAAAGAAGAGTGTTTTGTTTTGTATCAACGTTATCGATAAGACAATAGATATGATGTGTAATGTCCCCCATCCCAACGAAGGAACATTACGGTGTGGAAAACATATTATAAAAATGAAAATTTTATAGCTAATTAATGTTGAGGAAAAGGTATGGGACACCTTACTCAATCATTTTCAGATCTTGCCTGGCTAGGACAAGATGGTTGGGAATGTTACCCAGGATTTATAGCCTCAAAAACATTGACTCAATACGCAAGTAATAATTACAAGGATTAAGGATGATATTATGATTTGTATATGTTGCAATGTAAAATAAAATTTATACAAAGCTACTGGAATGTATACAGATTTTACAATAAAGTAAACATGTAGACCAAAAGCGAAAAGAGGAACCAAGTCATGAAAACAAATGTATGAGACAAAACAATAATATGATTTTATTTCATTCTGAGATACCAAAAGTGTATTTCTCTTTACAAACCCCTGCAAGGGTATGGACCAAAGTCAGATTTAGAGATCTTCGATGGGCACCACACAAAAAGACTCCGACAGTAAAATAACACTGAAATTAATGATTTGGATCAGCTTGCCACAAATGGCTCCCCTTTTGACTCTGCAAGATATTCTTTATCAGCCATGAAAATTAATTCACAAACAAACAAGAATACACATACTATCAATGATGAATCAACACCCCTAGAACAAGCCGTTGAAAAGTATGATTCAATTTTGAACCTCATTGCCTTCAACAAGACCCTGCTGTCAACAAGAGGATTAGACTTTCAAGTAAACTCATAAATGAATGAAAATTGAACTTATCTCATTTAACTAAAGAACAAACATTGGTCTTGTCTTTCTCCTTCTATTCTCCTCTTGCCTCTTCATCCAATTGAGTTTTTATTCTTTCCCAATCAGTTGAATTAGTTCAACTACTTTCTTTAGTTAAGTCAAATTGACTCAACAAATTAGTTTAGGAGAAATAAATAATAATAATATATAAATAAGGGTCTTAATTAATAATAACTAAATAGGTGGGACCCCTTGTGACTCCCATCATTTCTTCTTGTTAACCATAAAAAACAAAGTACAAAACAAAAATCATTTAGACCATATAACACCCTTGTAGCTCCCATGGATATCATTTAAACTGAATATTAAATATCATCGATAATTTATATCATATCCCCAAAAAAGAATATATCCACATTATTGACAAAATATCCAAAAATAAGGCTTGATGTCCAAAATATACTGAAAACCATTAAACGTTGTCCTCATCACTATAAATCATAAAAAGAACATTTAGAATCCATATTTGTTGCTTTGCAAGGCATATTTCCTCTTCTCACTGTTGTCCCAAATTGACTTTTATTGAGTGGCCTTTGGTTGGTTAGACCCTTGAGGCTGTATTTTGCTGATCACATGGGAGAAGTCATCTTTGAGGTGGAGGCATGGAGACACAGATTTAGAAGACTCAGTTGATGAACTAAAGGGGGAGGCCACTGTTTTCCTTTGTCTTGCATAAGTTGCAGGATATCAATTTTTAACCTTTTGCTAGCGTGCGAGGACTGTACTGGTGAAACAACAGGAGCAATTTGAACATTGTGATTAATTAATGATGGTAAAGATAATGAGACAATGGGAAATCCACAGTGGTGGGAGATAGGCTGGTGGAAAATTTATTTCCAACCATCATTAGCAGGGACTTCGGGATGGAAAGACACATGTGGAGGAACAAGAATTCCAGGAAAATTCTGAGGATGCTAGAAAGGGGGCATCTCTGGTCGGGGATGCAAGATACCATGGCCAACAAAATTAAAAAACCCAACTTGAAACAACTGGTTCAACTCTTGTGGATCAACATCGAAATGAATAGAAAATCTAGGCCTTCTATGGCCTCGATTCTAATTTCCACTACCTCTATTATTTCGACCATTGCTTCCTCTACTAAAAAAACTCATCCTATAGCAACAATTTGTCAGTCATGAAGTCCTTAATAAACCATACATGAAACTCTACTTACATAAATCAACAACTGGCTCTAGAATTTACTATGAGACACATGCAATCCATCCATAACATGTCTTTTATTAATTTCCACTTGAACATGGAATTAATAGGGTTCATGGGAAATATGGAGGGCTTGTATTTAGAGAAAAATGATATCATGGAGGGGAATTAATATACAAATATTGTTCAAATAATCAATAAAACAATTAACTGTGTATCTAAACAAATCCAAGACATCAATCCTCATCCCTTCCCATATCATCTTCCTTTCATTTCCACATTGATTCCTTTTCAAAATAAATATCACAAAACTGGGTATGAATAAGTGAAATTGGGATCATGAAGGGGGTGCATTTAGCGGAAAATGGTAGAATGGTGGGGTATCTCATGGATATTGTTCAAATTTTACATCAGCCATGCCATCTCTGATAACAATTCACAATCAAACTTTCTTACTGTTCAAAAATTTAAAGTTTAAACAATACTCAATTTCCAAAAAAAACCCCAAAATTGGTGCCTTATTCACAAAGTTGCTCACTTTCCTTTGAAACTGTATTACACAGTATCCAATTAACCAAAAATAAAAATAACCATAATAATAATACTGCCTATACATAATAGAATTAAAAGATGAACAACATCATAATCGCTACAACCGATACAACATACAGTCTTGGAGTGAACAAGCTACAACCCATAATGTCAATCATCAACAAAGTTCTTAAAACCCACAGGGTCTCGCGAAGTGCCCCAAAACAAATCCCTGTATATAACCATAATTTTAATCGAACCAAAATTCATCAAACTTCCTCATCTTATTTCATTCTGATTCGTAGACCTCATTCAAGCATCATATAACTTATACATAGGTGCTTTTTGTAATTACAATAAAACATGGAAAGTTTATATTATAACAATAATTCACACATTGTTATCGACCTCATAAACTTCATATGGACAGACTGTAACTCCAAGAGAATAAGTGAGTCTAACACTTCTTCCATACTTGCATAACAAGTGACCAATCAAAATCCGCGCCCAAACAAAAGAGAACAAACAATGCTTTCATCAAATTCTGGGTAAGCAACGCCTTCATGATAATGCATAGGGTTCAATGCAATAGTGGAAAATAGGTGGCAGAAGAAAGCGGGCTGACAACTTGAGGGTTTGGCCAGAAAAGAGCACAAAACGTTTACTCCCATCACAATATTCCACATTAATACTCACAGAGTCGGGTCTATGGCACGGGCGTATTAGCCATGAAGACCAACAATATTAACATATATGCAGAGTGTCCACAAAAACCCATAGGTAAGAGGCATATGGAACCCATATTCGAAGAGGGAAGAAAACCCAAAACAAGGGACCATAGGAAAAGCAGGCCTGGGAGTATCCCCAACCATATTATTTTTCATAGAAAAATTGTGAACAACTACACCAGTAAAAGACACACATGACTCTTTCAATGCCAATGGTCTCAAAACAACCCACACAGGAAACCAAATTTTGCAAACAACAAACACACAGTTTGAATTCATTATAACAACTTTGGAAATACACAGACCATGAGACAACAAGAGACACCTATTGAATTAAAGAGAAGAGTGAATGTTCATGGATGGAAAAGCAAGAAAACCCCATACATGTGTAAAAGATTGCTTAAGGAGAAAAGAACAACTTGTATAATTTCTCCACGACTGAGCAAAGAGGAGCAACAACAACCAACATAGAAAAATGAAAGAATGACTAGGGTGGCAGGCTCAAGGTAAGTTTGAGTGACGTGCATTTACTGCACATCGCTTTTCCATTCACACTTTCATTCATGGAAAGTACGAGCCAAGCCCACTATAGAGCTCATCACTCTTTAGCATTCAAATCGATTAATGCAGTCAACTATACCAAAGTTTCCATATCTTCCAATTTAACAATGAACCAACCATTATAGCTATCCCCATTTCACATATAGCAACTTGCTAGGGATACAACCAATATTGAAATTAAACCAATTATCCAACCATTGTAGCAAGGGTCGAAGTGATCACCCAACTACACTATAAAAATAAAATATCAAAAATTAAAACTGAAGTGTAATTCCTCCATCCATGACAAGTAGTGTAATCATACTTTGTGAGAGATAATCAAGACAACACTATTCCTTGATTTAACCACCTTGCCCACAACATCCTATCATAAGCATTTAAGCATGATTTTGAGGCAAATAAGTTGTAGAGTTTGTGTCACGACCAAAAAATAGGCAAACAGAATATAAGTGTTGCTTCTTCGTCATAGTCCCATAAGTCACACAAGGGGTCCCACCTATTAGTATATTATTAGATATAATTAAATAATAAGGCATTTGCAATAATTTGCAAGCAGGTACCCTATGTTGCACTTTTGAGCGTCAACAAATTGGCGACCCCACAGGGAAATCTGTTTCCAATAGATTAAGAACTCATAATATTCGGTTTTGCAGACCAATGAACATAGATCAAAATGATTATGCAACAGGGGGGAAAGGATGGCTTAAGGGGAAAAATGATCTAGGACTTTGGGAATAATTCATGAAAAGTGTCACGTATGAAGGGGTTTGGTGTTGTATTCATAACACTTGATCAGTGACAGTAAAATTGTTTCTTGTTTTAAGGAGAAATTTTCTGATATGCACTTTTGAATCTCAAGATGGAGGGAAGAAACGAACAACAAAAAATAGGGAAGAAAATCAAATCATATATCTAACAACAGTACTGGAAGAAAAAAGCAATTTCAACGATGTCTACAAAGAGGACATCATGACAACTATGTAAACTTTGTTTTTATTGATCAACAACACTTACAAAATGGCATTGTTGTGGCGAAACTGATCCAAAACTTATTTCTGATAAACAAAATGAAACAACATAAATGAAATAGTAGAAATGAAACAATAGAAAATGAATAATCAATTAAACAAAGAAAAACAAAACAACGAAACATAAAACTATATACAACAATGATTTCCATATGGCGTTTATCATTCAAGTTGGTTCCACATAATGTTTCAAGTGGGAACCATTGGTACTATGGGAAAACAATCGCTCTTCCAAGTCTTTTAGAAGATAAGATTTTGTGCCTAGGACAAAAACAATTTTGAAAGGACCTAGCCATAATTTCTGAAACTTCGAATGTCTTCCTCTGTCAGCATGGGTTGAGTCCCAAATAAAGACTTTCTCATTTACTTTAAATTTGACAACTTTTGCTCGTTTTTTAAAATATTTCTTCATGGTTTGTTGTCTTCTCTTTATGCTTTCCAAGGAAAACATTCTTTATTCTTCTAAGGCTAATAGTGCATTTATCCTTTGAGGGACATTGGAAGAATTTAATTCTTCGATCTGTAGCATCAGCTGCAGGGAAGAAAGTTCCATCTCAGTAGGCAGAATGGCTTCTTGACCATAAACAAGATGAAAGGGAGTGCAACCTGTGCTTACCTTGGTGGTAGTGCGATCTTCCCAAAGGGAATAATTGAGGAGGGTGTGCCACTGACGAGGATTATATTCAATGAGCCTCTTTATGATCCTAACCATATTTTTTTTAGTAGACTCGGCTTAGCCATTTCCTTGAGGGTAATAAGTTGAGGAAGTGAAATGTTTGACCCCCAGTTTAGCTAAAAATTGAGTCAATTTAGCATAAATGAAAGCAAGACCATTGTCCGTAATAATATCTAAAGGAATGCCAAATATGGAGAAGATATTAGTTTCCAAGAAAGAAATTACATGTTCGTCCTGTGAGTGTCTAAGAGGGACAACTTCAGTCCACTTAGTGAAATAATCAGCGGTTGTCAAAATGAAAATCTACCCTGCGGAAGATGGAGGATTTATAAGACCAGTAAAGTCTAGGCCCCATTTAGAAAATGGAAAATCAGGGAGAACAGGCTGCAAGGGCATAACAGAAAGACACTCTTTCCCAGTGAACTTTTGGCACTTGTCACAAGACCTTGCGAATTTGTAAGAATCTCAAAAAATTAAAGGCCAATAATAACCATTTCTGATGGTTTTAAAAACAATGGCCTTAGTAGAGAAGTGGCCACCAATGTGCATACCAGAATTTGAAGATCCATGAGTTTCTTGTAACAATTTTTGTGCTTCCTCATTATTCACACATTGAAGTAATATACCATTAACAGATCTCCTGAACAAAAAGTCTCCTAAAATAATATATCTGGAAGATTCAAGACAGAGCCTTCTCCTTTGATGAGGATCTAAGTCATCTGGAAATTTCTGATATTGCAAGTAATACACTAGATTTTTATACTAGGGATGTTCAACTATGGAAAGGGTTTGACTCTCAATATAAAATAGTGTTGAAAGAGGATTATCCTGATCGTCAATTTCTTCACTTGCTTCAACATGTTGATCTAAGTGAAGGGCTAAGTCTCGCCCCTTAATTGTTTTCGAAGTCATGATTGTTAAGTCATGGTCCTAGATTTTGGCAAGCCAATGTGCAAGCTTCCTTGAAAGATAAGTTTGTGAAAGAAAAAACTTAACAATAGGCAAAAGGACTTTTACCTACGTGTGTTTGCCTAGGATAAAGTGGTGAAATTTCTCTACAGCTTTAACAAGATCAAATACATGTTTATCAATATAAGAGTATTTGAACTCATCATCTGATAAACTTTGGCTCATGTAAGCTACATGTTTTTCATTATTCTAGTCATCACATTGTAAGAGAATAACAAAAACTGCTTCCTCAGTGGCATTAGTGTATATGATAAAACCTTTCTCAAAGTCTGATTTTGCTAGAACCGGTGCAAAACTAATTGCTTTCTTAATCCTTACGAAATCATTTTCGACGTCATATGTCCAAGAAAAAGAGTGATCTTGCTTTAGAAGATTATGAAATGGTTTAACCATTAAAGCAAAATCAGGAACAAACCTGCAGACAAAGTTGCTAATACCCATAAAGGCTTAAATCTCCTTTTTGGAAGTGGGGGAAGCAAGGTTCAGGATAGCAACAATCCTTTCGGGATCTATTCTTATTCATGAATAAAAAACGATATGTCCAAGGAGATTGCCCTTGGTGACGCCAAAAATAGATTTAGAAGGATTTAAGGAAATGTCGAATTTTCTGCATCGCATGAGAACTTTTCTGAGATGACTAATGTGATCCAATCGATTTTTTGAATAGACAGTCAAATCATCAAGATAAACCTGGATAATTTTACCGATCAGATCATCAAAATCTATTTGCATATCTCGCTGGAAAGTGGCACCTACATTAGACAACCCAAAAGGCATGCATTCACAAGCAAATGTGCCCCAATGTGTAGTAAAGATGGTTTTGTATCTATCATTCCTTTTTACCTTGATTTGATTATATCCAGAGAAACCATCAAGTAAGGACAAAATTTGTGACCCTGCAACCTGTTGCAAAATCATTTCCATATTAGGGAGAGGAAAATGATCTTTAACACTTGCTCTATTCAATGCACGAAAATCAACGCATAATCGAATATGACCAGTTTTCTTCCTAACAGGAACTAAATTTGAAACCCACTCATAATATTTAACTAGAAAGATTATACTAGCTTTCAAAAGTTTTTCCAACTCCTTTCTAATAGTAATTTCAAGTGTAGGGTTAATGGGTCTTTGTTTTTGCCTGACTGGTTTTATCCCTTCCTTGATAGGAATGGCATGTTGTATGAGATCAGGATCAAAACCATGAAGATCCTCATATGACCATGCAAAAACATCTTGAAATTCACGTAATAGTTATGTGAATTTCGCCTTTTCTTCATCGGAACATTAGGCACCTAGTTTAACCATCTTTGGAGATTCGGAGGTCCCAAGGTTCAAGGAAATGGTATAACCCACTTTCATTTTTGACTCCTCTTCCTTACGTGTTTCTTTGTTTCTCACATCACTTGACGAAAATGAACTCGCAAGAGGAGTCAAGCCTTTTGAAAATTTGTCATCTTCCATAGATATGATTTCCTTAGGCTTAAACAATTCATTTTGTATGAAAGGACATATGCCTTCATCATTAGGGAAAACCTTCCATGACTCTACATTATCTGGAATGTGAGGACGATATAAAGATTGAAAAGTACAATCATTCCTTTGAGGTAGAAGTTGTCGAGTAGGGGATGCCACAAAGAAAACTAACCTATCAACCATTGAATTAAGTTCCCTCTTAACATGAGTGATGTTAAAAGATAACATGTTCGAGATAAGCACCCAAACATCTTGGGTATAGCGTTTCATCAACTTATTGCTAGGAGAATATATTTTACGCACAAGGTTCACAACAAGTTCAGAATCGCCAAAAACTGTAAGGTGACCGCAACCAAGGTTATAGGATTTTTCAATGCCTAGTAGTAAGGGTTAAAACTTAGTGACATTTTTCGTGTAGGAAAATTATAACCTATAAGAAAATTTATGGATTTTACCTATAGGTGAGTACAAGATAATGCCAACTCCATTACCTTCATTTGAGCACGAGCCATAGAAATTCATGTGCTACATACCATCTTCTAAATCAATTTGTTCTAAAGTTGTGTCACCCTCATCAACAAAGATAGAGTACACCCCTAAGTCTTCCTAAGATAATTTACATTAGGCTGAGGAATACTCTCTATGTATGGAGAAATTATTCCTTCTCTTAGGACTATGATATTATTTCTATTCCAGGGAACGGACAAGTGTGTCCCATCAAGCGAAATATATCCACCTGTTAGGGCTTGTCAGTCTCTTCCTAGGATAATAGAATAGTTTCTTATTGGCATGTGCACATAGAACTAAATTTACGTCTTTGATTTCACTTATTGTTGATTGCTGCAGATTGTTATAGGAGAGCATGATTCTAGCATTTTCATTAGTACATGATAAGCCTATCTCTTCCATAATGATTTTTGACATCATGCTTGGGCCCGAACCACCATCGATTAGTCAAGAATGGGATATTTTATCCCAATTTTTTACAGAAATGAAAAATGGAGGGTTTTTTTTATAGGGTGTCTAAAATTATTTACACCTATATTATTTACAATGGGATCCTCTTATTTTTCCTCTTCATAAATATTGGCTATGGTGGAAGATTTTCCTTCCATAAAATTCCTAAGATGCTTTTGTTGTTCAGGGACGACAACCATGTCCAAAAGAGTAGCATCGACCTTGATATTATCTAGTTGGTTAAGGATGTTAAACTTGGAAAAGGTAAGAGGGGAAGAAACTCCTTGACTCTCGGGAACTTTGATAGTTAGTACATTAGTACCTTGTGAATATGAGGTTGGAGTGGAAGAAGAACAATGAGGATCATATTTCCCTTTAGGAGCATAAGATTTGTTCCTAGTATTTATGATCATAACATCTTTCGGTTCCACCCAATCTAGAACAAAGATAGTGGTTTCGGGCTTCTTTCTAAAGATTTTATCTCTGGCACTCTTCTTAAATTCACAAGTGCTTTCTTCATGATTTTCTTCGCAGAAGTTACACCAACTGTGAGACATAATAGCCTTGGGATGAAAATTGTTTTCATTTGTATTCCTAAAAGGCATTGCGGAAGAAGAGGATGCCCCGGGGGTAAGTGGGGAAACATTCCCCTTTCGTTCATATCTTGTACAAGTTGTAGGAGGGAAGACATATATGTTTGTTTGATTGAGTCTCCTTTAGGGAGACCTGTTCTTTCAAGTTTCTCTTCATACTCTAGGAAAGTGTGGAGAGCGGAGCCAAGATTTTCAATAGCCTTTTCTTTGATCCTATGATGATAAGGAGAGGGAAGCACATTATAGTAATGCATGAAGGTGGCTTGGTTTTTGGGGAAGATTAGTTTAGGGATTTGATTGTACAATTTGGTGAAGTGGAGGTTAAATGACTTAATAGTCTCACCATATTTGTAAGAAATATTGTTATATTCCCTTAACTGTTCGACTGAGCTCTTAGATTGTCCATAAGTGGACTTGAACCAATAAACCAACTCTTCCCAAGTGGAAACGATCTTTGGAGGGAGATCAAAGAAATCAACTACTACTTTCCCTTCAAGGGAGTTAACAAATAAGCGCATGCATGTGTCATTGTCGTTAGCCCCGATATTATGACAAGCATTAGAAAATGCCACTAGGTGTTCGTTTGTAGAAACAATATTATTCCCTAAGAACTTAGGAAGATGCTCTTTAAACTTGGGTAACAAATGAGTAGCAGGTGCTAGATTCAAGGGAGGAGATATGTGCCATGGGGTGGTAGTAGCATCTTCCTCAAATTGGAAAATCCTGTACTTATTTATAACTTTACCAGGGTTGGTAGTTGATTGTATAGGAACTTGATGACTATATAGACTACCAATTACCGATGAGGCCAAAGGTTGGGATGATGAAGCACCTCCAACACCACTAGCACCACCCGCGGATGCCATTTTGGGAGTGATGGGTAAGGGAGAAAAGGGTGAGCTGGCAGAGTCAGAAAAAGTCCTCTTAGAGTTCTTTCTTGGTTCAACAAAATGGATTTCCTCCTTCCTATTTCAATGATAGGAATAGATTCAGGGGAAAATCCTCTTTTTCTTCTGGAAATGCGAGGATTTGAGGACATGAAAATGAAAACCAAGGACTAAAGAAAAGGAAATTACTGTTGGTTTCTAGGCTGCCTTTGCCTGGCTTCCCAGTGTTCATGGATACTCATATCTTGTTCAACTACTTCCCAAGAGCATTCAAGCTTGGCCCGAGTATTAGCAATTTCTAAAATGGTATTGAATAAAGTCAAGGCAATGCTAGTTTGGTCTTTAAGACCGTGTTCAATATTAGGTTGCCTTGTAGAAGGTACTATCATGAGAAAATTAATCAAAGAGTATTCAAAAGAAAAAGAAAAAATATTCAAAGATAATCGTGAATACAATCAACCAGAAAGATATGGAAGATACCCTCAGTATGGTTTCGAAATAAATGTTGAGGAAAATGTATGGACCTTACTCAATCATTTTCAGATCTTGCCTGGCTAGGACAAGATAGTTGGGAATGTCGCCTGGGATTTATAGCCTCAAAAACATTCACTCAATCCACAAGTATTAATTACAAGGATTAAGGTTGGTTTTATGATTTGTATGTGTTGCAATGTAAAATAAAATTTATACAAAGCTACTGGAATGTATACAAATTTTACAATAAAGTAAACATGGAGACCAAAAGCAAAAATAAGAACCAATTCATGAAAGCACATGTATGAGAACAATAATCTGATTTTATTTCATTCTGAGATACCAAAAGTGTATTTCTCTTTACAAACCCCTGCCAGGCTATGGACCAAAGTCGTATTTAGAGATATCTGATGGGAACCATACAAAAAGGCTCCGACAATAAAATAAAACTGAAATTAATGATTTGGATTATCTTGCCACAAACTGTTGGCATTTTGACTCTGCAATATATTCTTTATCAAGCATGAAAATTAATTCACAAACAGACAATAATACACAAACTATGAAGGATGAATCAACACCTCTAGAACAAGCGATTGAAAACTATGATTCAGTTTTGAACCTTGCTTCCTTCAATAAGACCCTGCTGTCAACAAGAGGATTAGTCTTTCAAGAAAACTTAGAAATGAATGAAAACTGAACTTATCTCATTTAACTAAAGAGCAAAACTTAGTCTTGTCTTTCTCCTTCTATTATCCTCTTGTATCTTCATCCAATTGAGTTTTTATTCTTTCCCAATCAGTTGAAGTAGTTCAACTACTTTCTTTAGTTAAGTCAAATTGACTCAACAAATTAGTTTAGGATAAATAAATAATAATAATATATAAATAAGGGTCTTAATTAATAATAACTAAATAGGTGGGACCCCTTGTGACTCCCATCATTTCTTCTTGTTAACCATCAAATACAAAGTACAAAAAAAATAATCATTTAGACCATATAACACCCTTGTAGCTCCCGTGGATATCATTTAAACTGAATATTAAATATTATCCATAATTTATATCATATCCCCAAAAAATAATATATCCACATTATCCACAAAATATCCAAAAATAAGACTTCTTGTCCAAAGTATATTGAAAAACCATTAAACGTTGTCCTCATCATTGAATATCATAAAAATAACATTTAGAATCCATATTTTTTGCTTTGCGAGGCATATTTCCTCTTCTCACTGCTGTCCCCAACTGACTTTTCTTGAGTGGCCCTTGGTTGGTTAGACCCTTGAGGCTGTATTTCGTTGATCACATGGGAGAATTAATTTGAGGTGGAGGTGTGAAGACACATATTTAGAGGACTCAATGGATGGACTAGAGGGCGAGGCCGCTGCTTTTCATTTGTCTTGCAAAGGTTGTGGGATATCAATTTTTAACCTTTTTCTAGCGCGCGATGATTGTACTGGAGAAACAACAGGAGAAATTTTAACATTGGGATTAATTGGTGGTGGTAAAGGTAAGGAGACAATAGGACATCCACGGTGGTGGGGGACAGGCTGGTGGGAAATTTCTTGTCAACCGTCATTATCAGGGACTTTGGGATGCAAAGACACATGTGGAGGAACAAGAATGCCAGGAAAATTCTGAGGATGCTAGAAAGGGGGCCTCTCTGTTCGGGGATGCAAGATACCATGTCCAACCAAATTAAAAAACCCATCTTGAAACAACTGGTTCAACTCTTATGGATCAACATCGAAATGAATAGAAAATATAGGCCTTCTATGGCCTCGATTCCAATTTCCCCTGCCTCTGTTATTTCGACCATTGCTGCCTCTACTAAAAAAACTCATCCTGTAGAAACAATTTTTCAGTCACAGAGTCCGTAATAAACCATACATGAAACTCTACTTACATAAATCAACAGTTGGCTCTAGAATTTACTACGAGACACATGCAATCCATCCATAACATGTCATTTATTAATTTCCACGTGAACATGGAATTGATAGGGTTCATGGGAAATATGGAGGGCTTGTATTTAGAGAAAAATGATATCATGGAGGGGAATTAATATACGAATATTGTTCAAAAAATAAATAAAACAATTAACTTTGTATCTAAACAAATCTGGAACATTAGTCCTCATCCCTTGCCATATCAACTTCCTTTCATTTCCACATAGACTCCTTTTCAAAATAAATATCACAGAACAAGG
>SNQJ01S0005488.1:290130-332246 GCA_010110895.2 Picea sitchensis | reverse complement strand
GGGGGGGGTATCTCATGGATACTGTTTAAATGATACATCAACCATGCCATATCAGATATCAATTCGCAATCAAAATTTCTTACTGTTCAAAAATTTAAAGTTTAAACAATACTCTGTTTCCAAGAAAACAACCCAAAATTGGTTCCTTCTTCACAAAGTTGCTCACTTGCCTTTGAAACTGTATTACACAGTAACCAATTGCCCAGAAATAAAAATAACCATAATAAAAATACTGCCTATATATAACAGAATTGAAAGATGAACAACATCATAATCACTACAATCGATACAATAGACAATCTTGGAGTGAACATGCTACAACTCATAATGTCAATCATCAACAAAGTTCTTAAAACACACAGGGTCCCACAAAGTGCCCCCCCAAAAATCCCTGTATATAACCATAATTTTAATCGAACCACAATTCATCAAACTTCCTCATCCTATTTCATTCTGGTTAGTAGACCTCATTCAAGCATCATATAACTTATACATATGTGCTTTTTGTAATTACAATAAAACATGGCAAGTTTATATTATAACAATAACTCACACATTTCTATCAACCTCATAAAATTCATATGGACAGATTGTAACTCCAAGAGACTAAGTGATTCCAACACTTCCTCCATACTTGCATAGCAAGTGACCAATCAAAACCCGCTCCCAAACAAAAGAGCATGAACAATGCTTTCATCAAATTCTGGGTAAGCAACGCTTTCATGATAATGCATAGGGTTCAACGCAATAGTGGAAAGTAGGTGGCAGAAGAAAGAGGGCTGACAACCTGAGGGTTTGGAAAGAAAAGAGCAATACAATTTTACTCCCATCACAATATTCCACAATAATACTCAATGACTCACATAGTCGGGACTATGGCGCATGCGTATTATCCAAGAAGACCAACAATCATAACATATAGGTAGAGTGTCCGCAAAAACCCACAGGTAAGAGGCTGAGGGAACCCATTTTCGAACATGGAAGAAAACCCAAAACAAGGGACTAGAGGCAAAGCAGGCCCATGAGTATCCCCAACCACATTCTTTTTGATAGAAAAATTGCGAACAACTGCACCAATAAAATACACTCACAACTCTTTCAATGCCAATGGTCTCAAAACAACCCAAACAGGAAACCAAAATTTGCAAACAACAAATACACAGTCCAAATTCATTATAACAACTTTGGAAATACACAGACCGTGAGCAAACAAGAGCCAACTATTGACTTAAAGAGAAGAGTGAATGTTCATGGATGGAAAAGCAAGAAAACCCCATACCTGTGTAAAAGATTGCTTAAGGAGAAAATACCAGCGTGTATACTTTCTCCATGACCGAGCAAAGTGGAGCAACAATAACCAACAAAGAAAAATGCAAGAATGACTAGAATGGTGGTCTCAAGGTGAGTTTGAGTGGCATGCATTTACTGCATGTCGCTTCTCCCTTCACACTTTCATTCATGGAAAGTACAATCCAAGCCCACTATCGAGCTCATCACTCTTTAGCATTCAAATCAATTAATGCAACCAACTATACCAAAGTTTCCATATGTTCCAATTTAACAATGTGCCAACCATTTTAGCTATTCCAATTTCACATATAACAAATTGCTAGGGATACAACCAATCTTGCAATTAAACCAATGCACCAACCATTGTAGCAAGGGTCGAAGCGATCACCGAACTACACTATAAAAATACAATATCAAAAATTAAAACCGAAGTGTAATTCCTTCATCCATTACAAGCAGTGTAGTCATACTTTGTGAGAGATAATCAAGAAAACACTATTCCTTGTTTTAACCACCTTGCCCACAACATCCTATCATAAGAATTTTAACCATGATTTCGAGGAAAATAAGTTGTAGTGTTTGTGTCATGACCAAAACATAAGCAAACGGAATATAAGTGTTGCTTCTTCGTCATAGTCCCGTAAGTCACACAAGGGCTCCCACCTATTAGTATATTATTAGATATAATTAAATAATATGGTGTTTGCAATCATTTGCAATCAGGTACCTTATGTTGCGCTTTTGAGCGTCAACAATTAATTTCCTATAGTTTATCAACTACTGATTACAACTAGATTTAATTTCTTTCTATTACCATTTATTAAATGCGTATACAAAAATTTAAAACAAACATGAAATGCAACTAAAAACGCATTTCAACCATATATAAATCATTCTCAGTTACAGAGTTAATGCACAACAAATAAACTCATAATACAACACAACAACAAGATAAAACACTTATCTTTCAAAATAGATGTGAAACCGACTACTCGGAACACACATTCCACCCAACCATATACTCACTATTCCAAATGTCAATAGCAAGTCACCCCGGAGATGGGGCTAGAAATCCACAAAAGAGGGTGGTCTCTCACTGTCTACTCACAACTCAGAAAACTCACAACCCACTAGTATTCTACTACAACTATCTCGTTTTTCCACAAAATCTCTTCTTCTTGACCTACCCAATGAAAGGAATGTACCCCTTCACTGATCTTAGTCCCTCGGGTGTCCCATTAGTTTATTAGGGTCTCTCTTGCACAAGTAGCCAAGAATCTCTCAACTGGGAAACTCAAGGGAACTCACTGCTAGGAAAACTACTAGCAACAACAACAAGCACTTGTTGTTATAGTGCAACTCACACAAGAGTTCACTCTTCAGGCCTGACAACTTGGATCTTCAGTCTTCAAATCCAAATACGCTCCAAATGCACTCCAACATGCTCCAAAATTTTCCCTCCATGGGTGTTCCAGCTCCAAGCTCTCTTTCTTGTTGTCTACTTGTTGTTCATGCCCAAAACTTGATGGTTTAAAAACTATTGCAGCTACCCATATGCATTTCTCTCCTTTGGATACCTTTATTTACCCACACACTTCCCCAAGATGATTGTACTCAAACCTCATGCTCCCAATAACTATGAGATGTGGCTTCTCACACCCACCCTCTTACATGTGTTCAATTATTGGCTTTGGGAATACCCAATCAGAAACTAGATTTTAATACCTAGTCATAATGAAATTCAGGAATGTGGGTGGAATTAATAGACATGGGTAATTCCCCCCTTTGGACCCCTTGGACCCCTCTTAGACATTCTCTTAGACCCTCCCCTCTCTTGTGGATTAATTCATCCCCCATCTCTGGCCATGTCTCCTTAGCAGTTGGCATCACATTTTATTTATTAAATATAGAAATATATTTCTCATATACATCGCTTTGTCCATAGCCACACATTATATTTACATAACCATTAATTAAATTGAGAATTATAGTGGGGATGTTACATTCCCCCTCCCCTACAATTGTGCGTCGTCCTTGGTGCACACTATATTGATATACATGTATATACAAATTTACATCACAATACTTTAAGAAATAAAATTCTGCAATTTTATACTCCAACAACAATTCCAACCATAATGTTTGTTCCTCTCAACACACAAACCCAAGGAATGCACCATTCGTTTATCAGGGCTAACCCAAGGAGTGTACCATTCATTTATTAGGGCTAACCCATGGAATATGCCATTCTTTTATCAAGCTCCCCAACACAGCTGGCTAGGACTCTGAGATCTTGTTCCGGAACTCATGTGGTTCTGGAACTCATGTGGTACCAGAACTATAGCTTCTCAAAATGGAGTCTTGCATTTCGTTTTCTTCAAAATTGTCAAAAATTTACAGGTATTCTTCCCGCATATTTTATTCATGCTCCCATGTAGCATCTTCAGAACCATAGCAGGTCCATTGAACCTTTACCAAACCTATGGCCTTGTTCCTGAGCACTTTGACCTTCCAGTCTAGGATGCATACTGGTTCCACTCAGAAATCCCCTTTGTGCTCCACCTAGGATACATTCCAATCAATTATGTGGTTAGGGTCAAGCACATATTTCTTTAATAATGACACATGAAATACATTACGCACTCTCATGGATGTAGACAATGCTAGAATGTATGCAACTATCCCTATCTTTTCTAATATTTCAAAAGGTCCACAATATATAGTTACCAAATTTGATCAACTTCCTAATCTTAGCGAACTTCACTTCACTTTTAAAAACACATGTTTTACCACTTTGAAATCTCTAAAAACTATGTTCTCGTCTGCATAAATCTTCTGCCTATCCTGGGAAGCCTTTAAATTCTGCTTGATCTTTTCCATTTTCTCTTCCATTTCTTTTAACAAATCTGGCCCAACAACTGCTCTGTCTGTTGGGTTATCCCAACTTACTCGTGTGTTACACTTTCTACCATACAATGATTCAAACAGACTCATTTTTAAGGAGGCTTGATACCCATTATTGTAGGAAAATTCCTCTAAATGAATATAGTCTTCCCACTTTGATGGTTGATCCATCACATACATTCTGAGGATGTCCTCGATTATTTTGTTAGTCCTCTTTGTTTTCCCATCTAACTCTAGGTGATATGTTGTACTAAGATTTAGATTTGTTCCAAATCCTTTGAATAAACCCTTCCAAAAATGGGAAGTAAAGTTTGGATCTCTATCTGAAAAAATTTCTTTTGGCACTCCATGCAGCCTGGCAACTTCCTTCATATAATGTTTTGCAATATTTTTTGCCTTATGTGTAGTCTTCAGTGGAAAAAAAATATGTTTCCTTAGTTAATTAATCCACCACCACCATGATGGAATCAAGTTGCTTCACTATCATGGGGAGCTTTGTAATAAAATCAATTGTAACAACTTTTCACTTCCATTCTAGAATGGGAAATGGTTGCAACAACCCCGATGGATGTCTATGTTCAATCTTCACTTTTTGACACTCTAGACATCTAGCTATGTAATTAGCCACTTCTTTCTTCATTCCTAGAAAAAAATATTGACTTCTTACAGCTGCAATTGTCTTTTGATATCCTGGGTACCCAACATATGAATCATTATGCATTTCCCTTAGCACTATATTTTTCATCTCTCTGGAATTTGACATATATATTTTCCCTTTGTACATGAGGATTCCATCCTCTTTCAACTCATAATAATTAAATTCCTATTGAAAATTACCTTGTTGTAATGTTTCTTTTATTTTCAAATAAAGATTATCTAAATTTTCTGCTGCAATAATTTTATCTTTCATATTAATCCTATACATGTTGATGGCTACAACATGCACTTCATGAGCTCTCCTGTTGAGTGCATAAGCCACTTGATTTTACTTTCCTTTGATGTGCTTAATTTCAAAGTCATACTCACTTAGAAATTCCATCCGTCTAGTTTGTCTGACATTTAGTGTTGGTTTTCCAAAAAAACATTTCAGACCACAATGTTTTGTCCTTAGATCGAATTTCTTCCCCATAAGGTAATGTCTCCACATTTTTAATGCATGCACAATTGTTGCTAACTTTAGATCATGTGTAGCATAATTCTTCTCATGCTCTTTTAATTTTCTGGACTCATAGCATACCACATGATATTTTTGACTGAGGACTCCACCGAACCATTCCTTGCATGCATCGATGCACACAACAAAATCTTGATCCAAATATGCAATTTTCAATATTGGCGCACTCGCCAATATTTCTTTCAGTTGCTAAAATCTCTCTTCACACTTGGAAGTCCACTCAAATTTCACTCCCTTCTTTTGCAAAGAAGTGATTGGACTTGCAATATTTGAGAATCCTTTTATGAATTTTCGGTAATAACGGTCAAGACCCATGAATGATCTAAATTCTATGACATTTCTTGGCACCAACCATCCTCTAATTGCCTCTATATTTACAGGGTCCACTGTTATCCCATCTGCTGAAATTATATGCCCCAAGTAGTGAATATTCTTTTGATAAAAGACACACTTACTTAGCTTAGCATAAAATTTATGCTCTCTTAAAACTTGCAACACCATTCTCAAATATTTCTCATGTTTCTCTTATGACTTAGAGTAGATGAGTATATCATCTAGGAACACTATTACAAACTTGTCCAGGTACTCCCTGAACACTCCATTATTCAGGCACATAAAAACTGTTGCGACATTTGATAGTCCAAATGGCACTACTGTGAATTCATAATGCCTATATCTTGTCTTGAATGTTGTCTTGTTGGTGTCTTCTTCATTCCTTACTTGATGATATCTTGATCTCAAGTCAATCTTGGAAAATATTCTTGCACCTTTTAGTTGATCAAACAAATCATGATTCCTCGACAAAGGATATTTGTTATTTATGGTGACCTTATTCAATTGTTTGAAATCAATACACAACATTAAGGTTCCATATCTCTTCTTCACAAAAATAATTGGGGATCCCCAAGGTGACACACTTGGGCGTATATACCCCTTTCTTAACAATTCTTCAAGCTGCATATGTAATTCTTTCAACTTTGGTGTGCCCATTTTGTATGATAACTTGGACACTAGGGAAGCTCCTAACACCAAATCAATAGAGAAATCAATGTCTCTCTTTGGTGGCAATCTCATGATTTCTCTAAAAACATCTTCAAAATCCCTCAAGACTAGATGGTCTTCAATATTTTCCACTTTCCCTAAAACTCTTTTTCAACTGCATAGTTGAAATCTCTCTAACAACTACAACTCTTGGAATGCCTTGAACCTTGCATTGCTTCCCTTCTTCACCAAGACATGTGATTGTCTTGTTGTAACAGTCTAGGACAACATGATGTTTTTCCAACCAATCCATGCCAATTAGAAAATCATATGAATCCAATGGTATGATGTTTACATCTACTTTTGTACTGAGTCCATTCATGTTTATTTGACAATCTTTAACCAACTCATTGATTTTCCTCTTAGCCCATGTGGCTAACTGAACTAACCAAAAATTATTATGCTTACTCCTTTGAAAGTGAAACCTTTCAACAATGTTAAAGTTTATGTAGCTATAGATAGCTCCAGAATCAATTAAAAATTCTGTGGGTTGGTTATCAATATTATCTTCCACTTCAATCATAGGGGATTGATATTCTACTTGCTTGTTGTCCAAGGATGCATAAATCCTTGGCATGTTTCCTCCCATGTATTCCACTGTTTCAACATCCTGAATGTTGTGGATAGTCCTCATTCTTTCTCCTTTGTGAGTGCAGTCCTCATATAAGTGATTTCCCTCACATCCCCAACATTATATAGGATGATTCCTTGGCCTTTTCCCAAATGACTATGCAGTCTTGTTCTCATTTTGAGCTGACTAACCTTGTTGATTTTCTTGGGTTTTGTTCTTGAAAAATGGTGGATTAAAACCTTTTCGCTTTTGATCCATTTTCCCTTTCATCTTTTCATTCTAATATTTTTGGAAAACTGGCCTTCCTCTGCTTTGCTCTACTCATAAAGATGATTTTCTATCCTTATGGATTCCTCCAAAGTCTTGGGGTTATCATATTCCCTCTTATCACTGTAGAAAGAAGGTAACCCACTTAGAAACCTTTGAATTTTGACCTTTTCATCCTTTATGAAGTCAACATACTTCAACAACTCAAAGAAACTTTTCTCATATTCCTTCATTGACATGGTTCCCAACTTGAGTTCAAATAAATCCTTCATATTCCTTTCATAGTAATGCTCAGACACATATTTCTTTTGGAAATATCCTTTGAAATGCCTCGATGAGATCCTTTTTTCATCAAGGTGCTTGGCTTGCTTAATTGATCCCACCACATGTATTCCTTTTCTTGTAAGTGGTAGGTTGCAATTCTAGCTTCTACCCGAGAGGGGTACTCTTGCAACTGGAAATATTTCTTCATTTCCAACAACCATGTCTCAACTTCTTCTCGTTTCTTGTGCTCACCATTGAAAGTTGGTGGTTTAATTTTTCTAAGCTCACCTTGCAACATGTCTGCCTAAGGCCTTATCCTTTGCCTCCAAAAAGGAGACACACTTGGGATGCTCCCTGGCCCTGATCTTGCATGAGTTCTTCTGGTGGAATACCTTGGAGAATGATGGTGCTTTCTCATGCTCCTTGACTGCCTATCATTCCCATGATCATCCCTTTTTCTTTGGGATCTATATTGTATCACATGTATAACACTAACTGCTTGCTTGGTTCTAGAGTCTTTGTTAACTTGATTATTCAACATATTCAAACTTTTAAGTATCTCTTATTGAGCCTTCATAATCCTTTCATAATCTGCTCTATATCTCTGCACTTCCCTATGCAGGCTTATCATAGTTACAGACTCGTTCTTGTCTCTTCTTCCATTTGAATCTGTCTCAACATTTCCCTTGCTGACATGTAGACCTCTGATCTCTTGCTCATGACTATAATATCCATGAGCATATTCTATAACTTCGTCCTCATATAAGAACCAAATATGCTTTCTTGTACCTCTAATTATGCAAGAAATGTGCATGCAATAATTATTGTTAGAACATGCACACCATAAAACATTTCATCAATTAGACTACAAAGTATTCTTTATCCAAATTTATGAAGGACACAATTCACCAAATAAAAATCTAATTCCTTAGATGCATTCCTCTCTAAAACATATTTCCAACAAGTATACTCATGCCTCAATTTGAGTTCCGAGGGACAAGTTACAACATTTACAAGTTGCGATTTTCCACTCATTTACTTCTACAAAAATCTCGTTATTACTTTCTGAGAAATTTTAATGCCAAGTTCAAAATTTTGTGTTTATATATGTTTTCTCCTCTTCAATACCTTTCCGACAACTATTTGTTTTCTCAAATTCGAGCTCCGAGTTGAAAGTTATGGTTTGAAGAAGTTTAGGTTGTTTTACCTAATTTATCCATGTATGCTACAAGTGTCTTATTTTTCTTCCTGCACATTTTTACATACCTAAATTCTAAATCTGGCTCCATTGTTGTCTTCTATGGTTCACAATCTTTCCATAGACTACTCTTATTCCCTAAACGAACTTCTAAGAAAGAAGTTATTCCCTCTAGAAGTAAATTTGTGCCAAAATTTTACCCTTATTGTTTTGGCTGTAATTTTCTCATACGAGCTCTATTTTGTGCTCAGAATAGCTCATTGGATAGATCTCTCTGAGTTATTTTATTTGAGTTGCAAAGACATAGTGTACCTTTGAAAACTTAGTTTTTTTGGGTTTTGATTGGCTAAAAACATCGTTTAGGGCCTCAAAATCGCCTCGCAGTTAATGACCTTCAAAAATATAAAAAATTCAGATAATTTCGTATAAAACATATTGATTTACTGTTATAAAACTATTTTAAATCTAAGTCGTTAATCTCAAATAGGGTGAAATCTAGTCGTTGATCCACTAAACCTTCCCTAGGCCCGTAGATCAATTTTCATCGTCGATCGACAACTTAAAACAATCTCGACCATTGATATTTGAAACTACATCGACAATCGGTCGATCGACGATTCTCATTTCCAAACCAAGATTGTCTGTGAATCTCCCCAATTCTCGATCATTGGCCATTGGCCATTAGAGAACTCTTTGACAACCACTTTCTTTCAAAATCCGCCAAACCAAGACCATCAACGATTGGCCAACTCTTTACTGACGTGGCATGCCACATAGATGATGACATGGCATGACACATCATCTCGAGGCATCAACTGGGATAACGTGGGATGACACGTGGATGTTGACGTGGCATGAAGCATCACCCTCCTCTTTCCTTCATTGGCCATCGACAATTTCTCTTGGAAGAATTTAAATGTCGCACTAATTCTGCCGACCCCTGACCGTCGACCATGAACAGTCAGAGATTTCCTTTGGGCACATAAATGTTTCACCCAAAATATGTCGATCCTTGATCCTTGGCCATTGACGATCAGAGATTTCCTTTGGGCGCGTGAAACTTTTGCCCAAAATTTGTCTATCCCTGATCATCAGCCATCGATGATCGAAGATTCTCTTTCGGCCAAAAATAACTCTTTTCCAAACTCATCGATCCACCCATCGACCATTGACGAATTTTGTTGGTGAATATTGACACTCAGAAATTTCGACCAAATCCCAGATGAATCTCGATCGTCGATCTCCCAACCAAGATGATCTTGAACGTCAATTCTGCTCTAACTTCCAAACAACCGAAAATGAATATGGATCGTCGATCTGCCTTATTTTCCCAATCGTCGAAATGAATCTCGAACGTTGATTTGCTCAACGTTCCAAACGACCAAAACCTTATAAAATTTTAAATTTATCACATCAAATATCGGTCGTTGAGCTCACGATCAAAGCGATCTCAACTGTTGATTCGCTGAACACTGCCCAACGCTACAACAACCACTAGAATGTGATTTTTTCGACCTTCAAGGTCAAATTCAATTATACAACCTGCAGATTCACACCTTAGATCATCTCTTTGACTTCCCTGAGGAATTCAAACTCTAAATTCACCCACGAATTTGGGGGTTTCGTTACAACTTCTCTGTTTTCCCCAAATTTACATAGACCGAAGTCTATAACAATGAATTACACCAATTCGCTTTGGTTGTTGGCCCATAAGGGTCCAATGTTTGAACCAAATGCTATGATACCATAATGTGGCATCCCTAAGCCGGGCTGAGGAATGTTACGGTGCAGAAAAATCATAAAAACAAAAATTGTTACAGTTAAATAATTTCTTGTAGCTTATGAGCTACGAATTACAACCAAATTTAACTATTATATGTTATCATTTATTAAATGCATAGAGAAGAATCTAAAACATACATGAAATGCAAATAATAACTCATTTCAACAACATATAAATCATTCTCAGTTACAGAGTTAATGCACAACAAATAAACTCATAATACAACACAACAACAAGATAAAACACTTATCTTTCAAAATAGATGTGCAAACAACTACTTGGGACGAACATTCCACCAAACCATAGACTTTTTATTGTAAATCTCAATAACAAGTCAGCCCCAAGATGGGGCTAGAAATCCACAAAAGAGGGTGGTCTCTCACTGTCCACTCACAGTTCAAAAAACTCACAACCCACTCGTATTCCCCTACAACTATCCTAATTTTCCACCAACTCTTTTCCTCTTGACCTTTACAACCCAAGGAATGTACCCCTTCACTGATATTAGTCCCTCGGGCATCCCATTTGTTTATCAGGGTCTCTCTGACAAAGGTAACTAGAATCTCTCAGCTGAGAAACTCAAGGGAACTCACTATCATAAAAACTACCAGTGACAACAACAAACACTTGTTGTTACAGTACAACTCACACATGAGTTCACTCTTTAGGCTTGAAAACTTAGATCTTCAGTCTTCAGCTCCAAATATGCTCCAAATGCGCTCCAACATGCTCCAAAATTTTCCCTCCATGGATGTTCTAGCTCCAAGCTCCCTTTCTTGTTGTCTACTTGTTGTCCATGCCCAAAACTTGACTGTCTAAAAACTATTGTAGCTACTCATACAAATTTCTCTCCTTTGGATGACTTTATTGACTCACACACTTCCCCAAGATGACTGTACTCAACCCCCATGCTCCCAATAACTATGGGATGTAACTTCTCACATCCACCCTCTTACATGCATTCAATGATTGTCTTTGGGAACACTCAATCAGAAGCTAGAGTTTAATAACTAGTAATAATAAAATTCAGGAATGTGGGTGGAATTAATAGACATGGGTAATTCCCCCCCTTGGACCCCTTGGACTCCTCTTGGCCATTCTCTTAGACCCTCCCCTCTCTTGTGGATTAATTCAGCCCCCATCTCTGTCCATGTCCCCTTGGCATCTGACATCACATTTTATTTATTAAAACATAGAATTACATTTCGCATATACATTGCTTTGGCCACAACCACACATTATATCTACATAAGCATTAATTAAAATGAAGATTATAGCGGGGATGTTACAAGATGTTTTATTCCAAACAAGTAGATTGGTCAATTTACTCCACTATGTCAAGGGAACTTGCACTTATAGGTAAATATCCACTCTCTCATTTGATTCAAATGCATGCCTTTCCTCTTGAAATAACAAATGACATGAAAACTAATTTAACATGTATTTAAAGAAAAAGAAATAACAATCATCAAATGCACGGGGAATTTTAATGTCACATGGAAACCTATTCCTACTAAAATAATAATTTTGACAAAAAAATCTCATCAGAATGTAGAACAATTAAAACTATAGATTTTGTATTAGTCCCTGACATACTTGCACCTACTAAAGATAGTAGTGCTTTCCTAAAAAAAATAAAAATAATAACATAGATAATGAAACTCCACCACCAAAACCAAAAACATGGATGATCCCTATTATACCTAAGGACGTGGCTCATGATAATGATTTCTAAAAATAGAAATTTATTTAAAATAGTAAGTTTTCCAAATGGACTCAAGATACCAAAATACCTTTAATATTGTCACTTTCTAAAAAAAGTAACACCTAAAAATAAGTGTTACTAAAATTACAAAATACTAAAAACAAACATACATGCATCAGAATTTGCATGAAACAAAAACTACACATTACATAGTGGATATGACATTGGTTATAACAAAAATTGACATACAACTATGCAAACCACCTCGCATCTCATAGAAAATAAGGTGAATAGCAACGATGTTGCTAGTCCCTGCCTTAAGGGAATACAAAATAAAATAATGTGTTGTATGCATGAATTGTTTGTCTACCAATTTGGGGACATCAACATCAGCTTGCTACTCCTTGTTGTGTATGAACAAAAGATAACAGTTGCAGATGAGCAGGGGATTTCATAGATCGGGACGGGGAAAGCCCTCTAGTCGATGATACAGATAATGTTTGCTTCAGTTTGAATTTGTATTACAATACTTTGGTCCAGTATTTAATATTCCCCCACTTTAACTTTGCAACATGCCAAATATCCATTGGAAGGCGTGTAGTGGGCACTTCACACCACTTTGTAACAAGTCATATATCTATTGGAAGGCGTGTAATGACCACTTCACAGAACGCATGATATTTACAATGCCATGCATCCATTGTTGCTGAGTGGAATGTTGTTGGTGCAATACGTTCTGAAGAAAAGGTTCCATAACTTCGTAAGGGGTGACTATTACAGACAGGTCTTTCGAGACATTTTTTTTTCGATGAGATGAAAATTTTCCTTTAAGACAGAGAAACCTGGAGGTGACTAAGGATGAAAATGTCAATGTTATTTTCCTCCATGAGCTTCAACAACATTACTAAGATGACATTCATGTTGGTGCATCAAAGGTTTCTTCCATTATTCCAATGCACGACGAGAGAGGGCATTTCCCTTGACCTGGAGGAATTTTTCCATTGTTACACCCTCGTCAATGTCTCTCTTTTCTTTCTCGGCTTTGACTTGGGCTCTCTGGCCCTCAACATCCCCCCTATTCCTTTCATGGAGGCGTGGTCATCTACATACACACAGTTTCTACGACTGTTATTTCTCCTTTTTCATTTTGTAGGGGTATAACTTCTTGCATAGTTTCTCCTTATTCTGCGTTGCTTCATTGTGTTTTTCTCTATTAATTTTGATGCAATTTTAGATGACTATAAAGAGATTTCATCGTTTTCGTTTGCATGAAGGTGTGGCCAAAACTCACGTTTTCTATTTTATGCCAGATTTTAGCACTAGGTTTGTTGGGATACATAATTACCATAGGATTGGTCCACTTAGTTTTACATGGTCTATTAGTTTTGTCATGACAACTTTGGTTATCATTTATATACTCAAATTGTAAGGTTGTTGTATATCCTCAGGCCTGCGATTGATCAGAATTTGTATTACACTGGTTTGAAATACACTTCTCCAACATTTTCTTGCGCACTGAGCAACGTGCTACCTACAATGACTTTTGTCATGGTAGCTTTGTTTAGGTAACATTAGTGATAGAACTACCTACAATGACTTTTGTCATGGTAGCTTTGTTTAGGTAACATTAGTGATAGAACATGATCCTTCCGTATGGGATTTGGGATGGAAAATGAACCTTCTTAGTGTTGTTTATTCTATAAGTAATTGTATACCATGCTTTATTTCATACATGAACAAAGGAACACAACCTATATTATTATCCGATGGAAATCAAAATCCAATCATTCTATGGAAAGAATAGTGGCATAATGGATTGCATATCATGTACAAGGTTTGAGTATGAAGTTAAAAGAACCCGTATTTGTCGCAACATTTAGCCAATCCATTCAGGCTTCCATGAGTTAGTTTCTTGTGCTGATGCTTTAGTGGAAGACATTGAGGTTGTTGAATTTGGGGATGGAGCGACATATGCATAAGGATCGAATCTAGGGAGGTGGGTCGGAGAAACTAGAATCGTGAATAGGTTCGCTCTTATCTGATAGGAAAATGAGTTGGTTTCTTTGTTAATGTTTTACTGGAAGACATTGAGGTTTCTGAATTTGGGGATGGAGCGATAGATGCATAAGGATCAAAGAGTCATGTATAAATTCTTGAAAACGATTTCCATGGGCTCCAACAATAATTTCCATGCAAGGCTCATTGAGCGATTCAATAGGGATGGCCAAGCCAAAAAGAAGAAAGGTTGGTGGATTCACACACCTTCTAATCTATTACAGGTATGGCCTACAATATATAACCTTCAAATTATTTCAAAATTAAGCAAAGTGATGATATCTATCTTTGAGTTTACCTTTGGACACTGCCCATGTTCCAGTGCAACCGTCGGTGCTACCCATGGGGTATAACAACGTTTTGTGGCACCAATATATGCATACGCTATATCTATCTTTGAGTTTACCTTTGGACACCGCCCATGTTCCACCTGGTGCCTATACCTATATCTATATCTATATCTATATCTATATCTAAACTCAAATATATCTATATCTATATCTATATTGGTGCCAAAGAACACTGAATTTATGTTGCATTTGGCTTATCCTCAGGATGAAGAGTCTTCTGGTTAGTGGTTCTGCCAATGTCTTTGAGCTTCACATGTGAAATTCTAAACCATAATATCCCCATCCTCTTAGAAAATTAAACCAATACACCAATACAAACTTATACTGAAGCACGATATGTCACGCACATAAAATTTTCAGATTGTTGGAACTACTGGTCTCAAATTCAAATTTTAAGTATCTCTTGGATCCCATGAACTGAAGTCCAATTGGGCTTGGGCTTGGATGGAATTTTCTACCCTGAGATTGAATATAATACTTCAGGTGTGGAGTTCATTTCTCTTATGAATGGACTCAGAAGAGAGTTGGCTGCAACATAATTCGATCCTATTGATTGTGCATGCAAATCCATGCAGATTGCCACAGGTCTTTTTGTCACTATCGTGCTTTGAAAACATAGCAGCTAAGGTGGCTATTTCTTGAATTATTTAGAATTTCCATTTTTAAATCATTTGTTTATATCTAAAAAATAGATAAAAAAAATTGAACACACAGGGGTGAATTAAGTCACATCATCTTCACTAAGCAAATCAAAAAATTCAGATATTAAAACTACAAAATATAAAAAATCGTTTGTATCTTCAAAATAATCAAAATAATTAAAGATTTTCGCAAAGGCGAGGAAAAGTAGGAGATAAAGAAGGAAAGGCACTTCATCAAAAACTTGCAAACACACAAGAACGTACCAATTAATACACAAACACACCAAGTAATAGGTAGTTTGAATTCAAGGTGAAAGCTATAGTCCCTGACCGGAGGCCGACATGGACTAATAAGATGAGTAGATTTGTATGACACCCATAAGCCAGAAGATGTCATCAAATCTATCATTAAAGAATTGTAACTCCACATGCTAAAAGTAGTAGTACTACAAAATCACATGCATGTCACATGAAAGTTGATAGGAAGGTTTGTATGCACCTCAAAGTCTTACCGAAAATCATACTTTCACTCAAAATCACCACTAAAAAATATTCGCATGCAAAGGATACATACCTTTGTTCAAAAATAACAAAATTTTAGAATGACATGCATGTTTTTTTCCAACTGGAAATTTTCTCTATTATATTGATATATAATATGTTCTCAACTCAGAATGATTACAAACTCAACTGAAGAGGTAGTTGATATAAGTGAAAGAACTTTCTCCTATAGCGGTCTCTTGACCAGCAAAGGGGGGGAATTCTTAAAATAGAAATGGTGTGAGTCTTGAAAAAACTGCTAGGAGACTAAAGTAAAAGCATACAAGTAGAGTTTAATATAACGAAAATCAAAGGCCTGAAGGATAACTTCAAACTTTCAAGATCATAAAAAGTCCATTGTAGGTGAGAGAAGTTGTTCTTAGTAAAGAGTAAGAAAGAGGGGAGGCCCCTCGTGTCCATCTATCCAGAGACTGTAAGATATGATGCCCACTTTTTTTGTAAGAGTTGCCTTTGATAATTGATCTGTTGATTTGTTATGCTCTCGATAGATGTGTTTGTAGATGAGTTTTCTAAAAGTGAGTTGAAGTAGTCTAATTCTGTCTTTCCAAGCCAAGAGGGAGATAGCTTGTAGATCGCCTATGTTTCTCAACCAATCAATAATTATTCTGGAATCCCCAAGTATCTGAAGGGCTTCAATGTGAAGTCTGGAAGCCAAAAGTAGCGTGGCCCAGGCGCCCAATAATTCTGCCCTGATGTTGGTGCCTGGGCCGCAGTTGAAAGTCCATTTATAAAATACTTTCTATGAATGACATGCATGTTGCCAAACTAGAACTAGTTAAGTTAATGATGAATGGATGAACCTAGTTCACATAAATATGCCTTGAACTTGTTCAAAAAGGTTGGATCTAATGGTGGAAAGTGATCTTTTCACCATTAGGCAAGGTTTAATTTCAATGAGGGATTTTTGTGGAGCTATGGGATCAACTTGAGGTAGTGGTCGAACATTTTGTTGTACCTAGAGAGATTATATTAAATGGTTTGGTGACCTATGCACACATAAGTGGATCAAATCTCACCCCCATGTTCTTCAAATTTTAAATCCCAAAGAGCTCGGATCCAATGGTGGAAAGCAAGGAGTTTTCACCATTGGGCAAGGTTCAATTCCAATGAGGGATTTTCCTTGAGCCATGGGGTCACCTTGAGGTAGCGGTCGAACATGTGGTTGCACCCAAAGAGATCATATTAAATGATCTCGTGACTCATGCACACATAAGTGGATCAAATCCCACCCCAATGTCCTTCAAATTTTAAATTTCACCATTGGGCAAGGTTCAATTCCAATGAGGGTTTTTCCTGGAGCCATGGGTCACCTTGAGGTAGTGGCGAACGTGTGGTTTCACCAATAATTAAATGGTCTCGTGACCCATGCACACATAAGTGGATTAAATCCCACCCCCATGCCCTTCAAGTTTAAGCCCATCAAGGGGCAACCCGAGTGGTAGGGCTAACGGTGATAATATCACCCACCTCAGTTCAAATCCTCCTAATTAAGCTCCAACACGTGATTGAGGAATTTGTGTGTTAAAACTAGGAGTTATAGTGGAATCCCAAAGAATTGACCCGAAGTCATATGGGTGAGATTCTGCCTAGTTATCGATTCCCCCATCCAATTGATACAAAAAAATGTACCTTAAACTAACATATCACAAAAAAATCTCCAATTAAACTAACATATCACAAAACAAATCTCTCGTTAATCCTCACTATGACCAACTGATGAATGCAAATGTCATGTCAAAGTTAGAACTAAGATGATGAAAGGTATAATCTTGGGTGCTAACACCTCAAAAAATAAAAATAGTGCCACGAGTGAGTACTTTTGGATCTTCATTGAGAGCACAAAGTACCTATGCACACGCCCAAACACATGGACACAAATTTTGGGTACTTCGACGTACCCAAAAGTACGTGACATACTAGGTAATTATGGGTCATACTCGATATATACTTGACATTTCTGATGAAGATTCTATGTCGAGAATGTGTACATGGGGTTAGATATATGTCCTCATGTTACACCTATAAGGAATGACACAAAAAAATTGACATTAAGTTATACCTAAGCTTTTCTAAGTTTAATGAGTGAACAAAAAGATTGACTGAGAAATGAGATATGTTGAAATATTAAAAATATCTTACTCATTTTAAACCACTCTTTTCTAAAGAGGTTTTTTTAACACAACCAATTTCAATTTTATTGTATACAAAAGTTGAAAAGTAATATCTAACATAAACTTTCATTACTTTAATGTTGAGAATGTTTAATTGTTATTAAAATGCGCCAGGAAATCCAACTTTTTTCTTAGACTATTTAAACACTCATTTATTTTGATTTATCTCGTTTACTTCGGAGCATGCATTAAGCCTAAGATTATATTGGTCAAACTAAGAAGAGAAGCCTATAGTTGAACTACTAAGGGGAGACTATAGTTAAACTATCCATGTTCCTCGAAAGTAATTACCAAAGTTATCCTCAATCCTTTAATTTCCATTAAATCCTTCGTGCATTGTTTTTATGGTAAGAAGTAGAACTATGCTTTGGAAAAAAACATTATTTGCAAAACATAATATAATATAAAAGTAAAGAATAGAACAATACAGTCAAGAAAATATTATGATCATGCCCAAGAAAAATATATAATTTATGAAAATTAAATTATGAACATCCTTTTAAATGCTCTTTCGTTCATCCTTTAGTGCATTGATAGTTATAACTAATCAATTAATTTGTATTTTTATGCATATAATTAGTTTTGTTAAGTTGTTATTGCACTGAGAGTAGCAAGGTGTTTTACAGTCCAGTATAAGGGAGATGTTGAGGTGTTAATGTTATGAAGCGCTAGTGTTATATTAGATAACACTACATGAAAAAAATTGAAGTCCACTCAATTAAATAAAAATAAAAATTTACAACTTAAGAAATTGAATCTCTCTTGGTGTTTGATAGATCTAGGTTGAAGATGTATCTACGTTGGATTAAAGGCTTGATTTTTTTTTGTGCGTGTGTGTGAGAGAGAGATTTAAGTTTGATGAAATTGACTAATGTCTAGAAACATTTTACCTATCATCAAATATTTAAGCAAGAGTGAGATTGTTGATCCCTATCAATTAGTTTATGAGGAGAAAACATGTCGAAAAGAAGGATTTGAATCTGGGTGGAGAGGATAACTTTTCCTCTTAACCACCCAAGCTATACCCAACACACACAAACTCACACATGTTGGGTATAGCTTGGGTGGTTAAGAGGAAAAGTTATCCTCTCCACCCATATTCAAATATTGCTTGTGACATGTTTTCTTTTGTGTGTGTGTGTGGCGAACATATATATCTTGGGTGGTTAAGAAGAGAATTTATCCTCTCCACATAGGTTTAAATCCTACTTGTGACATGTTTTTCATTTGTGGATCGATTGGGGCTATTAAGGTACCAACAATCTCACTCTCGCGTAAGTGTTTGAGGGTGTCTCATCCCACCCACAAAAATATAGGTGAGAGTGAGATTGTTAATATGTTGCCAACCCCAATTAGCTAGCAAGGTGGTTAAGAGGAGAAGTTATCCTCTCTTTTATAGCATCATTCATATGCTCATGACGACTCATTAGCCCCAGTTACACCCCTTTCCTTGCCTGCAGGAGAAAAATGCACCTTTTCCTCCCTAAAAATACCTTAAGAAATCCCATTTTTCTTGATGTACATGACTATCCTTAAAGAAACTCACGTGCATATGCAACTTGCTAGTTAGCAACCCACGTACATGTTTAATTGGCTCCAAAAAATAATAAATATTGATATTTTTGGCAGAGTTGACGGGTTTCTTAAGTTCCCGACCTCTTGTAGCCCGTTCATAACTATTCTAACTGTCAAAAGGGAGTATAAAAGAGAGCCTTGGGATGGAGGAAAAATATATCAAAGATATGCACCCTTATGTTGGCATTTTCCTTATAGCTGTTCAACCCTTTGCTTCTAAGATTGTCTTTCCCTCCTGAAAACCCTTTTTTTTCAGGATTTGTGTTTCCCCTTATCTTGTCGGGAAGAAATCCATTGCTTCCTTGGACCTGCTGGAACAAAAAGATTTGGAGGTAGTGCTTGTCATCTCAGGCCTTGGGTAGAGGAACTTGGAGCCTGGTTCTGGGACCGTGCTATGACAGTTACAGGTTGTAACCAACTTCTATGTTGTTATTAATACAGGATCTCTCATTTTCATCCATTTCTCTTTGTTGATTCATGCTTTTAATGCGACTATTTGTATCTTGTTTTGAATCTAACATACAAATTGAATTGATTATATCTATTTAGTTAGTAGATAACTACCTATTTGCAGTTGCATGCTACTTTGTTTGCAGGAATTTCAGAGGTTCGTTGTGAAGGAGTTCTGGAGCGAAAGTCCTCAAGAAGGATCGACTTCAAACATTGGGTTCCTGGTATATTCTCTTTCCTATCTTCTGAAAGTTAGTTATTGCAAGTGGTTACTTTTAATTAACTACCTAATTAGATTCTAAGAGAAGTCTTTCAGGGAAATGCTTTATTGTGGTAGTGACCCATAGCCATAGGACTTATGTTTTCGTAATAGAATTAGTGACCATACTAGGGAATCTCTCTTTTTGGATCGTTAGGGGTGCTTCATTTTTGCATTTATTTTGAAACTTTTTCTATGTTTTAAGCCTTTATTTAGCTTTCTTTGAATTTTTACAGTCCTGCCTGAGTCTTTCTGTCCTTTATCTCTTATTTTGAGATGATTTTTAAAGGTGTACGCAGTTTGTTGTTGATATGGTCATGTACATAAACAACTTTCCTTGGACAAAGTCGCGTACATGTTTTGAATTAGGGTTTTGTACTCTTTTCATATTACTAGAGGTTGGGGTTGTTATGCTATAGGGTCTCCTTGGGTCCTGTTAGTATTTAGAGATTGATTTTTGGTTTCAGAAATTGTTTCTATTGTTATGAGTCATTCTTGGTTTTGCTTCTTGATTTCCATCCTTTTTTTTCTTTCTTTTGGTCTCTCTGTTGCATTTTGTGTTTTGGGTATTTTGACCTAATTTTCCAAGTTTCTCTAAGTGTATACGCTCTTTCCCTTGACAATAGTCACATACATACACTAATGTTACATAGGAGTAAATCATGTATATACGATGAAAAAAGAACGTAAGTGTTGGGTCTTGTACGTGACTTGTAGAAGGACAAAGCATGTACATATGCACCCTTTAGAAGGAAAACTCATGTATATGTGCACCCTATAGAAGGAAACGTCGCGTACAAACTTCATACATGATCCCTACAATGATATAGGGCATGTACATAAGCGACTTACAGTGAAGGCGATTGCGTACACCTCCAACAAGTGAATTTTTGCTTGTTTTTCAACCTTTTTGGAGCCCTGTTTTGGCTAGTTTGCAGGTCTTTTTTGTGTGGGTTGGTACCGAAACTTTTTGTGGCCTATAGGAGGTTGGTAAGGCCTTAATTTTGAATGGAAAAAAATTTGTTTTATCCATATTTTGTTGAAATACTGAGAAGGGGGGGGTGGGGGGTGAATCAGTGTTACCCTTTTTTAAACAATTAGTAATCACTTTGTTATTTTATTAATCACGACAATAGATCATCAATAGACTTGTATTTAAAATCAATAATTAACAAGAATTACAAGTCTTTATGAAGAGTAGTCTGATATTGTAAAGGACACCAATCCTCTTTAGAGCACCAACTCTTGGAGACATAAATCCCCTTCTTCAGGGCACCAACCCTAGGAAGCACCAACTCCCTTGTTTTAGGGCACCAAATCCCTTGTATTTAGGGCAACAACCCTAGGAATCACCAACTCCCTTTTTTTTCAAGGCACCAACCCTAGGAAGCACCAACTCCCTTTTTTTTAGGGCACCAACCCTAGGAAGCACCAACTCTCTTGTTTTCACACTTTACTTAGTAAAGGACATGAATCCTTCCTTGCTCCTCCCTTCCACCCTCACTGCATAAGTATCATCATTTTTTCTTCTTGGACTCTACTTCTGCTTTTGATCTTCTGACCTAGACTACATAGACAATTTCTTTTTCACTATTCTTTCTTGCTTATATAGTCTTCCAACTGGTGTGAGCATTGAAGCATTGTGTCCCTTTGTTTGAACCATTGCACCTCTTAATTTAAACTAACAATAATAACATTTGTCTTTTAATTTGGAATTAATATCTTCCTCTATTATTATTCTCACATTGTCATGAAATGTTTTCAATTTACTAAGAGGGATTTTCATAAATCGATCGTAGGTATGGATCAATTTCTTTTAACTCGATCCCATGCCTTTTTATTTAATTCTTAAGCTTATGTTGTGTCCACGGTTATCCAACAGATTATATTTGAGATTTTCGATTAGCCTTCCAATGCATTGGATGTATTTGATCACTTAATATCAATCAAGACATAATCCAAATCCTATCTGGTTCAAATTTTCTTCCTGAGAGAGGGAAAATTCTTCCTTTGTATGTTAAAATTTTCACAGGCGTACTTTCAGGACCTCTATTCCATATGACCATAGGTGGTGACTAAGCGCTACGCCAAACGAGTTCTTAATCACTTATCAATATTGACGATCACATTTTATTTGCACGTTGAGATGGATGATCCTCGTTCACTTCGGGACTTCAGCATTTTGGGACTCTAGCCTTTGCAATCTTCCAACTCTTTCGAAGAAAATTCCAGCGAAGGGTGTATCAACACTCCCTGCTTGATAAACTTTACATGCCTAGAGGCTAGGACCATAGACTTAGGGACAAAGGAGCTCCCTCTCTTTGGGTATTCGGTTATTCGTGACTCCGAGACTTCATGCCTTTGGCCCCACTTATCCTATCCTTCCACTACACTTAATCAATGTCTGACAGGATTTCCCTTCTCTTCCTCTGATCCGACTGCCGACAAGAGTTCATGACTTCGGGGCTTTCGTGGATTCTTACTTGTTTCCAATAATTGCCGAAGTGGAAAATCTCCAGAGTATCGTCTTTCTTTCTCCTGCTTGATCCAATGATTGAGAACTGACCCAAAATTTCTCCATGATATCTGACGGTCGACATTTACTTTAGGATTACATAGGTTTCAAGACTTCGTGTCTTATGGGGTCTGCTTATCCTATCCTTCCACTTGATTCTATCGAATGATCAGGATATATCCCAAACTAATCTAAACATTGCTTTAACTCGATCCTTTACAAGGGATTATTCTGTGTAGGCTCTTTCTTCTGCGTGACCTACTACATTATTTATCATAATCTTTGATCTCATCACCTACACTCTGTTGACATCAATGACAATATCATACCATTATGTCCAACACTCTCCCCCTTTGGCATTGATGCCAACCTTTTCTTTGAAATATTTCTGTTGTTTATCAATTTTCTCCCCCTTTGAAAGCAATGATAGAAGGGATCTTTTCTTCACTCCCCCTGTGGTGAAGCTCCCCCTATCCATGTGCCCCTTTTCTTCTGATGCAACTTTTATGGTTTTAATGAGGTATGTGAATTACTCCCAATTTATGTCGAAGATTTTCAAAAGTACTCTTGGGAAAAGGTTTTGTGAATATGTCTACAATTTGTTCTTTGGTGTCCACATACACTATTTTAACCACTCTTTGAGTAACATGATCTCTTAAGAAATGGTATTTAATTGGGATGTGTTTGGTTTTACAATGCATTATTGTATTTTTAGAGATACTTATGGCACTAGTGTTATCACAATTAATAGTAATGGGAGCATCATATTTTATTTGTAAATCTTCTAAAGTTTTCTTCATCCAAAGAACTTGTGTGCAACAGGATGCAACACCAATGTATTATGACTCTATTGTGGATAGTGATGTGGATGTTTGTTTCTTACTTAGCCATGCTACCAGACATTTTCCTAGAAATAATTCTCCTCCAGGGGTGTTTTTCCTATCATCTGTACTACCATCCCAATCTGCATCAGTGTATGCATTTAATGTAAAGTATTTTTATTTTGGATACCATAATCTAAATTCTAAGGTCCCTTTAAGATATCTGAATATTATTTTTACTTCTTTTAAATGAGTTTTCCTAGGTGTAGATTGAAATATTCACACTAGTCCTACATCCTGCATGATGTCAGGTCTAGTTGCTATTGAATAGAGAAAACTTCCAATAATTTATATGTACATAGTTTGATCTACTTTTGGTGAGTCATTATCTAGGCTTAGTTTACATCCAATGACCATGGGAGTACTTATTGGTTTACTGTCTTCCATTTGGAATTTCTTCAACATTTCTTTGATATATTTGATTTGGGAAATAAATATTCATTTTTCTAATTGAGTGACTTGTAAACCTAAGAAGAAGGACAGTTCTCCCAGCATAGACATTTCAAACTCTTCTTTCATTTCAGTTGAAAATTTTCTACTCATTATAGTAAGATTACTCCCAAATATGATATCATTGACATATACTACCACAACAATCATATTTTGATATATAAGTTGTTGTCAGTAGCCCCTCTCTTATATCTTTGTTTTTGTAGGTATTGATCTAACCTTGAAAACCATGCTCTTGGGGCTTTCTTAAGACCATATAAGGCTTTATTTAGCTTGCACACATAGTATTTATTTTATGTTAGCATGAATCCTTCTGGAAATTCAACATAGAATTCTTCTTTTAGAGTTCCATTAAGAAATGATGACTTGGCATGCATCTGATAAATCTTGAAATTCTTGAAACATGCAAATGCCACGGACATCCTAATGACTTCTAGTCTTGCTACTGGAGCAAAAGTTTCTTCAAAATAAATACCTTCTACTTGAGCATATCCTTTGAAAAATAATATGTCTTTGTTCTTTATAATCTCCCCATTTTCATTTAGTTTGTTCTTGAAGATCCACTTAGTTCCTACCACATTCTTGTCCTTAGGTCTTGGAAGTAATTCCCAAGTCTAGTTTCTCTCTATCTGGTCAAGTTCTTCATTCATTGTCTTTGTCCAGTTTTTAATTTTGTTGGCTTATTTAAATGATTTAGGTTCTATAATAGACAACATTTCCTGTTCTAAGTCAAATGTGAGTTTCCTTCTTGTTTTTACTCCTGCATTTTTATCTCCAATGATATGACTCTCAGGATGATTATTTTGAAATCTTTTCGATGGAGATTTTGGCAAGGGTGTTTCTTCATTGTCTTCTTCATCAATATATGGTTCATTTTCCTGTGTTTCATTATCATCATCTTCTTGTTGAGATTCTATGTCATCATATTATTATTAAGATTCTTTATCAATTTTTTATATGTCTTGAGATATGCTCTTCTTTAGTTTTAGATCATCTATCTTTACATTGACACTTTCCACTATCTTTAGTAATATAAGATTATAACATCTGTATGCTTTCTTATTAGGTGAATAACCTAAAAATATTCCTTCATCAGATCTTGGATCAAACTTTCCTAAATTATCTTCATCATTCTTAATGTAACATTTACTTCCAAATTTTAAAGTGTTTAACAAATGTTTTTCTACCAAACCATAGTTCATAAGGAGTCTTGTCATGGTTGGGTCTCAACTGAGCTTGATTAAGTATGTGGATTGTTGTGTAGATTGCATCTCTCCAGAATTTTTCTGGAAGCCTGACTTCATTTAATATGGTTCTTGCAACTTCTTGAATTGTTCTGTTTTTCCTTTCCACCACTCCATTCTGTTGAGGAATCCTAGGAGCTGAAAATTTTCTTTTGATACCATGATCTTCATAGAATTTAATGAACTCTTTAGAGGTGAATTCTCCTCCATCGTCTGATCTCAAACATTTAATTTTGAGATCTGTTTCATTCTCTACAAGGGATTTGTATGTTTTAAACTTCTCAAAGGCTTATGATTCTTCTTTTAGAAAGTATACCCAAGTCATTCTTGTGTAATCATCAATGATCAACATAAAATAATGTTCACCATAAATAATTTTAGTTCAGGTAGGTCCACATAGATCTTTGTGAATAAGTTCTAATGGTTTTGTTGTGGAATTCTCTTTTGTTTTAAACCTAACTCTTGTCTGCTTCCTATTTGACAATGTTTACAAATAGAATCTGAAGGCTTAATAAATTTTGGAAGATCCCTTACTGCCTCCTTATTATTGGATTTGATTAATTTTTCAAAGCTTAAATGTCCCAACCTTCTATGCCATAGCCAAATTTCATCTTCTTGACTTAAAAAAGATTTTTCTCCTTCATCTACATCAAGGATGTACACATTGCTAGATGTTCTTGGTGCAACTGCTACTAGCTTTCCGGTATCCTTTTTTCCGATCTCACATTTCTAAGAATCAAAGGTAAGTATGTGACCCTGATCACATGTCTGGATTACACTTAGGAGATTAGGCTTGATATTTTATACCAGAAGTACATCTTCAACTTTGGTCTTGTTATTCCCTAAACTAACAGTGCCTTTTCCCATTATTTTGGCTGACATATTATCTCCAAAGGTTACTTTTCCTTTTCGTTTCTTTTTAACTTGAGAAATTTTCTTTGATCTCCAGCCATGTGTTTGGAACATCCATTGTCTATATACCAATGACGTCCTTGGTTTCTCGCATATAGAGCTACATTGCACTCAATTTTCTTTATTTGTTTTTTATTCCATACTTTTTAATTGTTGGGAATATTTATCCTTTTGTCATATTTTGAAAATCTACATTCGCTAGCTTCATGACCATAGTTGTTGCATTTGTAACATTCAACATTGTAGTCTTGTAAGGGAGAGAAGGAGTTATACTTTCTTCTTTCTGCATTATCCTTATTATTTTCATATGGTTCAACATTTCTTGGATTGTACTTTCTATAAGCTTTACAATGTATTGATTTATGTCAAAAAAAATTGCAGGAATATTAATAACCAAGGAAGATATATTGATTTATGTTAGAGGGATTCCTTCTAATGATTATATTCTTCTTGTCATCTTTTTCTTTAGTAGGTAGTGCAGATTTCTGTTTATTTGGGATAGTTTTCAATGGTATTTTTCTTGTCTTATTTTCTTTTCTTCTTATGGAGTTCTTAAGAACCTCTGCATAGTTGATTTTGTCATTTTCTTGTTCTATAGATGGATCATATCATAGTCATGTCTTATCATTTGATGATCTCTGACTGTTAAGAATGTTGTTCAGGATTTTTGAGTTGTTTTCAAACTTAGACCGAATATCTTAGTTTTATAGTTTCCCTTTTAGTTGAACTATTTCATCCTCCAATATCTTACATATTTGTAGTTTTTCATTGAGTTATTTATTCAAGATTTATTCTTTTCTTTTGGTTTCTTGGAGTTGATTTTTTAACTTAATAATCAATTGTTGACTCACTAATGGTTTTGGAAACCTCATTTTCTCTTGTTTAGTAGCTTCTTCAATCTCTAGAAGTTGTTCCCTTAGTAAATTATTTGTATTCTTAGATTTTCTTAGTTCTTCAATTGCACGAATGAATCCTTCCTCGAGGTTCACTTCTTCTTCACCTTCCAAATGATTATCATCTTGAGTTTTCATTCCCATAAATAGAAGCTTTGGCTACTCTTCTTCACTTTCTTCAGATGAGCTATTGTCTTCTTGGGTAAAGAAAGTTTTCTTCTTCTTGTAGAAATTCCTTTTATCTTTGTTTTTTTCTTTTCTTATGGTCTTTGAAGGTTCTTTCATCGTCACTTTCCTCCTGCTTAGGATAGGGACAGTTATTGGAAAAGTTTCAAATTTCACCATAGTTGAAACATATTAGAGGAATATTTCCTTTGTATTTCCCAGTCCATTTATTGGGTTTCTTCATGAAGTTGGAAATTTCTTCATCAGATATATCTGATAACTCGTCATTGGTATTTTTCTCCTACTTCATCTTTGTTCTAGACGCCTTAAAGGTTGTTTCTCCTTTTGATGGTTTTTCGTTCCCTGTTCTCATCTCATATGTTGTAAAAATTCCATGGAGATGATCTAATGTGAATTTGTCAAGTTCTGGTCTATCTTCAATTGTGGAAATCTTGGCATCATATCTCATAGGTAATGACCTTAAAAAAATTTGTACAATCGGTTTATCGGTAAGTTATTCTCCTGCTTCTCTGATTGAGTTAACAACCTCATCTACCCTAGGAAGGTATTCAACAATGTTCTCTTCTTATTTCATCTTCAAATTTTCAAAATGAGCTCTGTAGGTTTGTAATTTGGCTTCCTTGACTTTTCTATCTCCTTCATATACAACCTCCAATTTGTCCTAGATTTCCTTAGTTGACTTACAATGCATTACCTTCACAAATATAGGATTTGTTAATCCTCCTAGAATGGAATTGAATGCTTTTGAGTTTTCATCGGAAATCTTTTTTCCTGCAGTATTTGTGGGTGGAGTAGCTAGTGAGTTTAACCATCTACATCAGATTTTCAAACATCAAAACCAAGAGCCAATAGGTAGCTTTTCATTCTTATTTTTCAGAGAGCATCACCACCTCTGTTAAACAATGGTGCTTTTTTGGAAGACATTCCCTCTTGCTAATCCATTTCTTTCCAGATCTACCTTCCATTTATTAGAATGTGTTGAAGGTACTCACTTTGATACCAATTGTTGAAATATTGAGAGGGGGGGTGAATCAATATTACCATTTTTTAAACAATTAGTAATTACTTTGTTATTTTATTAATCACCACAATAGATCATCAATGGACTTGTATTTAAAATCAATTATATAAATATAATTAACAAAAATTACAAGGATTTATGAAGAGTAGTATGAGATTGTGAAGGACACCAATCCTCTTTAGAGAACCAACTCTTGGAGACACAAATCCCCTTATTTAGGGCACCAACCCTAGGAAGCACCAACTCCTTTGTTTTAGGGCACCAACTCCCTTGTCTTTAGCGCACCAACCCTAGGAAGCACCAACTCCCTTTTTTTTCAAGGCACCAACTCCCTTGTTTTCACACTTTACTTAGTAAAGGACATGAATCCTTCCTTGCTCCTCCCTTCCACCCTCACTGCATAAGTATCATCATTTTTTCTTCTTGGACTCTGCTTCTTCCTTTGATCTTATGATCTAGACTACATAGACACTTTCTTATTCACCGTTCTTTCTTGCTTATATAGTCTTCCAAGTGGTGTGATCGTTGAAGCATTGTGTCCCTTTGTTTGAACCATTCCACCTCTTCATTTAAATTAACAATAATAACATTTGTCTTTCAATTTGGAATGAATATCTTCCTCTATTATTATTCACACATTATCATGAAAGATTTTCAATTTAGTAAGAGGGATTTTCATAAATCGATCACAGGTATGGATCAATTATTTTAACTCGATCCCATGGCTTTTTATTTCATTATTAAGCTTTTGTTGCGTCCCTAGTTCTCCAACAGATCGTATTTGATAGTTTTGATTAGCTTTCCAATGAATTGGATGTATTTGATTACTTAATATCAATCAGGACATAATCCATATCCTATCTAGTTCAAAGTTCCTTCTTGACAGAGGAAAAATTATTCCTATGTATGTTAAAATTCGCATAGACGTACTTTCAAGACCTCTATTACATATGACCATAGGTGGTCACTAAGCACTAAGCCAAACAAGTGCTTGATAAATTATCAATATTGATGGTCGCGTTTTATTTGCACGTTGAGATGGATGGTTCTCGTTCATTTCTGGACTTTGACGTTTCAAGACTCCAACCTTTATAGTCTTCCAACTCTTCCAGAGAAAATTTCGTCGAAGGGTGTATCGACACTCCCTGTTTGATAACCTTAACATGTCTAGGAGCTAGGTCCATAGACTTAGGCACAAAGGAGCTCCCTCTCTCCGAGTATTTGTCTATTTTTTACTTCGGGAATTCGTGCCTTTGGCCCCACTTATCCTATCCTTCCACTACACTTGATCAAAAACTGACGATATTTCCCTACTCTTCCTCTAATCCGTCTGTCGACGAGAGTTCGTGACTTTGGGGATTTCGTGGATTCTTACTTGTTTCCAGTAATCGCCAAAGTGGTGAAGCTCCGGAGCACCGAATCTTTCTATCTCTTGCTTGATCCAATGACTGAAAAATGACCTAAACTTTCTCCACAAGATCTGACAGTCGGTGTTTACTTCATGATTTTGGAGGTTTCAAGACTTCGTGTCTTATGGGGTATGCTTATCCTGTCCTTCAACTTGATTCTATTAGGCAATCGAGATAAAGCCTGAACTAATCTAACAATTTCTTTAACTCGATCCTTTACAAGGGATTTTGTTGTGTAGGCTCGGGCTTCTACGCGACCTGCTATGTTATTTATCATGAGATTTGATATCATCACCTGCACTCTGATGACATCAATGAAAATATCATACCAATGTGTCCAACATATGTTTCTCCCTTGTATCCATTGGATTGCATCACTTTAATACTAGTCTTTTTCTCATGATCTCAGTTTTCTAGTCATTGTTACGGATTTGGGGCTGAACTTGGAACCGGGCGATGAGGGTATGTCGTGGGGACTAGACCTGAAAGGAATGCTTAACAATATGACGGTCCTACCTTTCCCACCTTTACTTCTTCCGTTGCTTATGCCTTGGTCATTTTTGAAACTTGAGTTTGTATTTGAGTTTGATAATTTGCTTTTGTGCTTTCCTTAGATTTTTCAAGCACACACAAAAAAAAATCTTTCTTTTAGCATCTTTTAGTTTTTCTTTGTTAGAAAGAAGAAAAAAATTAAAAACCCATAGTTTTTTGCTAGTTAGGTTTCTTTCTTTATGTTGCATTGTTTTTCTTTATTTTTGAAAAAGAAAAAGATATTAGCATAGGATTTTGTTTTCTTCTCATATTGAAAATAATTTCAAAGGAAAAATAACAAATAACATCCTTTTTATTTCCTCTTTTGATTTTCTCAAGAGGTCACATTGTCCATCTCACATCAAAAAGAGAAAGAATTGCATTTCAAGATTTGAAAGATTGTTCATGCATTTTTATTTTTTGAAAATATTTTTCATTGAAGAATTGGTGTAAAGTTTTATTTTACAGTGTTCTTATAAGTTTCATTTTTGCAATAGTGTAAAAAAACATCAATTTCACTTTCATATCCTTCGAGTAAAAACAACCAATAAAATGAACGCTAAACTTAAAATTTACTAGATTTTGTTTCTAGGAGTCACAAACAAGTTTAGGGTTAGGGCCTTAGATAAGGATTGGATAGATAACTCTCCAAGGCCAATAAACAAACATAGGAGTCTGAGTTAGGGATATTCAAACCCAGTTGTCGTATAAGTGTGGTTGGGAAACTCCTCTCACACAAGAACCAAACACAAGGTCGCGTGAGGAAAATCCAAGGAGATAACCCCTATGAAGCTTAACCGAGAGTTGCAAAGAGATAGTGTTTTGGGGGTTTCGTTAGTTCCCATACCTCCCTGAGAGGTGGCACTTTTGAGGCTTCTGGATTTTCTACCCTTCCCATACATTCAACCCCAATTTTCAATTGTTCCCCTAGATATCGACTACAAGTTGGTATCCTTAATTAACTTTCCTAGGTATCTGAGAGGTTACTATAGGGGTTTTCCCATAGTACCTAAGGCAAACATCGTATCACACTTTTCAGTACTGCTGGAGGGTTCCCCACGAAGCAAGGGTACTTGTACCAGATAAGGCTGGTTGGTGGATATCAGGGTAATTTCTTCTCGCCCCTTTGTTCATCGGTCTCGAGACTTGATCAACCTGTTTCAATATTCGAAAGATCCCTTTCCACTTTTTAATTTCTTTGGACTCAATACCTTATCCACCTCAGATGAAGTTTTGAAGAAGTTGTTTTTTTTTATGTTTCTCTTAGAACATTTTACTGGAGTGTTTATTTGTATAGTTGGGCTTAAGTTGTGTCTATATTACTTCTTTTGGATCATTGATTCATGGTGGTCGACCAACTGCTCCGCTGGTTGGGAAGGACCTTTGGTTTTTCTCTTTAAAGCATGGATTTACCTCCTAGAAGATGTAGGTTTTTATACCACTAGTTTTCTAGATTCAATGTGTGAGAATTTTTCGAACATGAGCAATCCTACAAGGGACAAACCTATGCACGAGAAATTCATGGCCAAAGTTATTGAGGATACCAACCAAGGGACCCCTTCCCAAGGAGGTTCTTGTGTTTTTTCATTCTTTTGAAACATGGGTACTTCCTTGATGGCCACTTTGAACATTCCCGGGTCGAATGTTGGACTATTGATTTGGTTATGGACCATTCCAAATGTTCCAAATTATCTTGATGATTCTCAGATAAGCACCTTATGTCATGGGCATCGTATGGATGTTGATCCTTTACCCTTTGTATCCACAAAGTCTACTCCTTCTCCTTCTCCCTCTTTTGGTGAAATTATTGCTACTAGTAACCAGAAGTATCAAAGGAATAGGAAGAGGAAGAGTAAGAAGAAGAAGTCACCAACCTCTGCTAATCATGTTGGAGATGTGCCACCAGCCACTATTATTCATGTTGGGGGAACAAGTCAAGTCACTGCGAGGCATATTGTTGGTAGTTCACCAACCTCTGCTAGTTATGTTGGAGACAAGTCACCAACCTCTACTGGTCATGTTGGATATCTGCAACCAACCACTACTAGTCATGTTGGGAGCACGAGTACAACTCCTGCAATTCATATTGGCATCAAGTTACCAACCTCTACTAGTCATGTTGGAGTTATGTAAACAACCTCTATAAGTCACGTTGAAGACAAGCAACTAGCCTTTGCTAGTCATGTTGGAAGCGTGAAATCAACCTCTGCTAGTCATGTTGAGTTATGTCAACAACCTCTGTGAGTCATGTCGAAGAGAAGAAACCGACCTCTGTAATTCATGTTGTGGGAAACCCACCAGCTACTGCAACTCAATTTTGGGGGCATTGATATGGTTGAGAAGCCTAAACGAATAGGAAGTAATCCCAAGTTCCCTTGTATGCTTTGCAAGGGAGATCACCTTACTCATTTCTGCCCTGATATTGCCATGGTATGAAGAGTGTGGTCCTTGTCTGAATTTCCTTCTAGTTTTGAGTCATATTTTTATTCCCAACAATATTTTCACTCTTTGGTTGATGAAGTGGTCCTTCTAATGCAATATTTGACCGATACCACTCTCGTTTTGGGGAATGATTTGTATCTTGACCATGTTGTCTCTCATCCTTTTCAACCAGTGGTTGAGGGCGTGGTCTCATCGATGCAATCTTAGGTTGATCCCACTCTTCTCTTGGAGAGTGAAAAATCTACCAAAGTGGTCTCACTGATGCAATCTTCGGCTGATACCTCTCTTCTTTCGGGGAGTGATGTTTCTTTTGACTATGTATTTAGCATTTCAAGTTCAGTACCTTCAGAACATGGGGGAAATCCACTCTCTTCGAGTATGCTCCCTCCAAGTCTTGGGATGGTTTCCTTTGATTGGAATGATCTTGTTGAGTCTCATCTTCCTTCTTCTACATATTTATAGATAAGGGTTAAAGTTAATTCAATAGGAATTTACTGATGTATTGTGTATGAAGGATCCTTTGCAATTATTTTATCCTCCTCGGCTTGGGAAGATTTGGGTTCTCCCAAGATTTTGTCAGCTACCAGTGGGTTGCTGGATTTTGGTAGAATAACTAGTGAATTTTTGGGGATTATTCCTCATTTTATGATCACCTTAGGTAGGAATACTATCCTAGTTGATTTTTTAGTGGTTCTATTCCCTTTAGACTTTAATATGCTTCTTGGGTGCGATTATGTTTATACTACGAATGTTGTGGTGTCTACAGTTTTTCGTGTGATGCATTTTCCTCAAAAATGAAGTATTGCCACTATTAATCAAATTTCATATGATAATCACCATCCTAGTTTGGATTTATCTCATATTTCCCCTTTTTATGTTCCTAGTGTTCGAGTTGACTCTAGGCTACCTCGGGTGAATTTTTTGGAATCATATCCTCGATGTTCAATTACTTCTAAGAAAGGATATTTACAGTCATGTTGGCCTTCTCGAGACAAGGTCTTGGAAATTGATCAGGTTTTGTATCCAATGGGGGAATGTGAGCCTTTCCTTTCCTTTCCCCATTTGTCTCTAGTAATCTGACACTTCCTCTTGAGTATGATCTTACTATTTGTGAGACCTTGAGTCTTGGTACTTGTGCGTCGTCGAGTCCCGGTTTCTTGGATGTTGAATTTCCTTCGGATGAGGCTATATTTGAAGCTATGATTATGGATCCTCAACCTCTTCCTGAATTGGAAGCTTTATTGTTTGGTTACCAATGAAACCCTTGGCCTAAGCCTAGAAATGGTCTCTACCTAAGGTAGAACTACTATGCATAATCTGTAAGGTTAGGCGTTGCTCTGTACATATTGTAATTTTATGGTTTCTTGTTTTCAAGTTCCATACCACATAGCACTTTTTATTAGAGGTTTATATAGTGGATTTATTGACTTTTGGGTGAGTTTTGTTGGTCTTCTATATAGGAAATCGAAGATTTTTTCTTTGGTACCTTTTCGCTCCATGTCGATCCGTTCTGACAGATAATGATCTCAAAAATGACATATATATTAGATTTTCCCTCCATGCAATGTTGCATTATCCATTTATTATTTCATTTTTCCTTAGGATCGACCCCACATAGTTGTGAAAAAAACCTTCTTTATTGTTTAGAAGTGTTGTAATTCACGTGGAAGAGCCTACCGTTCATGGGTGCCCTAGTTAGAACCTTCTTCGCAGTTTGGCGCCCATGCTGAAATAATTTCATAGGCTAGAAATCCTTGTTTATTACATCCAATACTTTGCGTCGAAGCTTCATATCTTCTTCTCATCTATTACAAGCCAGTTACCCGCGGGGATTCCAAAAAAATGTTGTGTTGAGTTGTATTTGCATTGCATATTAACCGCTCACACTTTTTAGGCAAGTTATGGCACAAGTTGTAGGTTGGGAAAAGCCCGACCCAACCACCAATTGGTGACAAGTTAGAGAGAACCTACCCACTGTCACCTTAGGCAGGTGTTCACGTCACTTTAGCGGTGAGGTAGTCACCTCAAGGGGGGAATCTCTGTGACCCTAGAGGGAATTGAGATGGAAAATGACACATGTGGATGAATTCCCCTAAAGGTCAATTCTATGTGGTAAAGGGAACTTGGAAAAAAGTCTTGGGAAGGGATTAGGGTTGCCAATGATTTGAGTGATCTGTTGAGAGAAGAATACCTGCCCTAGACACAATGAAAACCAATTATATAATGCAGTATGTTAGGTGGACACGAAAGTTAATCTTGTTGTCCCTAATTGCAGAAACAATCAATGATATATATCAGCACATGAAATATAATAGGAGTTGCAAAATAAGTTCTAAAATTATAATTGAATAAGCAAAATACAAGTTAGTAAAGACTAGTTTAACTCAATAATTATAAAGCAAGACTTTAGCATAAAAGAAAGGCTGCAACAAAAATCTTACTGCAATGATATTTATCAGCCTTTTGGCTGTAGCAAACCAAGCCTTATAACAGAAAATTCAGCCAATGAAAATCACTTCAAACTAGCCCAAAAAGTGTGCTAGGGTTAGTAGTTTGTTAGGGAAAAGTTATTGTTAATTTCTAGGGTTAGATTAGGAGTTATCTAGGGTTAGAGGGTTATATTTATGCATCCCTAATGGTTGTAGGTTATTTTTAATAGAGAAGCAAGTTTTAGTGGGTGAACGAGCATGCCTCAATGCAATGCTTTATTTATCCAATGCAACATTTTATTTCTCCAATGCAACAACTAGTTTCTTTGATTAATGGGTTAATGGGGTCAAAAGTAAAGAGCTAGAGCTACCACCTCCTTGGGGATATAAATCCTCTTATTTCCCAAGGCAAGTAACCTAACTAGGGTTTAAAACTAAGGTGTGTATATTCTTATACTTCCTTAGCAAACCCTTGCAAACAATAATTCTATGCTTCAAATTATGGTTGAACTAAAGTAGGGGTATATGCACTTATACTCCATACCTAGCATTAACAAACATTAAGCTTGAGCTTGAATTATAAATTATAGCAACAAGAAAAATCCTTACCAATCCAAATAGCAACAAGATAACCATAACATGCCAAGATAAATCACCACAATAGCTAGAAAAAGACCTCCAAGAGCTAGTGCATCATCATCCTCATCATGTAGCCAATAACCAAATAAGGCACCATACCATAGCACAAGAGAACAAAAAATATCCAAGGTAGCGAAAATTTCCATCATCTACCTCTCACAATGGGAGAGTTATGATTCAAAATGAGATCTTATGATCTTTATTTATACAAAATGTCTATCAGATAGTTTTTTCACATTAGCAAGGTTAAAACATAAGATAAGGGGTCCAAAACCCTTATCTTACCCCTCACAACAAAATAATATTAAACAATTCACTTAACATTCATTTTTAGACAAAAGAAACCCTAGAATAAGGTGACTTCGCCCCTTTAGGGGACATTTTGGAACTTTGAAGAAGTCATTGGGGTAGTAGATGCATGGCTAGACCTCCAAATGCCACTTGTCACTCATCCAAATCCTCTCTTGATGGTCTTCAAGATTCCTTCCTTCAAAATGTTACACATGTCATTAAGCAAAACCTTCACCACCAAACCCTATCCCTTTAGGTGGCGTCAAGCCTCTAAAAGTGACATTTTTCCTCTCCTAGGAAAAATGTTTAGCATGTGAAGGCTAGGTCATGTCATCCATGATGTCTTATATGCCTCCAAAGGCACGTCTCTATCATTCAACATGCAAGCCCTTGGAATCTAACATGTGGGATTCAAGCCCCATGGAAGACCAAGATAGGCTTGTTCTTCCAAAACTTTCCACCAACTAGGTCCCGCAAAGACAAATAAGCACACCCTCCAAAGATGTCAAGTCAAAATATTATGGTGAGTAAATCAAATCAATAAATTATCCACCTAAGCATGTGCATCAAAGATTACTCGGTCAAAGAAGTAAGCGCTCAAATACATTATGCAACTTGCCAAGATTTAGTATGGGAGGGTTAACGAGGTGTCCTATTGGGTAGACTTTTCTCTAGGTCAAGGGGTGTTTCCCAAGTGGTTCCTCTCTAAGCCATGTGAAGTAGATGAAGTGGTTATGGATCAAGACTCATCGGGCATGGGGTTCATGACATACAAGGGGTTGTAGTGTCTCATTCATGGGTGCCTTTGTAGAGGGTGTGTGGTACCTTCATTTGCAATGCACCTTTTCAAAGCCCATCCTCTTGCCATTCTTTGTTTCTTTCATGTTTTAAAGGACAAGTTGAAGGCCACTATCCTAGCATGGTGTCTAGATAATAATAGTGTCACTCACAAATACCTTGCAGAAATGAGAAGGTTGGCTCGTGATGAGACCCCCTTTCTCTTAGTTGTGTAACTGAGAGCCACTAATCTGTCTTGGTGTCCAGATGATGGTAATGTCATACCGCTAGATACTCATGATCATGATATGATGGCTCATGATGAGACCTCTTATCATCCAACTAACCTCTCAAGCATTCACTATTATTGATTCTTGTAGGCCCTCCTTTTCTTACAGGGAAGCATTTCATTGTTTTCTCAGGGGATCCCTGGACGAAGCATCCAAAAGGTCTATATATATGCTTTTATCTTGTTATCCAACAACAATCCCTCTAGGCCTTCAACCCCTTCTTCCCTTAAGATGAGAGACAAACCCTTCTTCGGTCAATACACCCTAAAATACCAAGAGATAAGGAAATGTTGGTTTTAGGTGATGGAAATTGGTAAGTATGGATGGGATCATTAAAATCCATCTTCAAGGGAGCACTAAGTAGAAAACTGATTCCCAAGGAAGACCACTTACTAGGGCACAATGTCTACCACCAAGGTGAAATGGGGAAAAAAGCATAATTTCCAAGCATATGTCAAGAAATCTAAAGAAGTCTAAGATACAACATACTCAAAATGCCTCAAATATTGAAATGACACTCACCATAATACTTGGCTTGTACCTCATGCAACAAATCCAAGTGCCTCTCAGAAGCCAACTGGTGTGGTGGATGCCATCCTAAAAATCCTGACCTTTTTGGTGGTGAGAAGGGTCTCCATCTGTGCAAGTGGACACTGCTAGTCAAGTAGTCTCTTGGGAATCCATATCTGCAACTTGAGGGCCTTGAGACATGATCTCCTTAGTCATACCACAAAATGGGGATAATATATGGCTCCTACTTGGGGAAATGTGCTCATTGTAGAGTGCATGAGAACTGCAACATATTTTGGTAGACCTTTGCCTACACTGAAATAAAAACCATAAAATCTAGGGTGGTTCTATCACCCTTCATCCATATACATCATATACATCAAAATCCAAACTAAAACTAATATAGAAAAGAAAATTTTAACATTTTTTCAAAAAATTCTAAACTAAGAATGAAATCAATATGCAAGTAGAGAAAAATGAAATATGAAATGCATCTAAACTAATATGAGCAATCAAGATGAAAATGAAAGAAATCAAAATGACCTACCTACATACCTAGGGCCTTGGGGCCCTGAATATCAGGTGATGGGTGATGTCAGGTGAAGTCATACAACCAGTGCAACCAATTGATCATCTCATCAAAGTATCCCCCCCTGTGCTTAATCATGTAATACAACAAAGATAAATATTTCATGTAATAATCATGAGTATAAATACACATATAATCGATCATGAAATAAAACTCATGTAGATGGGTGGGAGGGAGGAAATCCTGCTGGAAAGAGAAACCATCATCCTGATCATCCTACCTAAAAGTGTAGCCACAAGCTTAATCAATCCATCTATGAAGAGGGATACCATATGTAGATAATGAATCATCTTCATCTCGTTAGCATGATCACTACTTCTTGAATACTGAGAAGATATGAGAGGTCCCAAGAAGACCTAATGATTTCCATGAGAAGAGAAAATGAGGTAAGGGACATGCTTAGGTCTAGAAAAAGAAAAAAACGGCCTCTTCATCTATGAATCCCCACAAAAAATCCCAACATGAAAGTACTTTTGTTTGGTAGTGTTGGCCTCAAAGTGACATGGGCTGGCCAGGACTTGGTGTCTGTTAAATTCTGAGCATGATGGTTGAAAATCCACATAGAACAAATATGCATCACAACTCCCAAGGGATGGCCGAAAATCATCCTGAATGCTGTGTTGGGTCATCCTTGAATGGGAAGAACAAATATATAACCATATCATCACTAGGTTGTCAAATATCTTAATCATACATGTATGAAGATCAGTCCTCTGAAGATGACACTTCAACCCTCTTTTTCCTTAGAGCTACCCTCAACGTCATAAATGGGATCTATATCAATAATGAAGAAAACCATGTCCCATCTATGTCTCCCAACTTGTATGAAATAATCAATGTGATCGTCAACTATATTTGAGGGTTGTTCGACGAACCCATCAACATCGTAGGAGTTGATTACTTCTTCACAAGATTGGAGAACTTCGTTTTCTTCAAAAGGGAAATCAGATGACAATGTCTCGTTCAGGCCTTTCATCATGTTCTCTTCTTGATGTGCAGGAGAAGCAGATCAATGGATGTTTTCATCAAGTGGAAGGGAAGATACTTCATTTTTATCATATGTCTCATCTGGATCTTCTTCATCGGGTCTTATTCAAGATTTTATTCATCCTCATCTATAGGAAAAACTTCTCTGCAAAGAACATCTTTGAGCTCTTGGAAAGTATCTTGCAAATTTTGGGTAGCTTGCTGATAGTGTTTGAGAAATTCTTCATTGATCTTGGTAGAAGAAGGGATGCTCTTCGGATTACATGAACCTGCGAGAAAATTCCTTTGACTTGATTCCAATGAAGATACAAAAAATTTCATTAGCACATCCTCATGTAGTACACCTGGGCTTGAAGCATACTTCATATAATTGACGACATGGGTGACTGCTAGAGCTAGCTCGCCATTAAACTTGGGGAAATTTCCCCTCCATTCTGTTGGGAAATAGTTTGGATATCTAGGAATATCATGAACATCAAAGGAAGGATAAACCTTATGGAATTCCCATGGTAAGTCTCGTGAGGCCATGGTTCCATTACTTAGGGTAATACCTCAATGGAGTCACCAGATAGCTCAAGGCTCATCAAAGGATGTATATGGATAAGGTAAAAGTGAGTTCTTTTAAGGTGGAGTCGCCAGATGAACTTCAAGGAGAATTCATCAAGGGTGGAAATGGAACATTCCTTGGGTGGAGTTGCCAGGAAAGCTAGGGAAAAGGATTTGGATTAGATTGCCAAAGTGTCGTTAGGGTTCAGAAAAGGATTGAAAATCCTCCCTGACAACGGCGCCAAAATGTTATCACACAATTTGTAGGTTGGGAAAATCCTGAAACAACTACCAATTGGCGACAACTTAGAGAGAACCTACCCACTGTCACCTTAGGCAGGTGTTCATGTCACTTTAGAGGTGAGGCAGAGTCACCTCAAGGGGGGAATCCCGGTGACCCTAAGGGGAATTGAGATGGAAAATGAGATGTATGGATGGATGCCCCTAAATTTCAATTCTAGATGGTAAAAGGAACTTGGTAACGAGTCTTGGGAAATGCTTGGGGTTTCCAATGCTTTGAGTGATTTGTTGAGAGAAAAATGCTTGCCCAAGACACAATGAAAACCAAGTATACAATCCAGTATTTTAGGTGGACAATATATTTAAGCTTGTTTTCCCTAATTGCAGAAATAATCAATGATATAGATCAGCACATAAAAGATAATAGGATCTGCAAAATAAGTGCTAAAAGTCTAATTCAATAAGCAAAAGACAAGTTAGTAAAGACTAATTTAACTCAACAATGATAAAGCAAGACTTTAGCATAAAAGAAAGGCTGCAAAAAAAATCTTACTACAGTGATATTTATCATCCTTAGGGCTGTAGAAAACAAATCCTTATAACATAAAATCCATCCAATGAAAACCACTTCAAACTATCCCAAAAAGTGCGCTAGGGTTAGTAGTTTGTTAGGGAAAAGTTATAGCTAATTTCTACGGTTAGTTTAGTAGTTATCTAGTGTTACAGGGTTATATTTATGCAGCCCTAATGGTTGTAGGTTAGTTTTAATAAAACATCAAGTCTTAATGGGTGAAAGAGGACACCTCAATGAGGCAAGATAACCTAGGGATCAAAGAACAATATTCAAGTGTGAGAACTTCAAAACATCAACTTTTCACATTAACCAATTTAAAGTTTTATTTCTCCAATGCAATGAATAGTGCCTCTGATTAATGGTTTAATGGGGTTAAAAGTAAATATCTAGAGCTACCACCTCCTTGGGGGTACAAATCCTATGAATCCCCAAGCAAAGTAACCTAGATAGGGTTTAAAACTAAGGGGTGTATATCCTTGTACTTCCTTAGCAAACCCTTGCAAACAATAATTTTGTGCTTAAAATTATGGTGGAGCTAAAGTAGGGGTGTATCCACTTATACTCCCTACCTAGCCTTAGTAACAATTAACCTTGAGCTTTAATTACAAATGATAACAACAAGTAAAATCCTTAAGAATACAAATAACAAAAAGATAACCATAACATGCCAAGATAAACCACCACAATAGCTAGAAAAATACCTCGAAGAGCTAGCACATCATCATCATGTATCCAATAACCAAAGAAGGCACCATACCATATCACAAGAGAAGAAAAAATCTCCAAGGTAGTGAAAATGCCAGTCCTCTACCTCTCACAATGGGAGAGTTATGATTCAAAATGAGATCTTATGATCTATATTTATACAGAATGTCTATCACATAGATTGTCCACATTAGCAAGGGTAAAACACAAGATAAGGGGTCCACAACCCTTATCTTATACCTTGCAACGAAATAATATTAAACAATTGACTTAAAATTCACGTTTAAACAAAAGAAACCCTAGAATAAGGTGATGTCACCCCTTTAGGGGACGTTTTGGCACTTTGAAGAAGTCATTGGGGTAGTAAATGCATGGCTAGTCCTTCAAAGGCCATTTGTCACTCATTCAAGTCCTCTCTTGATGTTCTCCAAGCTTCCTTACTTCAAAATGTGCCACATGTCATTAAGCAAAACCTTCACCCCCAAACCCTAGCCCTCTAGGTGACATCAAGCCTCTAAAAGTGACGTTTTGCCTCTCCTAGGAAAAACGTTTAGGATGTGAGGGATAGGTCATGTCATCCATGATTTATTCTAGGCCTCCAAAGTCACATCTCTGTCTTTTGGCATGCGGGCCCTTAGCGTCTAACCTGTGGGATTCAAGCCCCTTGGAAGCCCAAGATAGGCTTCTTCTTCCAAAACTTTCCACCAACTAGGTCCTACAAAGAGAAATAAGCAGGCCCTCCAATGATCTCAAGTCAAAATATCATGGTGAGTAAATCAAATCAATAAATGATCCA
>SNQJ01S0005488.1:221658-290120 GCA_010110895.2 Picea sitchensis | reverse complement strand
CGGTATTAAATTCTCAGTGGAAGTTAACGCCCCTTTTTCAAGGTGCCCTCCACCACCATCGTGGTCTCTTTTCCGCACATCCCCTCTCAGCAGTTCTGCAATAAATTCAAACTATCATTTACATTCAATACACCCTAAAATCCTAAGAGATAAGGAAATTGGGGTTTTAGGTAACGGAAAGTGGTAAGTATGGTTGGGAACAATTCAATGGATATTCAAGGGAGTTCCTAGTAGTAAAACCATTCCCAAGGAATACCACTTACTAGGGCACAATGTCAACCACCAAGGTGAAATGGGGAAAAAAAGTCTTGGGAAAGGATTAGGGTTGCCAATGCTTTGAGTGATCAATTGAGAGAAGAATACTTGCCCTAGACACAATGAAAACCAAGTATACAATGCAGTATGTTAGGTGGAAAAGCAAGTTAATATTGTTGTCCCTAATTGCAGCAACAATCAATGATATATATCAGCACATGAAATATAATAGGAGTTGCAGAATAAGTGCAAAAATTCTAATTGAATAAGAAAAAGACAAGTTAGTAAAGACTAGTTTAACTCAATAATTATAAAGCAAGACTTTAGCATAAAAGAAAGGCTGCAACAAAAAGCTTACTGCAATGATATTTATCAGCCTTATGGCTGTAGCAAACCAAGCCTTATAACAGAAAATTCAGCCAATGAAAATCACTTCAAACTAGCCCAAAAAGTGTGCTAGGGTTAGTAGTTTGTTAGGACAAAGTCATTGTTAATTTCTAGGGTTAGATTAGGAGTTATATAGGGTAAGAGGGTTATATTTATGCATCCCTAATGGTTGTAGGTTAGTTTTACTACAGAAGCAAGTTTTAGTTGGTGAAAGAGGATGCCTCAATAAGAAAATATAGCCTCAATGTAATGTTTTATTTCTCCAATGCAACGCTTTATTTCTCCAATGCAACAACTAGGTCCTTTGATTAATGGGTTAATGGGGTCAAAAGTAAAGAGCTAGAGCTACCACCTCCTTGGGGATATAAATTCTCTTATTTCCCAAGGCAAGTAACCTAGCTAGGGTTTAAAACTAAGGCGTGTATATCCTTATAATGCCTTAGCAAAACCTTGCAAACAATAATTCTATGCTTCAAATTATAGTGGAACTAAAGTAGGGGTGTATGCACTTATACTCCCTACCTAGACTTAACAAAAATTAAGCTTGAGCTTGAATTACAAATGATAGCAACAAGTAAAATCCTTACCAATCCAAATAGAAACAAGATAACCATAACATGCCAAGATAAACCACCACAATAGCTAGAAAAAGACCTCCAAGAGCTAGCGCATCATCATCATCATCATGTAGCCAATAACCAAAGAAGGCACCATACCATAGCACAAGAGAACAAAAAAGCTCCAAGGTAGCGAAAATTTTCATCATCTACCTCTCACAATGGGAGAGTTATGATTCAAAATGATATCTTATGATCTTTATTTATACAAAATGTCTATCAGATAGTTTTTGCACATTATCAAGGGTAAAACATAAGATAAGGGGTCCAAAACCCTTATCTTACCCCTCTCAACAAAATAATATTAAACAAATCACTTAAAATTCATTTTTACACAAAAGAAACCCTAGAATAAGGTGGCTTCGCCCCTTTAGGGGACGTTTTGGAACTTTGAAGAAGTCACTGGGGTAGTAGATGCATGGCCATGCCTCCAAATTCCACTTGTCACTCATCCAAGTCCTCTCTTGATGGTATTCAAGATTCCTTCCTTCAAAATGTTACACATTTCATTAAGCAAAACCTTCACCACCAAACCCTATCCCTTTAGGTGACGTGAAGACTCTAAAAGTGACATTTTTCCTCTCCTAGGAAAAATGTTTAGCATGTGAGGGCTAGGTCATTTCATCCATGATGTCTTATAGGCCTCCAAAGGCATGTCTCTATCATCCAGTATGCAAGTCCTTGGAATCTAACATGTGGGAGTCAAGCCCCATGGAACACCAAGATAGGATTTTTCTTCCAAAACTTTCCACCAACTAGGTCCTGCAAAGACAAATAAGCACGCCCTCCAAATATATCAAGTCAAAATATCATGGTGAGTAAATCAAACCAATAAATTAGCCACCTAAGAATGTGTATCAAATATTACTCAGTCAAACAAGTAAGCGCTCAAATACGTTATGCAAATTGTCAAGCTTGAGTATGGGAGGGTTGACGAGGTGTCCTATTGGGTAGACCGTTCTCTAGGTCAAGGGGTGTTTCCCAAGTGGTTCCTCTCTAATCCATGTGAAGTAGATGAAGTGGTTATGGATCAAGACTCATCGGGCATGGGGTTCATGGCATACAAGGGGTTGTAGTGTCTCATTCATGGGTGCCTTTGTAGAGGGTGTGTGGTACCTTTGTTTGCAATGCACCTTTTCCAAGCCCATCCTCTTGCCATTCTTTGTTTATTTCATGTTTTAAAGGATGAGTTGAAGTCCATTATCCTGGCATGGTATGTAGATAATAATAATGTCACTCACAAATACCTTGCAGAAATGAGAAGGTTGGCTCGTGATGATGCCCCCTTTCTCTCAGTTGTGTAACTGAGAGCCACTAGTCTGGCTTGGTGGCCAGATGATGGTAATGTCATACCGCTAGATACTCATGATCATGATATGATGGCTCATGATGAGACCTCCTATCCTCCAACTAACCTCTCAAGCATTCACTATTATTGATTCTTGTAGGGCCCCCTTTTCTTATAGGGAAGCATTTCATTGCTTTCTCGGGGGATCCCTGGAGGAAGAATCTGGAAGGTCTATATATATTCTTTTATCTTTTTATCCAACAACAATCCCTCTAGGACTTCAGTCCCTTCTTCCTTTAGGATGAGGGGCAAACCCTTCTTTGGTCAATACACCCTAAAATACCAAGAGATAAGGAAATGGGGGTTTTAGGTGATGGAAATTGGTAAGTATGGTTGGGATCAGTACAATTGCTCTTCAAGGGAGTACTAAGTAGAAAACCGACTCCCAAGGAATACCACTTACTAGGGAATAATGTCTACCACCAAGGTGAAACAAGGAAAAAAACATAATTTCCATGCATATGTCATGAAATCTAAAGCATTCTAAGATACAACATACTCAAAATGCCTCAAATATTGAAATGACACTCACCATAATACCTGACTTGTACCTCATGCAACAAATACCAATGCCTCTCAGAAGCCAACCGGTGTGGTGGATGCCATCCTAAACATCCTGACATTTTTGGTGGTGAGAAGGGTCTCCATCTGTGCAAGTGGACACTGTTGGTCAAGTAGTCTCTTCGGAATCCATATCTGCAACTTGAGGGCCTCGACACATTATATCCTTAGTCATACCACAAAATGGGGATAATATCTGGCTCCTACTTGGGGAAATGTGCTCATTGTAGAGTGCATGAGAACTGCAACATCTCTTGGTAGAATTTTGCCTACACTGAAATAAAAACCATAAAATCTAGGGTGGTTCTATCACCCTTCGTCTATATACATCAAAATCCAAACTAAAACTAATATAGAAAATAAAATTTTAACATTTTTTCAAAAAATTCTAAACTATGAATAAAATCAATATGCAAGTAGAGAAAAATGAAATATGAAATGAATCTAAACTAATATGAGAAATCAAGATGAAAATGCAGGAAATCAAAATGACCTACTTACTTACCTGGGGCCTTGAAGATCAGGTGATAGGTGATGTCAGGTGAAGTCATACAACCAGTGCAACCAGTTGATCATCTCATCAAAGTATCTCCCCATGTGATTAATCATGTAATACAAAAAAGATAAATCAATCATGTAATAATCATGACTATAAATACACATATAATCGATCATGAAATAGAACTCATGTAGATGGGTGGGAGGGAGGAAATCCTACTGGAAAGAGAAACCATCATCCTGATCATCCTGCCTAAAAGTGTAGCCACAAGCTTGATCAATCCATCTCTGAAGAGGGCTACCATATGTAGACAACGAATCATCTTCATCTTGTTAGCATGATCATCACTTCCTGAAGACTGAGAATATATGAGAGGTCCCAAGAAGACCTAATGATTTCCATTAGAAGAGAAAATGAGGTAAGGGACAGGCTTAGGTCTAGAAAAAGAAAAATGTGGCCTCTTCATCTATGAATCCCCACCAAAAGTTCCAATATGAAAGTACTTTTGTTTGGTAGTGTGGGCCTCAAAGTTCCATGGGTTGGACACAACCTAGTGTCTGTCAAAGTCTGAGCATGATGGTTGAAAATCCCCATAGAATAAATTTGCATCACAACTCCCAAGGGGTGGCCGAAAATCATCCTGAATGCTGCGTTGGGTCATCCTTGAATGGGAAGAACAAATATCTAACCATATCATCACAAGCCCATCAAATATCTGAATTATACATGTATGAAGACCAATCCTCTGAAGATGATACTTCAGCACCCTTTTCCTTAGAGATACCCTCAACGTCATAAATGTGATATCTATCAATAATGAAGCAAACCATGTCCCATCTACATCTCCCAACTTGTATGAAATAATCAATGTGCTCATCAACTATATTTGAGGTTTGTTCTAGGAACCCATAAACATCATAGGAGTTGATTACTTCTTCACAAGATTGGAGAACTTCTTTTTCTTCAAAAGGGAAATCATATGACAATGTCTCGTTCGGGCCTTTCATCATGTTCTCTTCTTGATGTGCAGGAGAAGTAGATCAATGAATGTTTTCATCAAGTGGAAGGGAAGATACTTCATCTTTATCATATGTCTCATTTGGATCTTCTTCATCATGATCTTATTCAAGATTTTATTCATCCTCATCTATAGGAAAAAATTCTCTACAAAGAACATCTTTGAGCTCTTGGAAAGTATCTTGCAAATTCTGGGTAGCTGGCTAATAGTGTTTGAGAAATTCTTCATTGATCTTGGTAGAAGAAGGGATGCTCTTCTGATTACATGAATGTGCGATACAATTCCTTCGACTTGATTGCAGTGAAGATACAAAAAATTTCATTAGCACATCCTCATGTAGCACACTTGGGCTTGAAGCATACTTCATATAATTGATGACATGGGTGACTGCTAGAGCTGGATCACCATTAAACTTGGGGAAAGTTTCCCTCCATTCCGTTGGGAAATAGTTTGGATATCCAGAAATGTCATGAACATCAAAGGAGCGATAAACCTTATGGAATTCTCATGGTAAGTCTCGTAAGGCCATGGTTCCATTACTTAGGGTAATACCTCAATGGAGTCACCAGATGAGCTCAAGTCTCATCAAAGGATATAAATGGATAAGGGAAAAGTGAGTTCTTGGAAGGTGGATTCGCTAGATGAACTTCAAGGAGAATTCATCAAGGGTGGAAATGGAACATTCCTTGGGTGGAGTTGTCAGGAAAGCTAGGGAAAAGGATTTAGGTTAGCTTGCCAAAGTGTTGTTAGGGTTCGAAAAAGGATTGAAAATCCTCCCCGACAACGACACCAAAATGATATCACACAATTTGTAGGTTGGGAAAATCCTAAAACAACCACCAATTGGCGACAACTTAGAGAGCACCTACCCATTGTCACCTTAGGTAGGTGTTCATGTCACTTTAGAGGTGAGGTAGTGACCTCAAGGGGAAAATCTCGGTGACCCTAAGGGGAATTGAGATGAAAATGAGACGTATGGATGGATGCCCCTAAATTTCAATTCTAGATGGTAAAGGGAACTTGGTAGCGAGTCTTGGGAAAGGCTTAGGGTTTCCAATGCTTTGAGTGATTTGTTGAGAGAAAAATACTTGCCCAAGACACAATGAAAACCAAGTATACAATCTAGTATTTTAGGTGGAAAATATATTTAAGCTTGTTGTCCCTAATTTCAGCAACAATCAATGATATATATCATCACATAAGAGATAATAGGATCTACAAAATAAGTGCTAAAAGTCTAATTCAATAAGCAAAAGACAAGCTAGTAAAGACTAGTTTAACTCAACAATGATTAAACAAGAGTTTAGCATAAAAGAAAGGCTGCTAAAAAAATCTTACTACAGTGATATTTATCATCCTTGGGGATGTAGAAAACAAATCCTTATAACATAAAATTCAGCCAATTAAAATCACTTCAAACTAGCCCAAAAAGTGCGCTAGGGTTAGTAGTTTGTTAGGGAAAAGTTATAGCTAATTTCTAGGGTTAGTTTAGGAGTTATCTAGGGTTAGTTTAGGAGTTATATTTATGCAGCCTAATGGTTGTAGGTTAGTTTTAATAAAACATCAAGTCTTAGTGAGTGAAATAGGACACCTCAATGAGGCAAGATAACCTAGGGCTCAAAGAACAATATCCAAGTTTGAGAACTTCAAAACATCATTTTTTCATGTTTACCAATGCAAAGTTTTATTTCTCCAATGCAACGAATAGTGCCTTTGATTAATGGTTTAATGGGGTCAAAATTAAATATCTAGAGCTACCACCTCCTTGGGGGTATAAATCCTATGAATTCCCAAGCAAAGTAACCTTGATAGGGTTTAAAACTAAGGGGTGTATATCTTTGTACCTCCTTAGCAAACCCTTGCAAACAATAATTCTATGCTTAAAATTATGGTGGAGCTAAAGTAGGGGTGTATGCACTTATACTCCCTACCTAGCCTTAGTAACAATTAACCTTGAGCTTTAATTACAAATGATAACAACAAGCAAAATCCTTAAGAATATAAATAACAACAAGATAACCATAACATGACAAGATAAACCACCACAATAGCTAGAAAAATACCTCCAAGAGCTAGCGCATCATCATCATGTATCCAATAAACAAAGAAGGCACCATACCATAGCACAAGATAAGAAAAAATATCCAAGGTAGCGAAAATGCTAGTCCTCTACCTCTCACAATGGGAGAGTTATGATTCAAAATGAGATCTTATGATCTCTATTTATACAAAATGTCTATCACATAGTTTGTCCACATTATCAAGGGTAAAACACAAGATAAGGGGTCCACAACCCTTATCTTACCCCTTGCAACAAAATTATATTAAACAATTCACTTAAAATTCATGTTTAAACAAAAGAAACCCTAGAATAAGGTGACGTCACCCCTTTAGAGGATGTTTTGGCACTTTGAAGAAGTCATTGGCATAGTAAATGCATGGCTAGGCCTCCAAAGACCATTTGTCACTCATTCAAGTCCTCTCTTGATGTTCTCCAAGCCTCCTTCCTTCAAAATGTGCCACATGTCATTAAGCAAATCCTTCACCACCAAACCCTAGCCCTCTAGGTGACGTCAAGCCTCTAAAAGTGATGTTTTTCCTCTCCTAGCAAAAATGTTTAGGATGTGAGGGATAGGTCATGTCATACATGATGTCTTCTAGGCCTCCAAATTCATGTCTTTATCATTTGGCATGTGGGCCCTTAGCATCTAACCTATGGGATTCAAGCCCCATGGAAGTCCAAGATAGGATTCTTCTTCCAAAATTGTCCACCAACTAGGTCCTGTAAAGCCAAATAAGCATGCCCTCCAAAGATCTCAAGTCAAAATATCATGGTGAGTAAATCAAATCAATAAATGATCCACCTAAGCATGTGTATCAAAGATTACCTGGTCAAAAAAGTAAGTGCTCAAAGACATTATGCAACTTTCCAAGATTGGGTATGGGAGGGGGTTGACGAGGTTTCCTATTAGGTAGATATTTCCCTAGGTCAAGGTGTGTTTCCCAAGTGATTTGTCTCTAAGACATGTGAAGTAGATGAAGTGGTTATGGATCAAGACTCACTAGGCATGGGGTTCATGACATACAAGGGTTTGTAGTATCTCATTCATGGGTGCCTTTGTAGAGGGTGTGTGGAACCTTCGTTTGCAATACACTTTTTCCAAGCCCATCCTCTTAAAATTATTTGTTTATTTCATGTTTTAAAGGACAAGTTGAAGGCCATTGTCATGGAGTGGTGTCTAGATAATTGTCATTCACGAATACCTTGTGGAAATGAGAAGATCGGCTAGTGATGAGACCCTCTTTCTCTCAGTTGTGTCACTGAGAGCCACTACCCTTGCTTGGTGGCTAGATGATGGTAATTTCACACCACTATATACTCATGATCGTGATAGGTTGTCTCATGATGAGACCTCCTATCCTCCAACCAACCTCTCAAGCATTCACTATTATTTATTCTTATAGGTCCCCCTTTTGTTATAGAGGAGAGTTTCATTTCTTTCTCGGGGGATACTTGGGTGAAGCATCTAGAAGGTATACATATAGGATTTTATCTTTTTATCCAACAACAATCCCTCTGGGCCTTCAACCCCTTCTTCCCATGGGATGAGGAACAACCCCTTCTTGGGTCAATACACCCTAAAATCCCAAGAGATAAGGAAATTGGGTTTTTAGGTGATGGAAAGTGTTAAGTATGGTTGGGAACAGTACGATGGATCTTCAAGGGAGTTCCTAGTAGTAAAACCATTCCCGAGGAAGACCACTTACTAGAGAACAATGTCAACCACCAAGGTGAAATGGGGAAAAAAACATAATGTCCAAGTATATGTCACGAAATCTAAAGCAGTCTAAGATACAAAATACTCAAAATGCCTCAAATATTGAAATGACACTCACCATAATACCTAACTTGTACCTCACGGAGCAAGGCCCAATGCCTCTTGGAAGCCAATTAGTGTGGTGGATGCCATATTGAAAATCCAGACCTGTGTGGTGGTGAGAAGGGTCTCTATCTGTGCAAGTGGACACTATTGGTCATGTAGTCTCTTGGCACTCCATATTTGCAACCTAAGGGCATAGAGACATGATCTCCTTAGTCATCCCACAAAATGGGGATAACAAGGCCTAATGTCAATTTCGCCTTATTGTGATATAGCCAATTGTATGTGCATTCTTGAAAAGTCACGATCCTTGTAATACTATACTTTGTGACTTGACGCATGTATCCCTAGAGGAAACTTTCCCTCGAGTGTTCATATCATGCACATGGTTTTCTTGCATTAAGCATAGATGTGTTTCTTGCGCTTGGAACTAGTTTTCTTGCTTGCAACACTTGTTTAATCCACTATATCATAACATTCTTTTATTATTTTTAATATGAAAAAGACAAAAAAAAAGAGAGGATGGGAATGAGTCTAATTTTATATATGGAAGCTACTTTTGTCGCCCTTGAAAAAAACACAATTTGATGAGTCATTTACCTCATTATTGGGTTTAGTGTAGCTTTAGGAGGCCCTTTTTCTTGTTTTTGAGCATTATCTCTTCCAGATGGTTATTCTTCCAATCATATGGAGCATTTGTCAATGCCTCATGTGTCACAAACATACCCTATTTTATAGTCAATGCTTCCCAAGTCACATTTTGTGTCATGTCTTTGTTCAAGGGAAGTCAGTCTATGTCGATCATTCGATAGAAACCTTTGACTCTTCAAGTCGACCTTCCTATGTTAGTCAAGTATTTCTCAGCTTGACAAGTATCTTTGTATACTAATCATGCTAGTATAGAAGGTACACATTGACTTCTTGTTGGTGGGTCTTCTCTTATATACTACAATACATTGCTCTGAGAGTGTGACCTAGAGTTTCATGATGTGCCTATTTACATCATTGATAGGCGAATTTGTGCTCAACAGATGAAAAACTATCATTTCTCACTGACAAAGTGGTTTCCCTTGTGTTCGACGTCAACAACCATATCACACATAGGGATTCGTGCAGTACCTTGGTTTCCATTTGAACCCATTGGTGGATTCCTCCTCTTTGTTAGTAATCTCCATTATTGGATATTATTTAGAGAGTCTCTACCATGTGCTAGTCCATCTGGTGCATGCTGGAGTTATACCTCAATTTGGTCCTTTCAATATTTTTGTCTGATTTCTTCCAAATATTTGACCTTCTTCTACCCCTCATGTTGGATGGTGAGGGATGCCTTAATTCCTTCCTTCTAAAAAATCTCTTCCTATCGACTTCAACACATATTGCTCTGGGACATGGATCTAGATTTATTTTTAGTACCTTGGGGCTTGCATTCATTAGTGGTAGGTTCCCTTGTTATTGATAGTGGGAATACATCAATGTCCCCTGCTCGATAGATTCTCTCAGGTGTTCGACAAAAAATCCTTTATTCACACTTGTTAGATTTTACTAGGTACCTTGACGCCCATTATCATTATTGGTGGGATGTCTCGCATTTGTTAACGATATACATCAATGACTGGTAATCAAAGTGTGTATCGCTATGTTTGACTCCAATACATTTATTCACATAGTGTATACTTGTACCATGACATATTTTTTTGAATATTTTGGGTGAAGTATGAGCATCACATATTTTGTGCTCCTACCCAACTTGTATTGATTGTACCACCCTCTTCGACATTAGTACTCTCATAGGATCAATTCTTTCACTCCATCGGTTCTAGATATCCTCTATTTGATTTTGAGACATATCTCCATTGTGTATCCATTTGTGGGTATGATCTACATTTTTGCATGGATCCATTGTGTATTTTATTGTGGCCTCGATTGCTACTTCTATATATTACATGGATCAACAGTGTATAGTTTTCATGGCCATGTACATCAATTATGATTTCATTACTCATGGATACGTAGTGTACTTGATTTTGTGGCCATGCTTACATCACACTCAATCATGGGTATGTCTGACTTAAGAAGAGAGTATCTTACTTGTTTCTATTGTAGGTACTCTTCTGGGATTGGTCTTCAACTATTCCTACCCAATGTCCCCTCCACAATCTCATGACTGTTTGTAATGTATTTTTTCCATCAGATGCTCTTTTGACCTCACACATTAGGGGGCATATATTATAGTTTCATTTGAAACCACATATGCTCATGAGGACTCATTGGCCTCAATTACACGCCTTTCCCTATTTGCAGGAGAAAAATTACCCTTTTCCTCCCTAAAAATATCTTTTAAAATCTCATTTTTCTTGATGTATGTGACTATCCTTAAAGAAAATCACGTACATACGCGAATTTCTAGTTAGCAACCTACCTAAATGTTTAATTGAATAAAAATAATAATAAACCCTAATATTTTGGGCAGAGTTGACATGTTCCCAACCTCCTATATCTCATTCATAACTACTCCAACTGCCAAAAGGGAGTATAAAAGAGAGCCTTGGGATGGAGGAACGAGATATCAAAAAGATGCAACCTAATTCTATAATTTTCCTTATATCCCCGAAAGCCCCCATTTCCCTTTGCTTCTGAGATTGTATTTCCCCTTGAAAACCTTGTTTTTCAGGATTTGTGTGTCCCCTTATCTCGTCAGGAAGAAATCCATTACTTATTTGGACCTGTTGGAACACAAATATTTGGAGGTAGTGCTTGTCATCTCAGGCCTTGGGTGGAGGAACTTAGAGCCTGGTTCGGGGACCGTGTCACGGTGGTTATAGGTTGTAACCAACTTATATGTTTTTATTAATAAGGGATCTCTCATTCTCGTCCATTTCTCTTTGTTGGTTCATGGTTTTAATGAGATTATTTGTATCTTGTTTTGAATATATCATAGAAATTGAATTGATTATATCTAGTTAAGTAGAAGATAACTACCTATTTGCATTTGCATGCTTCTTTGTTTGCAGGATTTTCAGAGGATCGTTGTGAAGGAGTTCTAGAGTGAAAGTCCTTAAGTGGGATCTACTTCAAATGTTGGGTTCCAGGTATGTTCTCTTTCCTATCTTCTGAAAGTTAGTTATTGCAAGTGGTAAATTTTAATTAACTGCCTAATTAGAGTCTGTGAGAAGTATTTTAGGGAACTAATCTATTGTGGCCCTGCCCTATAGCCATAGGACTTATATTTTCGTAACACTCTCCCTCCAATTTCAAATCCTACTCTTGAAATGTTTGTCCCTCGTGGGCCAATTACGGTTGGAAAGGCACCAATAATCTCACTCTCTATTAAGTGTTTGAGGGTATCATGAGATGTTTCTAAACATTAGTCAGTTTGGTCTAACTTAGTGGTTAAGAGGAAATTTGTGATTCTCTCCACCCAAATTTGAATCTCGCTAGTGACATGTTTATCCCTCATGGGATGAGTACTGCTTACAAGGTATCAACAATATCACTTTATCGTAAGTGCTTTAGGGTGGGACAGAATTTTCCATATATATATATATATATATATATATATATATATATCCTCTTTTTTTAAATCTTAATTTGCACGATAAAAATCGATAGAATACTAGAAATAATGATAATAGAATACATCTTTCTCTCTTTCTCTATATGAATTCTCTCATTGACTAGAATCCCAATAGTTATAAATGTTGGAAGGTGAACTGATTTAGTTATTACACTTCCTTTCCCACAATTGTATTGTGTTTTTTTCTCTAATTTTTTATAGTATGGTTTTGCAACCTTCATATTTACATATTTTTGAAACTTGCACATATACATTTCAAATTCTATTCCCTTACAATTTAAGTCAATTATTTCTCATAATATGAGTTTTCATCTTTCCAACGTGTGGTTTGAGCCTTATCTTCTCACAACTTGATATTGTGGGTCTCAAATGATTATGTGACTTTATCTTGTCTAAATTGTGTAACGTTCAAACTTTTAGTCTTGTTTATATTTTGCAACATATGTGACTTTATCTTTTCTAAATTGTGTAACTTTCAAACTTTTAGTCTTGTTTGTATTTTGTGACATATGTTTTCTCGCATTGTTATGCATTATAGCATGTTGGCAACCTAACAACTTTGCCAATGTAACCTCAATAAACTCCTCAACTTTGTAGTGTTTATTTACAAAATAACTTTCATGTTGTGGTGGTTTTTAGCAATGCAACAAGATCTTGTAGCTTTAATTATTTCAATTGTTAATCAATGAAAGTTTCCACTTTCATGAGCCTCTATGTCCTCAAGATATAAAATGGAATCATATGAATTAAAGTCCTTAACTTCCAATTAAGAGAAAATTTGCATGCTTCTTGTTAAGTGTACAATTGTAGATATTCTTCTTTTTAGTTTAGAACAACTCAATTTCACCTTGCATTGTGGACCCATTTTTTTTCTAAGAAAATGACCTTGTTGCAGCTTTAGCTATCAACACTAAATCTTCCATGACAAAAACCAACATTTCCTTATTAGGCACTTCATTCAACAAGGATGGTTCAAACACATTCAATTATTTCATATGTATTATTAAAATACATGCCTATTATGATGGTCAATTCCAATTAGAAAGAGTTCTCTTCATTCTTCTCTAGTATATTAATTTTCCTATCTGGAACATTAAGCATTATTTTTACACATAAACCACACTTGGTATCCCGTTTAAAAGGAATATGTGATCCATATGTCTATTTGGGTTGTTTTAGAGAAGAACTTGAATTTTGCAATTTTGGGTCAAACGCCAAAAATTGTGGTTTCCAATTATTTTCTAGTATTTCCCTCCCCAATTTTTTTTGAAGAAATTTATAACCCCCTTCACATGATTTACTTATCACAATATTTCCAATAAGCCATATAGTGCTCAATTCCAAGTTCGAAGTGAGGAGTTATGACCTTGAAAGGTTAACAAGCTCATATCCACTTAGCAAACCTTACACTTTTCCTTCTACCTCTTAGTTTTTTCATATTCTAGTATCTTTTCATTTATGTTGTAGATAGTGATAAATAAGAGCAACAACCTCTTGTAAAAAGGTTGGAGAATAAATGAGTAGTTATGATTTTTTCTCAAAGATCATTACCTATGTACACGACCATTCTATGAATAAAAGATTGTTTTGTTGCAATATTGTTTGCATTTCATTTCAACAATTTCACTTTGCATCTTTAATCTCTTATACATATTGAATTATGAGATTTAGTGTGTGTCAACTAGGTTTCTCCTACACATTATATTAGTTGTATGAATATATTACACTCCATGTTGCATGTCCTTTCGAACAAGGTCATGATACAATAAGCTCAGTATATAGACACATGACCCATCAAAGTACCTTCCTTCCAGGTCCAAGCGAAGTCAAATGGTTCTCCATGAATCACTCATGATGCAATGGACCGAGATGATGGACCAGTTCACTCAACTCTTTCAACAAGTCTCATCTGCAATGAATGCAACTTTGACTAGCCTGCCATCCCCCAATCCTTCATGGGAAAGACACTTTTCAACTTGTACGTCAATTTTGATGTTCCATTGTTTAAAGTGAAAATTCACACATATGCATTAAATAATTGGTTATATCAATTAGTAGGGTTTTTCTATGTCAATAAAATTTTCAATAAATAAAATATCACATTTTCACTTTTCAAAGAGGCTCCCTGTGCCAAACATTGGTGAGAATCCCATTGTTTTCAAACTACCATAGAGGAGGAGGTTAGCCCATCGTTTGAATATACAAACTCCAATTGAGGAAATTTTGTGGATGTCCTTAAGGAAGAGTATTTTATATGGGAAATCATGATGACTAGTGCACCGAGTGGGCATAATTATGCCAAGGTCAATACTAGTCCATGTAGGGTTACACTAATTATTTCCATACCCTTTCTATAAAACTTGGCATCAGGGACATTGAAAGGCATAGAGTCCTCAAATATCGTAGTAGTTTGCACATGTACATTCAAACAAAAATGGAATTTTTAGACATTGCATCACTATGAATGTCCTATTACTATACAATCAATATTGAGGAGAAATTCAAGCATAAATGTGAGAGAGAGTTTGGTGCAAGAAATAAGTCACAACCAAAAACGAATAAAGGTGGCCACAATATTCATAAGAAAGGGTAGGGAAAGGATACCCAACTTTAGAAATATTAGTCCAAGCCTCCTCTGAAGAAATTTCTCCTAGATAGAAAAGCACTAAAGGATACATGCAAGTTATGTGAGAATCAAAGTAAATGGAACTCAAAGGAGGATTTCCATGCCTGGAAAACATAATTGGTCAAGATATACACCTATGCAATTACACCAACATAAGAAACACAGAATGAAAAGTAGATCATCAATGCATAATTGGGATACACCATTTCCACCACACAATTATAGTTGATGGAGTGAGAGGATCTAGTAGAGGGGGAGCACCTCTTCCATTCAAAAAAATTAGTGAAGGTTACAAGTCTACATTTCATTATTGATCATGGTACTCAAAAAAAATTGATCTTAGTAGATGTTATCAGAAGGATGAATTTGTGTACGATGCATCACTATTAGCCATACACGATTGATTGGTTGATTTAAGGATGTGACATACACATCAACCAATAATACCCCCTATAATACAACACAAATATTTTCGAGGATGAAGTACTATGTACCACTTGAGGTTTTGTGATGTCTTATAGGCCACCTCTACATGTGGAAGTGACACGATGTCTATAAGTTAAGACCCTATAGTGTCATCATTATCTTGGGAGATCATCTCTTTAAGATATTAGAGGTATCCCCTTCTACTATAGTTTTCTTGTCAATGCAAATTATAAGTGTGAAATAATTATTTCCATAGTAAAAACAAATTGTGAATTTCGTGGTCAAGTCCCAAGGACGTAGAAAGATCATTGAGATTTCCAAGGATGATGAAAAAGATCCAATGATTAAATAGATATATGTAAATTGGTATAGTACGTAGACATCATCAAACACCAACATGAGTGCCTACAGATTGTCAGGTAAAACATTCAATAGATTTGATACCCCTCTACCCAAAGGCCTTGTGTAAAAGAAATATATTTTGGAGAATTATTAGAACAAGAAACATATTTAGAAGTTGATAAATAATGGTCACACAAAACCAAGTTCTTCACATTTCGTGTGCTTGATTGTGATGGTTGAGAGGAAGGATGGGACATTGCAACTCTATATTTCCAACAAATCCCTAAACAATTTCATTGTAAAAAATGGCTATGTAAATCCTTGAAACGATGACCTATTAGACCATATAAAAGTTGTAATATATTTTAGTGATATCAACCTTAACTCAAGTTATGAAAAGGTTTCAATCAAGCTAATCGATGTATGAAAGATGGTGAAATTCAAAGGAAGGACTATCTAAATGATTATTGATGTTGTTTGACTTGACTAATGGCCATGCAATGCTCATGAGGATGATGGTTTACATATTTTGATCATTCATTGACTCATTTTTTATTGTTTGTTTGGACAACATCCTCATATTTATCAAAACATGGGAGGGGCACCTAAAGCAAATTCAACAATTACCAGGCACCCTGCATCAACAAAATCTATATGCCAACATAGAGAAGTGCTCATTTTTTCATGTAGAGGACCCAATATTTGGGGTACATCATGGATGAGTATGGATTAAAAGTGGATCCAACACAGATATAGGTGATTCAAGATTGGATAGGCCCAAAGACACACAAGCAGAATTTTAGCTTTTTGTGTCTTTCCAATTTCTATCGCATGTTTGTGTTAGGATTCTCCCATGCTATACTACCCTTAAATAAAATGACAATATGAGGAGAGAAGACAAATTTTATTTGTACTAGGGCACTACAATAGTATTTTTATGTGTTTTATCATTGATTCTACTCGAAACCAATTTTCATTATTTTGGATCAATAATAGTGGTTAGACATTGATATAGATGCCTCAGAGTAAGTAATTGGTGATTTCCTCATTTAACATGGATACTTGGTTGTGTACCATAATGATACACTCACACAAACGGTTCATAGATACTTGACATATGATAAGGAACTTGATGCAGGAGCATCACCCACGTCAAGCGAGCCAGCGCGGAAGACAAAAGATAGTTGGAAGGCATCCAACGCAAATTTTTGAATTTTCCCTTGAAGTTGATGCGCCAAATATAAATGAGATCATTTAATGAAGGTGCCTTGGTATAATGAAATCAGACCTTGAGCGCCCCGCTCTCGTCTGAAGTAGATGGAGGCATTTATAGTAGTAAATGTAATTAGGTAGAATTAAATTCTAGATTAGACAGTTTTAGAAGAAAGGAGGGAAAACAGATATAGACACCCTCATTGTGCATTGTAACATAATTCAGGAATAATTAGAAGCATTGGAGCATAGAAGAGGAGCATAGAGTTGTGTAGAAACACCCATGTACTGATATTTGGATTAATAGAGAAAGATTGATTCAAATTCATGGTTTTGTGTTGTCCTCTGTGTATTGATGTTATGCTCTTGAATGTTTTCTTCCTGGTATACATTTGTCTTTATATGTTGTGTATGTGATTTCATGGTTTGAGTTGAAGTCTGAAGGAAGAAGGGATGATTTTAAATTGTTTCTCTATTTGAGCAAGGATTCCTGCAAGGAGTGCAGTTGAAGTCGTCCGCAAGGAGTGCATTGACAGAGGGCTCAGATAGTTTAACTCTTGTTCTCATTCACCCAGAAGTGAAATTGGGTTATAGGAGTCGTGCAAGGAGTGCGCAGGCCAAGTGAAGACTCAGAATTGTGAAACTGAGCGGAGCATTGAGAGACTACTACTGCAGGTGTGCACAGGGTCGAAAGATTAAAACATTTGAGGTGTTTGAAAGGTTTCCGCAAGGAGTGCGAGCAAGGGGTTCAAATTCTGAAATATTCAGAATTGACAAAGATCAGGAGGTATAGTACCTTTGAGTAGTCCTAAGGAAGGATTATGCAAGGAGTTCATGCAAGGGCCCTCTTTGAGGTTGAAAGTGTGAGAAATCTCAGTAGGTATAAGGTTTTCAATTTCATCGAGAAGAAGCACAGAGATGTTGTGTCGTGGAGCGTTTAAAATAGGTGTTACACAATTGCACCGCAGGTGGAAAAAAAGGTCACGGAGGAATACTTGGTCATTCTCAAGGAGTTGGCAAAGGAAGAGATCGACGGTCAAATTCTTGAGGAGAGGATTGGTGAAATCTCGTCAACTGTTGGATCTGCCAAAGAAGCACGGAGTTTAAGGCCTTGTTCGGAGTTCAAGCTCCAAGAGTCAAAAATCGTGGGATCGTTGGTCAGTTGCCCGTCAACCGTCAGATCTGACGGGAGATGCACAAGGGTTACCATCGGGATTCGAAGGATCGGTAGTCCCGTGGTTGAATGTTTTTCAACATTTGAAATCCCGAAGTCCCGGGAAGATCTGGGCCGTCCATCTGTTGGGACATGTGGCAGGGGATCGAGAGTTCATCGACATTTCAAAGTTTCTGAGTATAAGAAAGTTGGAACACCATAAGTTGTGAAACCCCAGAGAAATCGGGACCGTCCATCAGGAGGAGGACGCGTGGAAAGAATCGGCGTCATCGAGAAAAGTTCCGATAAGGAGGTCACCATCGGGGGTTGTGTCATCGGGATATCGGGGATCCCAGTGACAAAGTGTTTGTGCATCGTGAAATCGTGAACCGCGAAACCCCGATGAGGAAGAAGGTGCCACCGTGCAGACAACTGTCAGCACGACGGAAAGAGGGAATCGCCATAGTGGAATCCATCTGTCAGCTTGGTGGAGAATCGGAACTCGAGGGATCACGAATTCTAGTGGTGAGTGCATTTTGGTAAAAGAAAACTCGTAGCCCCGACGGGGATAAAACTACGGCCACGGTTTAATGGTCATATGGACTAAAGGCTTAGCTAGGTGAGGGCTAAAGTAACAAAGGAACGTATCGAGGATCGGGGGTTGGGAAAACAAAGTGTTTGGACATTTAAAATGTCAAACTCCCGATAGGAGGAATCCCGATAACAAAGGAAAAGGCAAGTGTTGATTTCCTGATCATTAAGGGAGGTCTTTTAGAAGAGTTGTTGTGGGTGGAACATTTCCCGGTAGGGAAATAAGGAACCTTTGAGTTCTTCGGGTCGAGGAAGGAGAGAAGGTCCTATGAGTGGACGTGCCTCTGAGGGTGCGCCTGCATCAGAACTCTACACCATAGTCTAATCCTATTGGAAATGGAATCATTACCTTTTGGATAAAGAGGCAATCATCCACACATACTACAAGCCACTCTAGTTCATGTAGACATATGGAAAGTTGTAGAATAGCTACCACTAGAACTATCCCACACATATCTAGCATTTCCAAATGAACATTAAGAATAAGGACGAAATCCCAAATAAAATTGTTGATTGTATGAGTCAACCTCTAATTGTAACATGGACCATAGTCCCAGTGACAAAGTGTTTGTGCATCGTGAAATCGCGAACCGCGAAACCCCGATGAGGAAGAAGGTGCCACCGTGCAGACAGCTGTCAGCACGACGGAAAGAGGGAATCGCCATAGTGGAATCCAGTTGTCAGCCTGGTGGAGAATCGGAACTCGAGGGATCATGAATTCTGGTGGTGAGTGCATTTTGGTAAAAGAAAACTCGTAGCCCCGACGGGGATAAAACTACGGCCACGGTTTAATGGTCATATGGACTAAAGGCTTAGCTAGGTGAGGGCTAAAGTAACAAAGGAACGTATCAAGGATCGAGGGTTGGGAAAACAAAGTGTTTGGACATTTCAAATGTCAAACTCCCGATAGGAGGAATCCCGATAACAAAGGAAAAGGCCAGCGTTGATTTACTGATCATTAAGGGAGGTCTTTTAGGAGAGTTGTTGTGGGTGGAACATTTCCCGGTAGGGAAATAAGGAACCTTTGAGTTCTTCGGGCCGAGGAAGGAGAGAAGGTCCTATGAGTGGACGTGCCTCTGAGGGTGCGCTTGCGTCAGAACTCTACACCATAGTCTAATCCTATTGGAAATGGAAGCATTACCTTTTGGATAAAGAGGCAATCATCCACACATACTACAAGCCACTCTAGTTCATGTAGACATATGTAAAGTTGTAGAATAGCTACCACTAGAACTATCCCACATATATCTAGCATTTCCAAATGAACATTAAGAATAAGGACGAAATCCCAAATAAAATTGTTGATTGTATGAGTCAACCTCTAATTGTAACATGGACCATAGTCCTTGACTCTTTCAAACATGACTTCTCCAATTAGCCCAGTGATATGACAATGAACTTGATTTTACTGACACATATCAAACACTTATTATAACTAAATTATTTTTCAACTTTCTTCTATAAGATGAACTTCTTGTTTCATATAGGGAATCTATCTATTCCTTTAGGCGAGCATAAGAAGATGATTTGGGAAGTACATTATAGATGGGTGGTAGGGCCTTTGAAGTGGAAAATATTATGGTGACATTGCATAAATACTTCTATTGACTAAAGATTCACAATGATGTCAATAGACACATTATACCAGGCATTGTGTGTGTTATTTCCAAAACAACAATTAAGAAGCAAGGACTACATACTCAACTATCAAATCTTGACAAGCCTAGGGAATCAGTCTCCATCRAATTCMTGATAAGTATTCTCTCTACCAAGCATGGTAATGATTGTGATTTTTTATGTTGTTGAAGGTTCTCCAAGATGGAAATTTCGGAACTCTGTAAGAAGAGTATCTTAGAAAAAGGCATTCCCATGCTCGCATTAAGCATGTGTGGGCTCACTTCAAAATTCTAAGGAACATAGTGTCAAACAAGGACAATAAATTCATGAGCACCTTATAGTATAGTTCCTAATCCATAATGGACATGGCATTGACCAAATCAATTGTCCTCCATCCATAGAGACATAAAAAAATGAAGGTGGTAAATTGAAATATTGTACAACTTCTCAAGATATACGATTTTAAGCACCCATAGACATGAGATGAGAGTCTGTTATATGTTCAACATATTGACAATAGGACCATCCACAATGATCTTGAATGCATTCCATTCCATGTGTGCCTCGGGTTCCAACCATTGGCCTTAATTGATGTACATGTGCCCATTGCATTGGTAGAGGATTCTTCCCATGATCCAAGGAAGAAAACACAACAAAGATTGTTAACAGATCCAACATATTCTACAACATGGTACATGATATTCTATAGAAGACTAATTCCAAGTACAAGTAGTGTCATGATAAGCATTTGGGAGTGCACCAATACAAGTTCAGTGACAAGGTGTTGTTGAATTTGAAAAAACACATGTTGAAAGGGCCAAATGGGAAAATTAGACCACTCTTATATGGATCATACACCATAACAAAGTAGTTGGGACAAAATTCATTTGATATAAATATTCCACCCTACCTTCACTTGAACCTTGTTTTCAATGTGGAGTTGATCTACCCATACTTTCCACTTTAGTTGGACACATAAAATGTGATACAGAAAATGGAAATCGTAGAGTTGCATGATTGCACAAAGCATGTGAAAGAGGATTATATAGTGTATGTAAGGATGAGGAGCACCAATAGTTGGGATATACCACTCTATCAAGTTGTAAAGGCATGCTAACTTCCACTAGAGGAAGTGGTTCAATAGTAATAATATTTAATAGAATTTCCCTCTCTTGGTCCAATCTTGGTTGATGCAATGGTTACTGGTTTTTTTCTGATGGATTATCACTGATCCAAGTGGCCTTTTGGGTCGTATCAAAGAAAAAAAAAATCACAATTTCTGATAAAAAAAATTGAAAATCATGAATTTTGGGCCTCTCCCAATAGTTTTTTCCCAGAAAAGATCTAACTAAATCTCTTATCACCTTCCAATTGTTCTCATCATCGAAATAATCCAATTAGTTAATGATGGGTCGATTTCAAGTTCAAAACAAGGAGTTATGGCCTTGAAAAGTTGATTGTCACATGTCGAGTTGATGAACCCAACTCTTGGATTTCAATTTACTCATTTTTTCATATTATGTTTTTCTTTTTAGTGCTATAGTAAATTTGATAAATAAGGGAATCAACCTTTGGTAACAAGGTTGGTGAATGAAAAGGTAGGAAGAAACCCTAGAGATGGCGGCGGCCTCCTCTGCAGCTCCGCGCGCCTCTTCGCGTGAGCTCGGCCCTCACCAGAGCTCGCCCCCCAAACGTCCCTCTGTTCGACGCCCGGGCGACCCCTCCAGCTCCCTGTCTAGAGATCCTCCCTCCTCTGCTCAGCCACATCCTCCGGAAGCAGCGACAGGCGCATCCTCAGCCGCCCCATTTATTCCATCTCTTCCCTCCTTCAAGGACGCAGTCCAAGGCCGCTCCTCTGGCTTTTTTCCCGTGGTTCATGAAGCTCTGGATCCAGTGATCCCTGTACCTCAGGAAGCGGCGGACCGCGAGGGTTTTTTTAGATCTAATGCTCTGTTTTGTTGGTTTAACGGCTACTAGCCTCGCCTGGCGGATCTACATTCTTGGATTGCTACAGAATGGACTCCCCTCCTTGACTTTGAAGCTCACGTTCGCCCCTGTGTTAAAGGTTTCTTCGTCGTTATTTTTTCCTCCGCTAAGGATAGAGATTTTATCTTCAGCTCTGGGCCCTGGTTCTGGGGAAGGTCGGGTCTATCTCTGTAGCTCTGGACCCCTTCTTTCGACCCCTCCTCAGCTTCCATCCCTACGGCCCCCGTGTGGGTAAGGCTCCCTGGTCTGCCTATTCATTTATGGGGGGATTCTTCTCTTAGCCATATTGGAAACGCTCTTGGAAAGTTTCATAGCAGCAGTTCGGAAACCAAATGTGGCTTCACTACCTATGCTCGGATATGTGTAGAGATGGATTTCAGTAAAGGATTCCCAGTGCAAATCACTCTTCAAGGGAAGAATTATTCTTGGACGCAGAAACTAGACTACGAGAATCTGCAGTTTAGGTGCAGAAATTGTTTTGAAACAGGGCACTTATCCATCAAATGTCAGAAGCTCCCTGAGAAAAATAGAAACCCCAAGAATCAACGCAAAGCTACATGGTGGGTCGGAGCTCTTCCTGAGCATCAAATCATAGAACCGGCTAATGATACTTCAAGCGAGGAAGATTCAGAGATTGTTCCACAGAAAACGGAACAAGTTTCCTCTGTTCAAGAGCCACAGCCTCCTTCCCCTAAAGAGCCCAAGGGGAATGCCCAGGCAGAACCTGATCCAATCATAATGCCAGGCATTTCTCAGCACGAACTCCAAGTCTCAAGCTGGGCCGATTTAGAAGATGAAGAAATCCCTGACTCAACTGATGAAGAAGGCCCTCCACGTCTGAAGGAAAGCCACCCTCTTCAAAGCAAAGAATGGAAGATAGTGCCAAAAAGGAAAAAACAAAAAAACTTTCAAGTCAGAAAGGATGTAATGACTCGCAGTCGAACCGGGTCACTGAAATAATGCTGAAACACAGTGTTGGACATAAGTTGAAACAGTGCTGGAGCATATGCTGAAACACCGCTGGAATTGTTGAAACAGTGTTGAATCATATGCTGAAACAGTGTTAAGACAGATGTTGAAACAGTGACTGGAGTCTCGACAATTAACTTTATACTAGTTCTTTTTGAAGGCGTACAGGATCTAGTTTAGTTCAAAAGTCTATAGCTATAGAAGTAGAATGGATCAGAAAGACAGGCCCGAAGAAATTCGAGGTCATTTTGTAATCGATTATGTGGCTAGACCACCCCATTAATATATTCTATAACCGTTTCTGTAAAAAAAATAAAAAATAAAAATAAAATAAAACAAGGTTGGTGAATGAATGAAAGTAACTACACATCTCTTCTTAGAGATAATTACCTGTGTACACAACCATTCTATGTTAAAAGTTTGTTTTGTTGCAATATTGTTTTTGTTCCATTTATACAATATTCTTTTACTTCATTCACTACAAGGAAAATAAAGTTTAGCAAAGGTTTTTAGTGCTCCATGATTGACAAACATTCTCAAAAATTCTTTCAAAAAAATCTCTGCTAATGGTTGAAGTTTTTGTAGATATTTTTGTGGAGGTTACTTATACCTAGAAATTTTCGATGGGTAGAGTTTTCTGTGAAGGCCTTTTTCCATCAATGTGTTATATGTCAAAAAGTGTCAATATGCCATATATAAGTATACATTAGTGTCGTATATATGCAATCACATTGGTGCACTATATAGGAGTATGCACTAGTGCAATATATATCCATGGGCACCAATGTGTTATAGAGTCATGCACATTGCCACACCTACATAATGGTGGTTGAACCGAAATGTTGAATTTGTAATGGTGTTAGTATTCTCCATAGCTTCATTGATGCACACTTTAATGTATGGGGCATTGGTGTCGATATCAATATAAGGAACACTAGTGCATTATTTAGTTACAAGCACCAAGTCAGAGTGAAGACAAGAGCACTAGTGCATATAGTGATGACAAGATCATTGATTCGCTATGATGACAAGATCTTTGATTCACTATGATGAAAATATCACTGATTTGATATAGTGACAACTCATGGTGCACCATACAATAGTTTTTGGGTCCACATATGTAGTATCTATATTTTTTTCATTTTTAGAAAATGTTAAATAATGATCTGAAAATCAAATCATTCTTATAATAATATTGATTTTTATATTTCAATTATTGTTTTTTCATTTAATCATTGTGCAAATGTATTGTATTGTATAATAAAATGAATAAAAATAATGACATGATAATTAACATCAAATATTTTTTCAATATAATATTGTAAATAATGCATATATTTAATTGAAAACATAACTTATTAGAAAAACACTATAATAGAATAAGAAATCCATTTTATTATTTAAGAATAAGAAACCCCTTCATATTAATGGTAATGGTGAATATCTTGGTCAAAATATTATTCTTAGAACATCATGTAGCCCTGTCATACAAAATGGGACAATAGGTACGCAATAAACAAAATTTCACTTTTTACAAAAATAAAAATTATGCTCTGAGAAACATTACAAAATACAAAAAATGGATCCTCTATTTATATTTTTCATTCCTCTCGAGTTTCCTTCATTGCTAGAACTATTTGTAGGGATCATTTCTTCATCACTTTGGCATGCCATACTTGCATTAGTTGCAATGTTATGCTAATTAACTTCAATATGAACCTATCAGTCTTCTATATGCAAGCATAGAAATTAAGTGCAACTATGAGTATATCGATGTTTACAATATAATAGCCTTGATTGTAGAAATATGTACATTTTTATTAACATATCATTGTTGGTTTAGATATACGTGATTTCTAAAATTGGTAAACATACCATATTAATGATTTTTTCATGAATACTACACATTGTTTTGAAGCCTTGTCTCATGCGTGTTGCCATCAAATATTGTGTTGGTTCCACTCCATATTTTGTTTCCTATGATTCTTATACATCAAAAAAAAGGAAGATATAATTGGATTTTTTTTAAATTCCAATATTCCTAAAATAGGGGATGGAAAACAACATAGCCAATTACAAACTTCTCTAGTACCCCATCATGCACTCATAAATCACATTCAATCCAACATCAATCAAAGTTCCAATGGCTCTTCTTGGCGTGTAAGCACCTTATATATAACATCCATGATCAACTTTAAATTAATTATATTATAAAAATAAGAACAAATATGAAATAGAAACTAGTAAGGAAAACACTAGTATTCTTCACAATTTTTGAGATGGACCCCTATCTTTCATGTTGTCTCATCTTATGTTTGGAATGATTTTCAAAAGTTTATCTTGCAACAAAATAATAATTGAAAATATGCCATCATCTAGCTTTTATCATCCATATTGTCTCAATATGAGATTTTCATAGTGAAATACGCATTAGAAAGAAAGTACATAATTTTAACACTATATAGCAAGCAAAAGTGAAGATATCTAAATGAAAGTAGAAAATTGTATGACGTATTAATTGTGTTTACCAATCTCCTTTATTATGTTATAATGATGGGATTTGTACTAATTTGTCGCTAATAGTTTTTAGATGGGGTTTATTATTGTTTTGATAAATAGATTAATCCATTGATCTAGATTGTATAGAGAATGAAATGAAAGGCACTAATATGAATGGAAACACACATAGAAAGATTGTAAAGAGCACAATAATATAGTGAAACCCAAATTATATTAATGAATGAAATAGGAAAAGACTATAAAATACAAAGCAATACAAACTAGATAGAATAGTGGTAGTTTATCTCTGAAGAGAGAGGTGTCGGCTATGATTATTTACAAGCAAAGATTACAAGAGGCCAAAATGGAATTTTAACATAAAATACTAAACCATAAGAGGAAAAAACCCTAAATATACAAAGCCCTCACTCTAGGATATGAAGCATCAAAAGGATTGCGGGTCCAAGGTGGCTATTTGATATGTCAACTTCCGAGGGGCACAAATTTTGCATACAATATCTGCTTGGGGTGCATAGTAACTCGTTGGAAATATCTAACTGAGAAGTACAATTTTTAGCAGACTTGGGATGGCCAAGGCTGCTATAGGCCCCTGAATGGACAAAAAACATCGTTTAAGGTCTCAAAATGGCCTTGAAAGTTTAAGACATGAAAAACTGTAGATAAAAAAATTGCGAAGATGGAGAAATTTGTTGAGTCGGTGGAAGAGGTGGGTGGCCATGGATGTCCACTTGGATCATTCCTCCCCCCTTAGGGATAAATGGTCACTATTGCGTCAAGTTCCCTCATTATATGGGGAAAATTTTGTTGAATTTGACTCATGGTGAGCCACTTTCCTTGGTGAAGAAGTTGTCTTTCTTTGACAACCCAATAGAGTTGTATGGTTTGCTTGCAGGTTCCCTTCATCTTGATGTCCATGATTTGAACCATTTTATCCTACTCAATGCAGTCATGATTACATTCCTTGGGGGGGGGATTCTCAACCACCTCTCAAGTGTCCAATAGGGGTTGAAAATATGGTCGAAGCAGCTCCACATTACATACTGGGTGTAATCCAAGGAAAGGGTGAATACTCAATTCAAAATTGTTCTCACCCAGAGCCATCATGATGGTGTAAGGCCCATAACATAGTGGTTTTATATTCTTGTTGAAGCCTATTATGTGCTCTTTCTACGGATGCAACCACACCTGCTAGAACCCAATGTTGGTCATGTTATTTCTTATACTTGGCATTAGTTTTATGAAGGATATCATGAACCTATTGTTGGATGTGTTGGATCCGTTCAAAAAATTTGGCTGCTTTATCTAGCTCAGTCTGAGCATGGGAGGAATCTTCCTGTGAATATGCAATGGGCAGATCTACATCAATGGGGGCCAATGGTTGGAACCACAACCACACCTCGAAAGGGTTGTGCCCAATATATATATGGATGACTATGTTGTAGCTATGTTAAACATACATAAGGATCTCATCCCATGTACGTGGATGTTTGGAGTTGTACATGTGCATGATATGCACAATCATCCTATTGATCACTTTTATTTTCCATCTATTTGGTGGTGGAAGGAAGTCAATTTATACATCTTGGTGTCCATCAAAGACAATAGGATAGACTAGAAGGTATTGAGGAACCTATTGTCCATATCTGAAATAGTGGTCCATTGTAGCCCAAAATAAACCCAAACATGCTCAAAGAATAAGTTAGCAATGGATTCAATTGCGTTACTCTTCTTACATGGTGCCAACATGGCCATCTTAGAGAACCAATCAACAACCAAAAAGACATAATCGTTACCATGCTTGGTGGAGGGAAAAACTGGCATGTAATCCATATTGGAGACTAAATAGTAGGTATTTTCTAGGGTAGGTAGAGAAGTGTACAATCCTTTCTTCTTAACGAAAGTTTTAGCAATGGCACGGGTAGTGAACGATCTGATATACCTATTGACTCCTTTTCAAAGTTTTGGCCAGTAGAAATACTTCTGAAGTACTACTATTGTCTTCTCCACATTGAAGTTCCATGCCACCCGACTGTAATATGCCTCCCAAATTAACTTTTCACACTCACTTTAAGAAACACAAATATGGCATAGATAGCACAAAAGTGCATCATGGAGGTGAAAGCCTAGAATTTGTTTACTTGTGCCCAATGTCTGATATGTAGCATGGAATTCAAGGTCATTTCATACAATTGGTGCCACCTAAAGTTATTGTTCCCACGAGAGTAAAGAACTATGGTTAGCGCCACAACCAAGGGCCATATGAGGCAATATACAACACAAGTTGTGCTGCCCTTTTTGTACTTAATTTTCAAGTATACTTTTTGCAAGTACATGGGCCACTTCTTATGGAAATAATTTTGTAACTCTCCTTGTGTCTGCGTAAGTTAATGCAGAGGCTTGTGATCATTGTGGATGAATGTTTCCTTTCCAAAATTTATATAATGCTTCTACTGTTGGCATGTTCGCACAACAGAGTTCATCTCCTTGTCATAGGTGGGATATCTATTAATAGTATCAAAGAGTGTCTCATTGTGATAGGCCACTAGATATCCATGTTGAGTGAGGATTGCACCAATAACATGGTTGGAGACATCTATCTCAATTTTGAATGGATGTTGCAAGTCTGTTAGAATGAGGATTGGTGCTAAGAAAAGGCAACATTTTAGATACTAGAATTTTTTTTGTTGCAAATCAGATTAGGGGAACTTGAAATTATCTCCACCCTTGGTCACTTGGCTTAAGGGCCAAGTGGTATGAAAGTACCCCAACATGAAATTATTGTATAACTTGTCAAGGCCCAAGAAGATGTGGGGCTTTGTTAGACTCATTAGGGATAGCCAATCGTGAATGAATTAGATCTTGGATGGGTCCACATCCACCCATGTTCATCCATGATGGATCCTAAATATTGAATCATCTACATTCCAAATGAACATTTCTCTAGATTGGCATATAACTTATGTTACCACATAGTGCTCAGGATTTATCGAATGTGTTGCAAATGTTCTACACAAGTTCTATTGAAGAGGAGGAATTTATCCAAATATACGACCACAAAGGAGTTTGTGAATGACTACAAGATGTCATCCATCATCCTCATGAATTATTTTGGAGAATTAGTAAAGCCAAAATGCATGACCAACCACAGAAAAATGCCTTCTTTAACTTGAAGGTGGTATTCTATACATTAGTTTGTTTAATATGGACCTGGTGGTAGCCTAAATTCATATCAATATTACTAAAGAACTTGACACCCTTAAGCTAATAAAGAATATCATCATTCTGAGGGATCAAGTATCAGTTCTTAACTCTGATTTTGTCTAGGGATACATAATCAATACATAGTCACCATGTCCTATCCTTCTTTTGCAACAAGGCTCCTACAAGGTGAAGAGATTGGTCGAATGTAACCCTTTTGGATGAGCTCGTGGATTTGACATTTTATTTCCTCATTCTATAAAAGATATCATTTGGATATCGAGCCATTAGGTAAAGGAGCACCAGGTATCAAATAAATTGAATGTTTGACCCAATAGTGTATAGGGAATCCCATAGGTGAAGAAAAGATATCCATGTATACCTCTACAACCTCGTCCACTTGCATATATTTTATAGAGAGGCCCCATGTTGAGGTGGTGGCAGTCACAATGACCCCTCACTCACCTTTTGAATGAATCATGATATAACACATACCCAACAACCTCATCATATCTTTGTGTGTTATCAGACCTAGCAAGGTCTCCTCCTGGTAGCTTACAACCTAAGCCATAAATATGTCCTTGTCTAATTTAAATCGATTGTATCCTTCTTTGAACTTATATCTCAATAAAGTAATCGTCTATAAGGTACCTTGGTAGTATTCGTCTTGTTTTCTAAGATGCACAATCTCTATCCTCATGGAAACTACCTCATGCTCATCTTCTTTCACTATGTCGATGGTGGCACTAGATATGGCCATTTCAGCCCCTAGTAATTTGTTGACTTTGGATTGCATGGAATCAAGAAAGGTTTCTTTTGTGGTAATCATCACAACATTATCCAAAGTGATCCTCATATTCTTACTGGTCCTTTTGACCACCACTTGTCTCTTTCTATCATATGTTATGGCCTGGACATCGACCACCTCGTCCATAGGTTCTAGAAGTTGTTGATCACCCCATGATATAGTGTTTCCTAGACTACCTGGAGTGTGACAATGCTCAAGGGTTGGTTCCTTTCCTTTTTCAATTATTTTCATCTAGTTCCTGGTGTTCTCTTTGTCTCCACATGTTACATGCTCTTGATTTAGGACTATACAAGGTTGCTTTGTACTACCTCTTGGTTCACCCCCTGCATTTTCAAGCATATTTTTCGTTTGCTCAGTGTTAATGGTGATTTTTCTAACCTCCTCTATTGTCGTTTCTAAGGGTGATGTCATACCCTTGGGTGAAGAAAGTGTTAGAGGTACTATTGTAGTTTTTTTCAATCTATTTGTAAACACTTTTCTCTTCATGTTCCTTGCTTTCGAGTGTGTCATGTCCCGGTTGTTCCCCAGCATTAGAATTTCCTTCATCCACTTCTCAATATGGGGTATTTTCTTCTGGGATTGAACCTTCACTGTTATTCTCATCTTTTTATCCTTGAGTCTCTCTCGACTCTTTGTCATGTTTTTTTTCATCCTCATCATCTATTTCCTTCAAGGTGATATCTCTCGGGCCATGTTCTTTAGCTATGTCCTCTTGATTGTCTTCCCCTATGATCTGTGGTTGAAGTCCTTGTTATGGGAGAGGGACAGTGTTCTCAGTTGTATATTGGATTGTTGCTACATCCATAGGCTATGGTCCTTGTGATGGATGGTTGTATTGTGTTTATTTAGCATCCTTATTGAGAATAGGGATTTCCAAGGCTTCTACATCCTCGTTTTCGTCATCATAAATCGTAATCAGATCAGTAATCATTGGTGCCAATATGCTTATGTTTGGGGTCTCTTTCGAGATTTCAACTATTAATTTGGGCATTGATTTCACTACCTGTACCTATTCCACATCTAGTTGATCATTATTTTCCCTAGGTGAATATTCTCTTGGTGGTGTTCATTCTCCTTCTCCTATATGCACCACTACTGGGTTTATTACCAATGGGCCTAAGGCCTAGATGGTAGGGTGTTTTCCATGATCGTGAAATTCCCTCTCGACCTCTGCTAAGAGCCTATATGATTCATCTCTTCTTGATTCTTTCTCTACATCTTCATTTTGTGCATCCATATCTCCCCCTACTGTTTGTTCCAACCATTATATTTTCTCATCTACTGGCATGGCCAAGAATCGGGTTAGGTTTGGTTCTCTTTCCTTTGTAGGACCTATTCCAATTATCAATAATTTTCAGTGAATATCTCATCTTCAAAATTGTCATGAGAATATGGCCAATGAGACACCATTTGACTAGCATGTTGGGATACTAATTTCTTGGGGTTGTGTTTCTTGTATCTGCCTGTATAAAACATGTACTCTACCTGGTTTTGAGATTCTTTCCTAGATTGTGTGTTGTCCTTTACAAAGTGGTAACCAACATAGAAACTGAATGGAATAAAGGAACTCTTCTTGTCCTTTACTAAAGAATCATTGAAACCTTGCAAAATGGTCTGGTAACAAATTTCCCCCAAGACCATATTGTCTAGTAAATAAGAAGTAAATATGTCTCGGACCCCGGTGGCTCCAAAACTCCTGAGGTAGATACTCTTTTCCTCTAAGTACCAATGCCTTATCCTGGTAATGACTCTTTTTTCTGCATCTGAAAACCTTGGATAATTTTTATTGAAAATTAGGGAATATATTCTAGCCAGGAATTCATCACAGATTGCAGTGTAGGACTTATTATACATGTTCTCCCACAAGATACTAAAATAAACATGGAACTAAAACTATAAAACATGCCAACTCAAGACTAATATTGGAAACAYGTTCCTCACACATACCATGTCTAGTAGATAATATTTCATGAAAAAGTAAGGAACCTCTCTTTCTTTTGGTTTCTATGCCTCCTCCACCCTAGTGCCAAATTGTTTAGAAATAATAGCGTCGTAGTTGAAAACAATTCTAGATATAGCTATTGCATATGTCAGGGGAATCCATGCTTCTAAAAACTTGGATAAATACTTTTCTCCATATAACCGACACATAAGGTCCATCAAGAACATGTAGGGATTCTTAAGGTTCGCAGTGTTGTACCACCCTGAGGCTTTGTTCACAAATTTCATATCATCTTTCCACTAGGACACAAAAATTTGGGTAGTGTTAAGGAGCTCATAGAATTAGAACACAAAGTCGATGGTAAGACTAACTTCATTATTGGACAATTGGTTTGGAAAGTTGGTTTTCATCGATGTCAACCCTTAGAGATTGATCTTATGGATTGATGCCAAACCTTAGATATTGATATCAACCCTTGAAGCAATTTTGGTAGCAAATTATAGTAGCCCTGAAGGTGTGGTTAAGGAACCCAAGTTTGTATGAGGAATAAAGACATGAAGATCAGTGAATTTATAGGTAAGACTATCATAGATGTATAGTACACGTCGTGTTGTTTCCAATGATATGTGGTACATCACGTGGTTCCTCGCGATTGAGGAGATATGTCTTTGTGAAGTTGGAGGACCCTCATGAATATCCTAAAAGCCCCTAGAAGGTCAACACATAAGTCAATTATTATAGAAGTTATTATAAAGTCAACAAGAAGTTTACTACTCAAAGTGGTTGCAACTAGGAGTTAATTATGGGTAAAGTTGTTGAAATAAGAAAATAATTAAAAATAAATTAGTTGTAACAAGAAGTGGTGAGTTTACTAATTATGGGTAAAGTAGTTGCAACAAGAAAGTGGGTTAACCCTAAAAGAGGGAAGTTGGGTAAAACAATTATAAGATGACCCCTAAAGGAAGGCACTTGGAGAGTATAAGTAAGAGAGAAAGAGACTCCCATTAGCACCTATTGAGCACATTGAATATCTATCTTGTGGAAGGATTATTGCAGGTACTCATTGATACATTTGAAGTTGTGCAAGTATGAGGTAGCGAAGGAAGAGTAACGAAAAAGTTTCGAAGTTGTAGAAGAGAGTGGGAAAGTTGTGAAAAACCCTAATTAGGGTCATCCTCATCGGTCAAACAGTAAGCGTCCCACGAGGCATCCCTGCAAGTACTACCTTCGTCATATGAGGCACTACCAAATCTAAATATTGAGGAGTGAATCTAGTTGCAAAAGCTGAGGAGAGGCTATAGGAAGTGTGACAGTGTTATGGTACAATGGATCTATCTACAGGATCTAAAGGTATGTTATATGCTTGTTTGTAGTTGGATGTTGGTGATTTTGTGGGATATGGTCATGGGAGATTGAGGATTTTCCCTTGCGGGACTATTGGTTGTATGGTACATGTTGCATGAGGCATATCTACAGAGGTACATTGTTGGTACTCTTGTTATTTTTTGTTGGCACACTTTATTAGGTATATTGTTTAGTCATATCTTGTATCCCTTGGTACATGTTTGAGGGTTTTTGGTTAAGGTATGTTGTTGAAGTTATTGGTACAGATTGAGGCTGCATAATAGTGAGGGTTTGATGCATGGTTGATGTGAGGGTTCACCATACATGGTTTATGGATGTTTGTATATGTATGGAACATGATTAGAGAGGCATAGTTGTACATGGTTTGAGCTATACACTGGTGACATTTGGTATTAGATCTATGTGATCAGATATTATTGGTTGATGAGATTAATGTGATAGGTTGTTGGTACAAGTTGCGATAGGTTGTCAGTACATGTTGTGATAGGTTGTTGATGTACATGGTTTATGTGCATCATTGGCACATGGTATGGTATAAGATTGGTATAGTTGATGCACTTTTTATGGTACATGTTTGACGGTACAGGTTGTGGTACAGGTTGATGCATGGTACAGGTTGGTACTTGGTTAAGACACATATCTTGTGATGGTATGTGGTGCTCTTGGTACATGCTTGGTAGAGGCATGTGGTGGTGATGTTGGGCATATGGTTTGAGATATTCTCTTAGTGATCTTGGCAAGAGTGGCATGCGGTTGAGACTGGATCTGGTTTTGAGGATGAGATAGTGACAATGACAATGACAGGTTGGATAGAGTGATAGGTTGACAGTGACGGGTTAAGATAGTGGCATTAGTAGTGATTGTGGAACTTATATTTCAGGGCGGTTGGATGGGGCAACGAAAGGGGGTTGTAGCCTCCTTCCGATTGGAGCCGGAGAATCAGGGAGTTGGAGCTTCCTTCAAGTTGGATCCTTGGAACTAAGTGGTTGTACCCACCTTCTAGTTGGAGCTAGAGAACACAGAACACGGGGGTTGTATCCTCCTTCTAGTAGTTAGACCAAAGAATCCCGGGAGTTAGCTTCCCTTTAGGTTGGAACCTTAGAAAGCAGGGGGGATGGAGCCTCTTCGGTTGTAGGCGGAGGTGGGAAGTTGGTGCTTCCTTTAATGTGATACATTCTTACATATAAGAAAATAATTATATGGTTTTATCCACATTGGGTTTCCCACATAAATATTGGTGTATTGTATATTTGTGGATGTGTCTATGATTTTTATTATGCATCGATGGATGATGATGTTTATGATACACTAATGTATTGATTTTTAATGATAAACCAATGGTATACTTCTCATAAGGTTAAAATAATACATATTTGGTTTGAAAGTAATAAAATTGCTAATACTGATTCACCTCAGGTATTCCAAAAGAATTGGTATCGAGGCAGTCCTTAAAGAAGCATTTTGTCAGCTAGAAGGAGATCATGGGAATCGCTAAGATTAGACATCAATGTTTTGATGGTTAAATTATGGATTATGTGGTATAAGCATGAAAACCTTTTTATAGGCACACAAATTTGATGTATGGCGAGAAGTAGTAGAAAGATACAAAGAACCATCCACTCCCCCAATAGACAAAGATGGAAAAGAGCTACAGAGAAAATAATTCAAAGGATAAAGGTGTTATTTTGAAAAGAAAATAATTCAAAGGATAAAGGTGTTATTTTGAACAATATTGCTAATTCGGTATTTATTAAGGTTATGCATTGTGATTCTGCAAAATATCTCTAGGATAAGCTTCAAAATATTTATGAAGGAGAGGCTAAAGTCAAGGGAGCCAAACTCCAAGCCTTTAGAGCAAAGTTCAAACAATTGAAAATGAAGGAAGACAAAGACATTGCAGCATACTTTTTGTGAGTTGATGAAGTAGTTAATACTATTGAAGGTTTGGGAGAAGAGATGAAGGAACCAATCATTGTTAAAAAGGTACTAAGGTATCTACCTATGAGATTTGATCCAAATATTTCATCCCTAGAAGAAAGAACAGACCTAGACACTTTGAGCATGGATGAGATACATGGAATACTCACTGCCTATGAAATGAGAACAGAATAGGAGAACTCGGTCACAAAGGATGAAACATTTAAATCATACAAAAAGACAAAGAGAAAGAGAAAGAAAAAGCCAAATTCAGATTGTAGCTACAATGATGATTCAGAGGAAGATGAAGAAATGGAAAAATTCGTAATAAATTTGCAAAGAGGAACCGGTAAATACAAAGGTATGCTTTTGTTGAAATGTTTTAATTGTGGTCAAATTGGTAATTTTGAAAATAAGTGTCCTTATGATAAGAAGTTAGATAGTGATAAAGAGGAATATCCCAAGAAAGAAAAGAAATATCAAAAGGGAAACATGAAATATAAAAGGAAAGTCTTCAAGGAAAATCTCTACTCAAGAGAAGACAATTCTTCATATGATGAAGATGATGAAAACGATAGTGACTCAGAGAGAGTACTCTTTATGGCCACAAAAAATAAGAAAAACAACGAACAAGGTGAAGTCGATCTTGAGTCAGAATTAATCAATTCTTTAACTGAGGTAAATAAAGAAAGGAAGAAAAACAAATCATTCAAGGAAGAAAACATCTACTTGAAAACCCAACTTGAAGAAGGAAAGAGAAAGGAAGAAGTAGTGCAGATCTAGATGATAAAGAAAGAAAAAGAGTGTGAGAATATTGAAAAGTAAGTCGTGACATTGAAAGTTGAAGTCAACAAGATCAACAAGAACTTGAAAATTTCACAAGTATTAGAAAACATTCTAAAAACTCAAAGGCTATACAACGAAAAATATGGACTAGGATACAAGAATTTTCATTTTAAGAAAGGTTCAAGCTCCATGACGAAGGTAAAAAAACAAAGAAGTTATGCAGAAGTTCTAAAACGAAGGAATCATGGTCAACAAGACTCGGAAAGGAATGAATACAAAAGACCTTCTACATTCAGAAAGCAAAGAAATTTCAATCATTATGAAAGAAACAACCAAATAGAAGATCTTGATCAGCCAAGGCAGTCTTTCAGAAGGACTACACCACAAAGAAGTTCATTCACTCCTAGGTATGCAAATTTATTTTATAGTCATTGTTTTAAATGTAATAACTTTGGACACAAAGTTGTAGATTGCAGAGCTTATGAAATAAATGATCAGAAAAGAAATGCTTATGTGGGCCCACAAAATATTGAATGTTACAAACGCCACAACTATGGACACATAGCTCGAAATTGTAGAAGTGTAATAAAGCCTCCCATGAAAGAAAACATTGATGACAGATACAAGAAGGCTTGGAGAAGAAGTGAAAAACAAGAAGAGAAAGTAAATGAAGAACAGGTCCAAGGAATCATACTTACAGGATTTGCAACAACACAAGATCACGATGAATTTACAGGAAAAGAGGAAAATGTTGGAATTGAGGCAGAGGATGAAGAAGAATATGTCAAAACTTAGGATGATGACAAAATTCAGAAAGAAGACGAAAAAGAAGATGTCTCCACAAACGAAGAGGAAGATTAATCAACATCAGAGGAGGTATTGTTCAGAGCCATCAGGCTTGGAGACTCCCAATAAATATGAATGTTAAACAGGGGGAGCCATTGCAGTAGCTACTGCAGATCAAAGAACCATCTTTCGAGCAATTTGAAGTATTTGCAGAGACATATTTAGATAAGTTATATAACAGAAGTACAAAATTACAGATTGATTGATTAAGAAAGCAGTGTTCCCACACAGGTGTCAGTTTCTAGTTACACAGGTATAAGGTTATGATTATGTTTGGACAGAGATATCTTTAGTATAGGTTGTTCTAGACATGTAGAGTTTGGTTTGCAGATAGATCAGACCAATGGACATATTTGATATGTGATGATAGTTGTAGTCATGAAGACTTCATGATAGTACAATGAAAAATGGGTCAACATTATGGACAATTGAGTAGCAAAGTCATGGATAGTATGGAAATAGATGGATTCGTAAGAACACTTAACAGGTTTGGACAGATGTATGACAGTGGATGAGAGCATGGATTCAGAGATTGGTTCAAATACTACTCAAAGGCAGTTGGATGATTATGATAAATGAAACATTTGAATGCTTTAACTTTGAATTATTTTTATATATGTCAGTTGATTACAAGAGGAAGCACCAATGAAAAAAAAACTCCAAAAAGGAAAACATGTACAAGAAGACCTACATTTGATCTACACAACATCGTGAAAAGAATTCAAGGGGAGAGAAATGGTCAACGAACAGATCATAAGAGTGAAGATAGGGGTAGCATCCCCAAGGGAGAGTTTAGACAAGGAGATCAGTCCCAGAGAGAGTTACCCCTTGTCAAAGGGGGAGAGAGAGTAATCAGAGACATGGAAATGTAGAGAAAAAACAAAAGCATAGAAATGCAGAGAAAGTTCATATTCATGAAGACAATGGGAGCAGCCCCAAGGATAGTTTAGATAGGGGGAGTAGTCCCAAAGGGAGATACCCTTTGCCATTGATGTAAAAGGGGGAGAGATAGAAACATTGATGAGGAGAAATGGTCACAGGGGGAGCATGAGCATGAGTGCTTTCATGTCTAAGTGTTTCCATCAATGTTGGTGTTGCAATCAATTTCAAAGGGGGAGATTGTTGGATAGTTGGTTGTCATTGATGTCAACCCTTGGAGATTGATATTGTAGATCAATGCCAACCCTTAGAGATTGATGTTAACCCTTGAACAAAGTTAAGTATATAATTTTGTTATCCCCAGAGGTGTGGTTAAGGGACCCAAGTTTGTATGATGAATAAAGACATGAAGATCAATGAATTTGGAGGTAAGACTATCATAGATGGATAGTACATGTCGTATTGTTTCTGATGATATGTGGTGCATTACATGGTTCCTCACAGTTGAGGAGATATGGCTTTGTGAAGTTGGAGGACCCTCGTGAATATTCTAGAAGCCCCTAGAAGGTCAACAAAGAAGTCAATTATTCTAGAAGCTCCTAGAAAGTCATCAACAAGTTTACTAGTCAAAGTGGTTGCAACTAGGAGTTAATTGTGATTAAAGTTGTTGAAATAAGAAAATAAATTAGTTGCAACAAGAAGTAGTGAGTTTACTAATTATGGGTAAAGTAGTTGCAACAAGAAAGTGTGTTATCCATAAAAGAGGGAAGTTGGGTAAAATAGTTATAAGATGACCCCTAAAGGAAGGCACTTGGAGAGTATAAATAAGAGAGCAAGAGACTCCCATTAGAACCTATTGAGCACATTGAATATATATCTTGTGAAAGGTTTATTGTAGGTACTCATTGATAAATCTGAAGTTGTGCAAGTCTGAGGTAACGAAGGAAGAGTGACGACAAAGTTTCACAGTTGTATTAGAGAGAGGGAAAGTCATGAAAAACCTTGATTAGGGTCATCCTCATGGGTCAAATAGTAAACGTCCCATGAGGCATCCCCATGGGTTTTTTATAGCTTGTCATGCGAGACCCTGCTCAACACCTGCCTTTGTCACGCGAGGCAGTACTAGGTTTAAAGATTGAGGAGTGACTCTAGTTGCAGAAGCTGAGGAGAGGCTACAGGAAGTGTGACAGTGTTCTCGTACAACATATCTATCTACAGGATCTAAAGGTATGTTATATGCATGTTTGTAGATGGATGTTGGTGATTTTTTGGGATATGTTCATGGGAGATTGAGGATTTTCCCTTGAGGGACTATTGGATGTATGGTATATGTTGCATGAGGCATATCTACAGAGGTACATTGTTGGTACTCTTGTTGTTTGTTGTTGGCACACTTTATTGGCTATATTGTTGAGTCATATCTTGTATCCCTTGGTACATGCTTGAGGGTTTTTGTTTAAGGTGTGTTGTCGAAGTTATTGGTATATATCGTGGTTGCATAACAATGAGGGTTTGATGCATGGTTGATGTGAGGTTTCACTATACATGGTTTATGGATGTTTGTATATGTATGTCACATGATTAGAGAGACATAGTTGTACATGGTTTGAGATATACACGTGTGACAATTGGTTTGAGATCTATGTGATCAGATCTTATTGGTTGATGAGATTAATGTGATAGGTTGTTGGTACAAGTTGTGATAGGTTGTTGGTACAAGTTTTGCTAGGTTGTTGGTATAGGATGTGATAGGTTGTTGATGTTCATGGTTGATCTGCATGGTTGGCACATGGTATGATACATGATTGATACTTGATATAGTTGATGCACTTTTTATGGTACATGTTTGATGGTACAAGTTGTGGTGCAGGTTGATGCATGGTACAGGTTGATGCATGGTACAAGTTGGTACTTGTTTAAGACACATATATTGTAATGGTATGTGGTGTTCTTGGTACATGCTTGGTATAGGTATGTGGTGGTGATGTTGGGAATATGGTTTGAGATATTCTCTTGTTGATATTGGCATGAGTTTCATGCAGTTGAGAGTGGATATAGTTTCGTGGATGAGACAGTGATAGTGACAGGTTGGATACAATAACAAGTTGAGACAATAGAAATAGTAGTGATTGTGGCACTTTTATTTCAGGGCGGTTGGACGGGGCAAGGAAAGGGGGTTGTAGCCTCCTTCTAGTTGTATCCATAGAATCAGGGAGTTGGAGCTTCCTTCCAGTTGGAGCCTGAGAATTGGGTGGTTGTAGCCACATTCTAGTTAGAGCCGAAGAACACAAAGGGGTTGTATCCTCCTTCTAGTTGGAGCTAGAGAATCGGGGAGTTGTAGCTTCCTTCAAGTTGGAGCCTAAGAAACTAGGGGGTTGAAGCCTCCTTCTTGCTATAGCTGGAGAATTGGAATTTGGTGCTTCCTTGAATGTGTTTCTTCTGACATATAAGAAAAATATTATGTGGTTTTCTCCCACATTGTGTTTCCACGTAAACATCGGTGTATCATGTATTTGTGGATGTGTCTATGATTGTTTATCATGCACTAATATATGGTGATATTTATGATGCACAAATGTATTGATTTTTAATGATAAATGAATGACATACTGCTCATAAGGTTAAAAGAATACATATTGGGATTGAAAGTAATAAAAGTGTTAATACTAATTCAACCCCCTCTCTCAGTATTCCAAGATTCAGGCTCCTTGAGTTTGTAATATTTTCTTATCTCTATTGGTAGGAAAACGCCAACGCACTCCCCATCCACATTGTTTATTAAGAATTTTCAGCATTAGTGTAGTTAATTATCCACTCTAAGGTTTCTACACAAGGAAAATTGGAGTCATGGATGCCACCATGTACAATGATGAGAGTTTTATGTTTTGAAAGGCATGGTCATCCAATACCCTTACTTATGGATCGTTGTAAGGAATAAACTCGGGGAAATCATCATGATGGATTTTATTATACAAATTGATCCAGGTAGGCAGAATTACCTTGGATTTTGTGCATATTTTTGTGTCCCTGTAGAGAGGTGGTGGAGCTGGAGTTTTCTTCTATGAACTTTCGATCATTAGGTCTACCTTGGGTGAGGATTCTAATTCTTTAGCAACAGAGCTTGAAGCTTCTCCCACATGTACATTATTTCCCTTCAGTTTATTTGGTGATTTCCAAGTCGTTGGTCTTTGTGGAGGCATTTCCCTTCATAAAAAAACGTAATTAGATCCTCCATCGATCAAAAATCATGGGTAATTTATGAAATGAACACAATACCTGAGAAATAACAAGAGTTTGGGGCTTTTAGCACTTACCAGTTATGGAAATGACAATAACTTGACAACAATTAGCTCGAACGAGCACAATCACTTAGTTATTTATGATCTCTTGTTGTGAAAAGATTTATAATGCCTTATGAAAACAAATGGTAAAATGCAAGAACCGAATCGGGCTCAAATAGTTTTTTCCTACCAGTCCCATCTAAATTCACCATCATCGAGTACAACTGAATCCTTGAGGATCCTTGGGAATTAAATTTGTTGTCAGTGTCATGCTTTAGGATCACAACTCGTTCTTCTGAAATTGGTCATCGATGGTCTCGTTCATGTGTCTCTTCAAGAGATTATGAGTTGGGTCATTCCGATGTTGATGTGCTACATGTTGTCGATGCATATCACGAGCATGTTCTCGGTCGATCATCAATATCACGAGCATGTTCTGGGACATTTCTTGAGATTCATATCACGAGCATGTTCTCGGTCGATCATCAATATGACATCTATGTTGGCGTAATTATTTCTAGGTTCGAAGCCTTAGTGTTTTGAGATCTCTTCCTTGGACTTTGGATGGTTTACATTTATGCAAGAAAAATATCGGCAGTCTGGATCACAGACATACCTTTATGATGATCGATCATCAGCAGATTCCTTCACGCGTTGAAAAGTGTAGTTTTTTTGTCTTGGTTCACTAACGCCGACAAGCTATTAACAATCGATGGTTAAAAACTCGTAGATCCTTAATAAAACTACGCTTATTTCATGTCGAATACCAATGTAACATCGGTGTCAATGAGTTCAAAAAACTCAACTACTTCCTTTGACCTTTTTCATCAAAGTATTCCATGCCCCGATGACCAATGTGAATTGCCCATGATGACATGGAAATTGGCGTGGCATGAATGAAGTGACTCAGCTGACCTGGCTTGATGACATGACTTGATGACTTGGCCTACCTGGGTGATGTAGCGAGGTCTTGTGGAGTTATTGGCATTTTGTAGTTAATGACACGTCAGTTCTGACGTGGCAAATATGAATATCTGTGTGATGACTAATATGTTTAAAATGACATGGCGAACGCTTACGTGGATTCATCTTACATTGTAATTGGGTGGAATTCAAAATTAAGGAATCAATGGTTGGGATGGTCTTCTTGTTAGAATCGGACGACCACAATTTCGAGGAAAATTTCACTTTTCGGCATTGGGTCTTGGCTTGTCTTAAGCTGATTTTGCGATGTTTGAAGCTGGGCACCGATGGTCGATACTCATCGACATCGGCGAATTCCTTTGCTCGATAGTGTATTAACGCAAACTACATGTTTTCAAGGGCGATGCCCAACGTTTATCGACGTCAACACTCTTAAGAGGTGACTGTCGAGCATCAAAAAAAGTCAAGTATTGTCAGATGGCCAAGGCCTCTAACTGAGAAGTACAATTTTTAGTAGACTTGGGATGGCCAAGGCCTCTAACTGAGAAGTACAATTTTTAGTAGACTTGGGATGGCCAAGGCCTCTAACTGAGAAGTACCATTTTTAGTAGACTTGGGATGGCCAAAGCCTCTGTAGGCCTCTGAATGGACAAAAAAACATCGTTTAAGGCCTCAAAATGGCCTTGAAAGTTTAAGACATGAAAAAGTGTAGATAAAAAAAATTGCCAAGATGGAGAAATTTGTTGAGTCAGTGGAAGAGGTGGGTGGCCATGGATGTCCACCTGGATCATTCCTCCCCCCTTAGGAATAAATGGTCACTATTGCATCAAGTTCCCTCATTATATGGGGAAACTTTTGTTGAATTTGACTCATGGTGAGCCACTTGCCTTGGTGAAGAAGTTGTCTTGCTTTGACAACCCAATATAATTGTATGGTTTGCTTGCAGGTTCCCTTCATCTTGGTGTCCATGATTTGAGTCATTTTATCCTACTCAATGCAGTCAAGATTGCGTTCTTTGGGGGGGGAGGGGGATTCTCAACCACCTCTCAAGTGTCCAATAGGGGTGGAAAATATGGTCGAAGTAGCTCCACATTACATATTGTGTGTAATCCAAGGAAAGGATGAATACTCAATTCAAAATTGTTCTCACCCATAGCCATCATGATGGTATAAGGCCCATATCGTAGTGGTTTTATATTATTGTTGAAGCCTATTATGTGCTCTTTCTACAGATGCAACCACACTTGCTAGAACCCAATGTTGGTCATGTCATTGCTTATACTTGGAATTAGTTTTATGAAGGATATCATGAACCTATTGTTGGATGTGTTGGATCCGTTCAACAAATTTGGCTTCTTTATCTACCTCAGTCTAAGCATGGGAGGAATCTTCCTGTGAATATGCAATGGGCAGATCTACATCAATGGGGACCAATGGTTGGAACCACAACCACACCTTGAAAGGGTTGTGCCCAATAGATATATGCAGGACTATGTTGTAGCTATGTTAAACATACATAAGGATCTCATCCCATGTACGTGGATGCTTAGAGTTGTACATGTGCATGATATGCACAAGCATCCTATTGATCACTTTTATTTTCCATCTATTTGGTGGTGGAAGGAAGTCGATTTGGACATCTTGGTGTCCATCAGAGACAATAGGATAGACCAGAAGGTATTGAGGAACCTATTGTCCATATATGAAATAGTGGTCCATTGTAGCCCAAAATAAACCCAAACATGCTCAAAGAATAAGTTAGCAATGGATTCGATTGTGTTTCTCTTCTTACACGGTGCCAAAATGGTCATCTTAGAGAACYAATCAACAACCAAAAATACATAATCGTTACCATGCTTGGTGGAGGGAAAAAMTGGCATGTAATCCATGGAGACTAAATAGTAGGGATTTTCTAGGGTAGGTAGAGAAGTGTACAACCCTTGCTTCTTAATGGAAGGTTTAGCAATGGMATAGGTAGTGCAYGATACGATATACCTATTGACTCCCTATCAAAGTTTTGGCCAGTAGAAAYACTTCTGAAGTACTACTAYTGTCTTCTCCACACCGAAGTTCCATGCCACCCGACTGTAATATGCCTCCCAAATTAACTTTGCACACTCACTTTAAGAAACACAAATATGGCATAGATAGCACAAAATTACATCATGGAGGTGAAAGCCTAGAATTTGTTTACTTGTGCCCAATGTCTGATATGTAGCAGGGAAGTCAAGGTCATTTTCATACAATTGGGGCCACCCAAATTTATTGTTCCTGCAAGAGTTAAGAACTGTGGTTAGCGCCACAACCAACGACTAGATGAGGAAATCTACAACACAATTTGTGTTTCCCTTCTTGTATTTAATTTTCAAGTAGACTTTTTGCAAGTACATGTACCACTTCTTATGGAAATAATTTTGTAACTCTCCTTGTGTCTGCATGAGTTAATGCAGAGTCTTGTGATCATTGTGGATGAATGTTTCATTTCCAAAATTTATATAATGTTTCTATTGTTGGCATGTCCTCACAACAGAGTACATCTCCTTGTCATAGGTGGGATATATATGAATAGTATCAAAGAGTGTCTCATTTTGATAGGCCACTAGATGTCCATGTTGAGTGAGGATTGCACCAATAACATGGTTGGAGACATCTATCTCAATTTCGAATGGATGTTGCAAGTCTGTTAGAATGAGGATTGGTGCTAAGAAAAGGCAACATTTTAGATCCTAGAATGTTTTTTGATGCAAATCGGATTAGGGGAACTTGGAATTATCTCCACCCTTGGTCACTTGGCTTAAGGGCCAAGTGGTATGAAAGAACCCCAACATGAAACTATTGTATAACTTGGGAAGGCCAAAGAAAATGTGGGGCTTTGTTAGACTCATTAGGGATAACCAATCGTGAATGAATTGGATCTTGGATGGGTCCACGTCCACCCCATGTTAATCCATGATGGATCCTAAATATTAAATTATCTACATTCCAAATGAGCATTTCTCTAGATTGGCATATAACTTATGTTACCACAAAGTTCTCAGGATTTATTGAATGTGTTGCAAATGTTCTACACAAGTTCTATTGAAGATGAGAAAGTCATCCAAATATATGACCACAAAGGAGTTTGTGAACGACTACAAGATGTCAGCCATCATCCTCATGAATTATTTTGGAGAATTAGTAAATCCAAAATGCATGAGCAACCACAGAAAAAGGCCTTCTTTAACTTGAAGGTGGTATTCTATACATTAGTTTGTTTAATCTGGACCTGGTGGTAGCCTAAATTCATATCAATCTTACTAAATAACTTGGCACCCTTAAGCTAATAAAAAATATCATCAATTTGAGGGATCAAGTATTAGTTCTTAACTCTGATTTTGTCTAGGGATACATAATCAATACATAGTCACCATGTCCTATCCTTCTTTTGCAACAAGGCTCCCACAAGGTGAGGAGATTGGTCGAATGTGACCCTTTTGGATGAGCTCATAGATTTGACATTTTATTTCCTCATTCTATAAAAGATATCATTTGTATATCGAGCCATTAGGTAAAGGAGCACCAGGTATAAAATCAATTGAATGTTTGACCCTATAATGTAGAGGGACTCTCGTAGGTGAAGAAAATATATCCATGTATACCTCTACAACCTTGTCCACTTGCATATATTTTATAGAGAGGCCCCATGTTGAGGTGGTGGCAGTCACATTGACCTCTCGCTCACCTTATGAATGAACCATGATATAACACATACCCAACAACCTCATCATATCTTTGTGTGTTATCAGACCTAGCAAGGTCTCCTCCTGGTAGCTTACATCCTGAGCCATAAAGATGTCCCTCTCTAATTTAAATCGATTATATCCTTCTCTGGACTTATCTCTCATGAAAGTAATCATCTGTAAGGTACCTTGGTAGTATTCATCCTGGTGTCTAAGATGCACAAGCTCTATCCTCATGGACTCTGCCTCATTCTCATCTTCTTTCACTATCTCGATGGTGGCACTAGATATGGCCATTTAGGCCCCTAGTAATTTGTTGACTTTGGATTGCATGGCATCAAGAAAGGTTTCTTTTGTGGTAATCATCACAACATTATCCAAAGTTATCCTCCTATTCTTACTGGTCCTTTTGACCACCACTTGTCTCTTTCTATCATATGTTATGGCCTGGACATCAACCACCTCATCCATAGGTTCTATAATTTGTTGATCACCCCATGATATAGTGTTTCCTAGACTACCTGGAGTGTGACAATGCTCAAGGGTTGGTTCGTTGCCTTTTTCATTTTTTTTCATCTGGTTCTTGGTGTTCTCTTCATCTCCACATGTTACCTGCTCTTGATTTAGGACTATAGAAGGTTCACCCCCTACATTTTCAAGCATATTTTTTGTTCTCAGTGTTAATGGTTCTTTTTCTAACCTCCTCTATTGTCGTTGCTAAGGGTGATGTCATACCCTTAGGTGAAGAAAGAGTTAGAGATTCTATTGTAGTTTTTTTCAGTCTCTTTGTAAACATTTTTCTCTTCATGTTCCTTGCTTTCAAGTGTGTCATCTCCTGGTTGTTCCCCAACATTAGAATTTCCTTCATCCTCTTCTCAATCTAGGGTATTTTCTTCTAGGATTGAACCTTCACTGTTATTCTCATATTTTTCTCCTTGATTCTCTCTCGACTCTTTGTCATGTTTTTTGTCATCCTCATCATCTATTTCCTTCAAGGTGATATATCTCGAGCCATGTTATTCAACTATGTCCTCTTTATTGTCTTCCCCTATGATCCATGGTTGAAGTCATATTTATGGGAGAGGGTCATCATTCTTAGTTGTATTTTGGATTGTTTCTACATCCATAGTCTATGGCCCTTGTGATGGATGGTTGTCTTCTGTTTCTTTAGCATCCATATTGAGAATAGGGATTGTCAAGGCTTCTACATCCTCGTTTTCGTCATCATAAATCGTAATCAGATCAGCAATCATTGGTGCCAATACGTTTATGTTTGGGGTCTCTTTCGAGATTTCAACTGTTAATTTGGACATTGATTTCCCTACCTGTACCTATTCCACATCTGGTTGATCATTATTTTCCCTAGGTGAATCTTCTCTTGGTGGTGTATGTTCTCCTTCTCCTATATGCACCACTACTGGGATTATTACCATTGGGCCTAAGGCCTAGATGGTAGGGTGTTTTCCATGCTTGTGAAATTCCCTCTCGGCCTCTGCTAAGAGTCTATATGATTCATATATTCTTGCTTCTTGCTCTACATCTTCATTTTGTGCCTCCATATCTCCCCCTACTGTTTGTTCCAACCATTATATTTTCTCATCCACTAGCATGGCCAAGAATCGGGTTAGGTATGGTTCTTCTTTCCTTTGTAGGACCTCTTCCAATTATCAAGCATTTTCAGTGAAGATCTCATCTTCAAAATTGTCATGAGAATATGGCCAATGAGACACCATTTGACTAGCATGTTGGGATACTAATTTCTTGGGGTCATGTTTCTTGTATCTTCCTATATAAAACATGTACTCTACCTGGTTTTGAGATTCTTTCCTAGCTTGTGCGGTGTCCTTTACAAAGTGGTAACCAACATAAAAACCGAATGGAATAAAGCCACTTTTCTTATCCTTTACTAAAGAAGCATTGAAACCTTGCAAAATGGTCTGGTAACAAATTTCCCCCAATACCATATTGTCCAGTACATAAGCAGGAAATAGGTCTTGGACCCCGGTGGCTCCAAAACTCCTAAGGTAGATACTCTTTTTCTCTAAGTACCAATGCATTATCCCAGTAATGACTCTTTTTGCTGCATCTGAAAACCTTGGATAATTTTTGTTGAAAATTAGGGAATATATTCTAGCCAGGAATTCATCATAGATTGTAGTGTAGGATTTATTATACATGTTCTCCCACAAGATACTAAAATCAACATGGAACTAAAACTATGAAACATGCCAACTCAAGCCTAATCTTGGAAACACGTTCCTAGCACATACCACGTCTAGTAGATAAGATGTCATGAAAAAGAAATGGACCTCTCTTTATTTTGGTTTATATGCCTCCTCCACCCTGGTGCCAAATTGTTTAGAAATAATAGCGTCGTAGTTGAAAAAACTTCGGGATATAGCTATTGTATATGCCAGGGGAATCCATGCTTCTAAAAACTTGGAGCAATCCTTTTCTCCATATAACCAACATATAAGGGCCATCAAGAACATGTAGGGATTCTTAAGGTTCACAGTGTTGTACCACCTTGAGGCTCTATTCACAAATTTCATATCCTCTTTCCACCAGAACGCAAACATTTGGCTAGTGTTAAGGCACTCATAGAATTCGAACACAAATTCGATGTTAAGCCTAACTTCATTGTTGGACAATTGGTTTGGAAAGTTGGTTTTCATCAATGTCAACCCTTGGAGATTGATCTTGTGGATTGATGCTAACCCTTAGAGATTGATATCAACCCTTGAAGCAATTTTGATAGAAAATTCTAGTAGCCCCGAAGGTGTGGTTAAGGAACCCAAGTTTGTATGAGGAATAAAGACATGAAGATCAGTGAATTTATAGGTGCTTCTTTTAATGTATTTATTCTTACATATAAGAAAAGAATTATGTGGTTTTCTCCCACATTGGGTTTCCACATAATATTGGTGTATTGTATGTTTTTGGATGTGTCTATGATTTTTTATTATGCACTTATGCATGATGATGTTTATGATGCACTAATGTATTGATTTTTAATGATAAACCAATGGTATACTTCTCATAAGGTTAAAATAATACATATTTGGTTTGAAAGTAATAAAATTGTTAATATTGATTCACCCCCCCTCTCAGTATTCCAAGAATTGGTATCAGAGCAGGTCCTTCAAGAATCATTTTAACCATTGGAAGGAGGTCATGGAATACGCTAAGATTGGAGCATCAATGTTTGATGGTTATAATTATGGATTCTGTAGTATAAGGATGAAAACATTTTTATAGGCACACGAATTTGATGTATGGCGAGAAGTAGTAGGCATATACAAAGCACCAGCCACTCCCCCAACAGACAAGGATGGAAAGAAACTCAAAGAAAACAATTCAAAGGATAAAGGTACTATTTTGAACAGTATTGCTAATTCAGTATTTATTAAGGTTATGCATTGTGATTCTACAAAATATCTTTGGGATAAGCTTCAAAATATTTATGAAGGAGAGGCTAAAGTCAAGGGAGCCAAACTCCAAACCTTTAGAGAAAAATTCAAACAATTGAAAATGAAGGAATATGAAGACATTGCAGCATACTTTTTGCGAGTTGATGAAGTAGTTAATACTATTGAAGGTTTGGGAGAAGAGATGAAGGAACCAAACATTGTTAAAAAGGTACTAAGGTCTCTACCTATGAGATTTGATCCAAAGATTTCATCCCTAGAAGAAATAATAAACCTAGACACTTTGAACATGAATGAGTCACATGGGATACTCATCGCCTATGAAATGAGAACAGAATAGGAGAACCAAGTCACAAAGGATGAAACATTTGAATCATCCAAAAATACAAAGAAAAAGAGAAAGTAAAAGCAAAATTCAATTTGTAGCTACAACGATGATTCGGAGGAAGATGAAGAAATGAAAAAAAATCGTAAGAAATTTGCAAAGAGGAACCGGTAAATACAAAGGTATGCTTCCATTGAAATATTTTAATTGTGGTCAAATTGGTAATTTTGAAAATAAGTATCCTTATGATAAGAAGTCAGATAGTGATAAAGAGGAATATACCAAGAAAGAAAAGAAATATCAAAAGGGAAACATGAAATATAAAAGGAAAGTCTTCAAGGAAAATCTCTACTCAAGAGAAGACGGTTCTTCATATGATGACGATGATGAAAATGATAGTGACTCATAGAGAGTACTCTTTATGGCCACAGAAAATAAGAAAAACAACGAAGAAGGTGAAGTGGATATTGAGTCATAATTAATCAATGCTTTAACTGAGCTGAAGAAAGAAAGGAAGAAAAACAAATCATTCAAAGAAGAAAACATATACTTGAAGAAGGAAAGAGAAAGGAAGAAGTAGTGCAGATCTAGATGATAAAGAAATAAAAAGAGTGTGAGAATATTGAAAATTAAGTCGTGACATTGAAAGTTGAAGTCAACAAGATCAACAAGAACTTGAAAAGTTCTCAAGTGTTAGAAAACATTCTAAAAAATCAAAGGCCATACAATGACAAATATGGACTAGGATACAAGAATGTTCATTTTCAGAAAGGTTCAAGCTCCATGACGAAGGCAAAAAAAAAAAAAGTTATGCAGAAGTTCTAAAAGGAAGGAATCATGGTCAACAAGAATCAGAAAGGAATGAATAAAAAAGACCTTCTACATTCAGGAAGCAAAGAAACTTCAATCATTATGAAAGAAACAACCAAAGAGAAGATTTTGATCAACCAAGGCAGGATTTCAGAAGGACTACACCACAAAGAAGGTCATTCAGTCCTAGGTATGCAAATTTATTTTATGGTCGTTGTTTTAAATGTACTAAATTTGGACACAAAGTTGTAGATTGCAGAGATTATGAAATAAATGATCAAAAAAGAAATGCTTATGTGGCCCCACAAAATATTGAATGTTACAAATGCCACAACTATGGACACATAGCTCGAAATTGTAGAAGCGTAATAAATCCTCCCATGAAAGAAAATATTGATGACAGATACAAGAAGGCTTGGAGAAGAAGTGAAAAACAAGAAGATTAAGTAAATGAAGAACAGGTCTAAGGGATCATACTTATAGGATTTGCACCATCACAAGATTACGATGAATTTAAAGGAAAAGAGGAAAATGTTGGAATTGACGCAGAGGATGAAGAAGAAGATGTCAAAAATCAGGATGATGACAAAATTCAGAAAGAGGACAAAAAAGAAGATGTCTCCACAAACGAAGAGGAAGATTAATCAGCATCAGAGGAGGTATCGTTCTGAGCCATCAAACTTGGAGACTCCCAGTAAATATGAATGTTAAACAGGGGGAGTCATTGTAGTAGCTACTATAGATCAGAGAACCATCCTTCAAGCAATTTGAAGTATTTGCAAAGACAGATTCAGATAATTTAGATAACAGAAGTACAAAATGACAGATTGATTGATTGAGAAAGTAGAGTTCCCACACAGGTGTCAGTTTCTAGTTACATAGGTATAAGGTTATGATTATGTTTGGGCAGAGATATATTTAGTACAGGTTGTTCCAGACATGCGGAGTTTGGTTTGCAGATAGATATGACCAATGGACATATTTGATATGTGATGATAGTTGTAGTCGTGAAGACTTCATGATAGTACAATGAAAAGTGGGTCAACATTATGGACAATTGAGTAGCAGAGTCATGGATAGTATGGAAATAGATGGATTCGTAAGAACACTTAACAGGTTTGGATAGATGTATGAAAGTGGATGAGAGCATGGATTCAGAGATTGGTTCAGAGACTAACTCAAAGGAAGTTGGATGATTATGATAAATGAAACATTTGAATGCTTTAACTTTAAATTATTTTAATTATGTCAGTTGATTACAAGAGGAAGCACCAATGGAAAAAAACTCCAAAAAGGAAAACATGTACAAGAAGACCTACATTCGATCTACACAACATCATGCAAAGAAGTCAAGGGGAGATAAATGGTCAAAGAACAGATCATAAGAGTGAAGATAGGGGGAGCAACCCCAAGGGAGAGTTTAGACAGGGAGAGCAGTCCCAGAGAGAGTTACCCCTTGTAAAGGGGGAGAGATAGTAATCAGAGGCATGGAAATGTAGAGAAGGAACAAAAGCATAGAAACATAGAGAAATTTCATATTCATGAAGACAGGGGGAGCARCCCCAAGGATAGTTTAAATAGGSGGAGTAKTCCCAAAGGGAGATACCCTTTGCCATTGATGTAAAAGGGGGAGATGTATAAACATTGATGAGGAGAAATGGTCACAGGGGGAGCATGAGAATGAGTGATTTCATGTCTAAGTGTTTCCACCAATGTTGGTGTTGCAATCAATTTCAAAGGGGGAGATTGTTGGATAGTTGGTTTTCATTGATGTCAACTCTTGGATATTGATATTGTAGATAAATGCCAACCCTTAGAGATTAATGTCTACCCTTGAAGAAATTCTAGTAGATAATTTTGTTATCCCTAGAGGTGTGGTTAAGGAACCCAAGTTTGTATGATGAATAAAGACACGAAGATCAATGAATTTGCAGGTAAGACTAGCATAGATGGATAGCACATGTCGTGTTGTTTTCGGTGATATGTGGTGCATTACATGGTTCCTCACAGTTGAGGAGATATGTCTTTGTGAAGTTGGAGGACCCTCATGAATATTATAGAAGCCCCTAGAAGGTCAACAAAGAAGTCAATTATTCTATAAGCTCCTAGAAAGTCATCAAAAAGTTTACTAGTCAAAGTGGTTGCAACTAGGAGTTAATCATGGGTAAAGTTGTTGAAATAAGAAAATAATTAAAAATAAATTAGTTGCAACAAGAAGTAGTGAGTTTACTAATTATGGGTAAAGTAGTTGCAACAAGAAAGTGGGTTATCCATAAAAGAGGGAATTTGGGTAAAATAGTTATAAGATGACCCCTAAAGGAAGGCACTTGGAGAGTATAAATAAGAGAGCAAGAGACTCCCATTAGCACCTATTGAGCACATTGAATATCTATCTTGTGAAAGGTTTATTGCAGGTACTCATTGATAAATCTGAAGTTATGCAAGTCTGAGGTAGCGAAGGAAGAGTGACGACAAAGTTTCGTAGTTGCAGAAGAGAGAGGGAAAGTCATGAAAAACCTTGATTAGGTTCATCCTCGCGGGTCAAATAGTAAATGTCCCATGAGGCATCCCCACGGGTTTTTTATAGCCTTTCACGCGAGACCCTACTCAACACCTGCCTTTGTCACGTGAGGCACTACCAGGCTTAAAGGTTGAGGAGTGAATCTGGTTGCAAAAGATGAGGAGAGGCTACAGGAAGTGTGAAAATGTTCTGGTACAACATATCTATCTACAGGATCTAAAGGTATGTTATATGCATGTTTGTAGATGGATGTTGGTGATTTTTTGGGATATGGTCATGGGAGATTGAGGATTTTCCCTTGAGGGACTATTGGATGTATGGTATATGTTGCATGAGGCATATCTACAGAGGTACATTGTTGGTACTCTTTTTGTTTGTTGTTAGCACACTTTATTGGGTATATTGTTGAGTCATATCGTTTATCCCTTGGTACATGTTTGATGGTTTTTGGTTAAGGTGTGTTGTTAAAGTTATTGGTACAAATTGTGGCTACATAACAGTGAGGGTTTGATGCATGGTTGATGTGAGGTTTCACTATACATGGTTTATGGATGTTTGTATATGTATGTCACATGATTAGAGAGACATAGTTGTACATGGTTTGAGCTATACATGTGTGACAATTGGTTTGAGATCTATGTGATGAGATCTTATTGGTTGATGAGATTAATGTGATAGGTTGTTGGTACAGGTTGTGATAGGTTGTTGGTACAGGATGTGATAGGTTGTTGTTGTTCATGGTTGATATACATGGTTGGCACATGGTATAGTATAGGATTGATACTCGGTATAGTTGATGCACTTTTTATGGTACACGTTGTGGTACAGGTTGATGCAGGGTACAAGTTGGTACTTGGTTAAGACACATATCATGTGATGGTATGTGGTGTTCTTGGTACATTCTTGGTATAGGCATGTGGTGGTGATGTTGGGAATATGGTTTGATATATTCTCTTGGTGATATTGGCATGAGTTTCATGCAGTTGAGAGTGAATCTGGTTTCGTGGATGAGACAGTGAAAGTGACAGGTTGGATACAATGACAGGTTGAGACAATAGCAATAGTAGTGATTGTGGCACTTTTATTTTAGGGCATTTGGACGGGGCAAGGAAAGGGGGTTGTAGCCTCCTTCCGGTTGTATCCATAGAATCAGGGAGTTGGAGATTCCTTCAGGTTGGAGCTTGAGAACTGGGTAGTTGTAGCCACCTTCCAGTTAGAGCCAAAGAACACAAGGGGTTGTATCCTCCTTCTGGTTGGAGCCAGACAATTAGGGAGTTTTAGCTTCCTTCAAGTTGGAGCCTAAGAAACTAGGGGGTTGAAGCCTCCTTCCTGTTGTAGCTGGAGAATTGGAATTTGGTGCTTCCTTGAATGTGTTTCTTCTGACATATAAGAAAAGTATTATGTGGTTTTCTCCCACATTGTGTTTCCACGTAAACATCGGTGTATTGTGTATTTGTGTATGTGTCTATGATTGTTTGTCATGCACTAATAGATGGTGATGTTTTTTATGCACTAATGTATTGATTTTTAATGATAAACGAATGGCATACTGCTCATAAGGTTAAAAGCATACATATTTGGATTGAAAGTAATAAAAGTGTTAATACTAATTCAACCCCCTCTCTCAGTATTCCAAGATTCAGGCTCCTTGAGTTTGTAATATTTTCTTATCTCTACTGGTAGGAAAACGCCAACGCAGTCCCCATCCACATTGTTTATTAATCATTTTCAACGTTAGTGTAGTTAATTATCCACTCTAAGGTTTCTACACAAGGAAAATTGGGGCCATGGATGCCACCATGTACAATGATGAGAGTTTTATGTTTTGAAAGACATGATCATCCAATACCCTTACTTCTGGATAGTTGTGAGGTGTAAACTCGAGGAAATCATCATGATGGATTTTATTATATAAATTGAGCTAGGTAGGCAGAATTACCTTGGATTTAGTGCATATGTTTATGTCCCTGTAGAGAGGTGGTGGAGTTGGAGGTTTCTTCTGTGAAATTTCGATCACTGGCTCTACCTTGGGTGAGGATTCCAATTCTTTAGCAGCAGGGCTTGAAGCTTCTCCCACATGTACATTATTTCTCTTCAGTTTATTTGGTGATTTCCAAGTCGTTGGTCTTTGTGGAGGCATATCCCTTCATAAAAAAAACGTAATTAGATCCTCCATCGATAAAAAAAAATCATGGGTAATTTATGAAATGAACACAATACCTGAGAAATAACAAGAGTTTGTGGATTTTATCACTTACCAGTTCTGGAAATGACAATAACTTGACAACAATTAGCTCGAACGAGCACAATCACTTAGTTCTTTAAGATCTCTTGTTGTGAAAAGCTTTATAATGCCTTATGAAAACAAATGGTAAAATGCAAGAGAAGAATCGGGCTCAAATAGCTTGTTCCTACCAGTCCCATCTGAATTCACCAGTGCCTTATGGATCGAAAGACTTATCTCAACGTTTAATCATTGATCCCAATGAAAATGAGTATTTGAGGTTATGTTTGTGTGATATTCATGACAAGCTTTTCGAGATGTTGATGTGGCCTGCTCAGATAGGTAAAAATAGATGGTAAATGTGGTCATTTTACCTTAAAACTCAAGGCATCCTAAAATCCTTATTGCAGAATATGGACAGTCTAGATCAAATGCAGAGACAACATGAAGGGTTAGGATCACAACTTGTTCTTCCGAAATTGGTCGTCGATGGTCTCGTTTTTGTGTCTCTTCAACGGATTATGGTTTGGATCATGTCGATGTTGACGTGCTATTGGTTGTCGGTGCATATGACGTTCCTTGAGATTCATTTCGCGAGCATGTTCTCGGTCGATCATCGATATGACATCTGTGTCGGCGTAATTATTTATGGGCTCGAAGCCTTAGTGTTTCGAGATATCTTCCTTGGACTTTGGATGGTTTACATTTATTCAAGAAAAATATCGGCAATCTGGATCACAGACATACCTTTATGATGATCGATCATCAGCAGATTCGTTCACGCATTGAAAAGTGTAGTTTTTTTGTCTTGGTTTGCCGCCGCCGACAAGATATTAGCAATCGACGATTGAAAACTCGTATATCCTTAATAAAACTAAGCGTATTTCATGTCGAAGACCAATGTAACATTGGTGTCCACGAGTTCAAAAACCTCAATGACTTTCTTTGACCTTTTTTTTCAAAATATTCAATGCCCCGATGACCGAATCACATGTTGGCAATGATGACAATGCATTATACTTGGCACTACAATGATGCAACTGGTCAACCTAAAAAAACACAAACTCCAAAAAACATGTGGCTTGTCAAGCAATGTGTTAAGACTACAAGGACACGCTTCTTTCAATGGATTATATAGCACACCAATGATGGCAATTAAAGTTAAGTTGACTTTATGGTGATTTCCTTTTTACTAAATACTAAAATTGTAAGCATCGTATGTGGTGCTTTATCAAAATGAATGTGTTTGATGCATGATGTGATGTATTTTCATAGAATTTCTTGTGCATGCACCATATGTGGGTCATGAAACATGAATATATGTGCAGTTTCCACATAAAAAAACACACTAAAAACAATAATAATAAAAAACATAAAAATTTAAAGTAAGGCATAACAAACCAAAATTCTTGGTTTTCTCTACACAGTCAACAACTAATGGTCATGGAAATGAAAAAAAATGCTCCTAAGTTTTTAAAAAATATATTAGATTGAGAATTGGTTTCAGTTGTTGATGAACAATGGGGACCAAATTTGGGAATTCATAAGCACTATACTTCAAGTCATGTGGTTAGTGAAAAGAAGCATCGGTGCTTCCAAAGGAGGAATGCACAAAATGATGTTAAGAATGATAAATTAGTTGTACTAATTTTTTTTGATAATTTTATCTTGGTTGTGGTGCTCCATGTATTTTGATGCCCTGGTGCATATCTACAGATATCTCATTCATGCAATTATAATATTGGTGAGTTACTATAGTGGGAAAACCCCCCTATGGACTACACTAGGGTTCTAAAGTGCAGGCAGAGCTAACCGTATAAAGTCTCCTACTTTTAACAACTATCCCGACAACACCCCACATTCATGCATAAAATTCAAAGTATAGGGATCCGGTAGTCCTACCTTAAACTCCATGACCGGTGTCGATCCCTTTGCGCCCAGTCATTTCTCGACTACAAATATCCTCCCAAGGCTAACTTGCATTCACCAAAAGACAAACAAGAAAATACGAACATGCATCCTATATATGAATTATTGGGTTAGATGTCATAACAAAATGTAAATCAAACATAAAGATTGAACACATCATATGGCAGGATGACAAAAGCACTTATTTATATTAATCTCACAAAGTCACTTACAAAACGAGATCGGTGACTGCTCCTCAAACCTGGTCCTGGGATCCTCTTCACCAAGCTCCAACTACTTCCACGTATCCTTCTTCTCTCATAATTCTCTCTATAGAATGGGCTTAGGCTTATGGATGAGGAAAAAGGTCAAGAATAAGGAATTCTGGCTCAAAACTCACAATGCGGTTGCAAATTCTTGGGGCAGGGGGAGAAAGCAAAATGGGCAGAGTTTCATTATTTCTAGGTTTCTCCTTGAAATGGGACCCCAACACCTTCTTTTATATGCCAAAAAGATAGTTATTTGGTTGGGTGACGGGCTATGGGTGGTCAATTGGTTAGGAAACTACCCAAAAGCTCGTATTCCCTTGCAACTTTTTATTTTCTGCAACTTTTGTGGGTATACGCGGGTTGTAATGGTGTAGCTAGCGTACGTACACGGGTAGTAGTGATGCAGTTAGCGTACATACACGGGAAGTAGTCATGCAGGGTGCGTACATCTTCAAAATTTTGGTTTTTAAGAAGAGTTATTCAGTATTGGCTTGGCAAAAATAGTAAGTAAGATGGCCTACTGCTAGGTATGCATGTTTGGTGAAAATTAGGGTTATAACATATGCCCCCTAATGTGTGAGGTCAGAAGAGCATCTGATGGCCGAAATACATTACAAATATTTACCAACGTATGAAGCGAGTGAGCCCGGGACCAGAGTTCGGGAGGTGCCATCTGCAAAATAACAATTGTCTCACTGAGGCATGCATACCCATGCTTGGGATGAAATAAATCATGGTTTCCAATCAAATACACTGCAGATCCATGTCATATAACTATATAAAGTATAGCCGCGAGCAGTACACAGTGGATCTACATCTCAAAATCAAAAGATATATATGAATAGTATCCATCTTCAAGAAGATAATGATGCCTTATGGCTGGAGATGAGGCCTTCAGAGCTCGAGCAACAACTTCAAGATCTTCAAAACTTGGGTATGAGTGTAATGTGAGCGTACATCTTCACTACCGAGAGGTCTTTGACGGCTTGTCAGGGAACAGACAAGAGGATCTCGGTGATCAGGCGGAGAACTTCATTGATTTTCAGCAAAGACTTTGATTTGACTTCCGGGATGGTCGGGCATGAGGACAAGAGACAAAATGCAGAAAGGTCGACTCAAGTTGGGAAAAACTTCCCTTGGACAATAACATGATGAATGATGAGACTCATGCAGCATGACATTGACATAAGTTCACGATGCAAGAGGCAATGCAAACTCTCCATATGTTTGGAAGAATAACCAAATGGAGGAGGACATAGCTCTATGTTACGAGAACAGCTTCCTAAGGTCATATTAAATCCTAGAGCTTGACAAACAAATGGAAGGATGTGCTTTGTCCAAGGGAGACTCATTGTGCTGCCATGAAAAGAAAATACTTTTCCCATCCTCTTTTTGGGGTATATTTTATTTTTTTGTCTTTTTCAATATTTTGAAAGCTTGAAAAAGAATAAAAGAATACTACGTTACAAAGGAGGAACGAGTGTCACAAACATACTAGTTACAAGCGCAAGGAACACACTGATGCTCAGAGCAAGGAGACATGTGTAGGAAAAGGACACTTGAGAAAATTCCTCCATGGGTCAAGGTGTCAAGACGCAGAGGAAAAGTTCTACAAGGCTTGCGTGTAAGGCATGCTTCGTAGGTTCAGTTGAGAGGAACATGGAGCCATCATTAGGCCAAATACGCAGGAATTCAAATGTGATTAACAAGACACAATGATAACGTCCTTCAATGTAATTTTAAACGAGCCCAGAGAAGGTAAGCTCGGTGGTTTTTCATTTTTAGAGAGTTTGAAAAAGCATAAAAGAAGACTCCAATGGGGTACCTTTTTCGAAGATAGTCTAGTCGGTTCGACAAAAGGGATAAATTAGCACATAAAAGACGTCTATTCAAAACCATTTTAACGAGTGTGATAAAGACAAGATCACTCGTCAATCTTTTCAATTTTAAGGAGTCTGAAAAGAGCTTAACTATGGACTCACTGCCTTTTTCTAGAGTTAGTCTCCTTAGCCTGAAAAAGGTGAAATTTACTGAGGAGAACTCTCCCAGTGAGACAAATCTCCCGAGGTGTACCTTTTTCCTCCTTAATCTACAGGTCGAAAAAAGGGGTAAACTCATGTCAGTAGATGTTTTTCTGAACCAATTAACGAGTGTGAAAGAACAAGGTCACTCGGCGATCTTTCCACTTTTAAGGAGTCTGAAAAGAGCTTAAATATGGACTCCATAATGGATTTTCTTCTGGACCGGTTCAATGAGTGTGAAGAAATAATCTCATTCGGTGATATTTTCACTTTTAGGGAGTCTAAAAAGATCTTAACTATGGACTCCGTGGGGGTTCATTTTTCGTAAATTTAGTCCCTCGAGCCTGAAAAAGGGTTAAACTTATACCTGAGAATACTCTTCTAGTGAACCGAAGTTCCTATAGTATACCTGTGTTCGTACAATTGACCATCCGGACCGAAAAAGGGGTAAACTACCACCGGACGGATGTGCCTTCAAATTTTAGTTTGGAGAGTGTGAAGGGCAACAAGATCCCTCGAAAATATTTTCATGTTTAGAGGGTCTGAAAAGGGCTTAAAAGAAGACCTGAGGAGGCTATGACTCATGTATGAAACTGGTTCCGGTAGAGCCCAATGCTAGGCTCGGACCAAGAGTCTCTTCGATAGTCAACTTGGAAAGTCTCCCAAAAGGGAAGAAAACACAAACCACGATGTAATTCCTCCCACGGTATAGAAACCATAGTCATGGCTTTAAGGATAGCCTCATCTGAAGGCAATTCAAAATATGAGAAATCATGCAAACGAGGGTCGACAGTCCCAAAGGGTGAAGTAAACTGACCATATTCCATATGACAATGGAGGCTCTAGCCAAGACTGGCAGAGTCTATCAGTGAAGAATCACAAGCACGAGGGCTTGAAAATATACAAACAAGGAGATCAGACTCAGAAGGAGACTCAAGATCACTTGGACCAAGAGGGGGAAGCAAGGGCTCCCATTCCCCCATTGGATAAACCAATGGATCAATTGTTGAGACAAATTCACGAGAAGGAAAACATGATTGCACAGGTTCCTTCTCAGAAGAAATTGAACATCAAGGATAAGACGCCACATAATTAATCCGTGGCGGGATAGAGTCTACACGAACACTAGGAACATATAAAGGGGCAGCCTTAACTAACGCTGAATTAGGATGGTGATTATTAGAAACAAGCATATCATGGTGTTTCTTCATTTGCAATCATATAAGAAAACTTCACTCAAATATTACCACTGTCAAAAACTTGCCCCCAAGTTTTATGGTCCTTATAAAATTATAAAGTGACTGAAATCAGTGACCTACCAGTTAGATCTACCCAGTCACTCTAAGATCCATCATATTTTTCATGTTTCATGCCCCAAGAAAGTGATTGGAAATAAGTGCCAGACTCAAACCAGTCTCCCTGAATTGGATGAAGAAGGCTCAATTTGGTTGCATCCCCAAGTTGTATTGGACCACCTCAAGTTTCATATTTGTTAGTGCACCATCAAGGAAGTTTTAGTTCAATGGAAAACACCACCAAAAGATGTCACATGGGAGTCAGCTACCATCCTGCAACAATTTCCCCACCTCAAGCCTTGAGGATAAGGTTGTTTTTCAAAGGGGGGGAATGTTATGGACCTAACCTCCCTAACCCATCACGTAGGTAGAATAATATTGTTTATGTGTAATAAAGGATTACATTATTAAATAAGGACTAGATAATAATGTGAACAAGTCTAATGTAAGAATACTTAATAGAAGTTTCCACTTCTAGAAATATCTTCCTCTAGAATGCTCTTGTGAAGAAAGAAATAATATAAATAGAAGTAGGAGATAGGAGATAGGTCTGATAAGAAATAATGTTTTGATAACTTACTGTCAGTCTAAAATCCAAGCTCTTTCACTCTGCATTTTTTTCCTTCTCCATTAGCAACGAACCGAACCCTAAAACCATCAATTTACCTTTTGGTCGTGGGAGATAGGTCACATACGAGTCAAGGAAAAACATAACTTCATTAATTTATGCCATGAGGTTTGCATTTTGCACAGAATAAATTTATGCAGTGATAAGAAGATGTGATTTTGGGTCATTTTGGCCAATATCCATGTCGTGTTTCGATCGTTGGTTGAGGAGAGGAGTGTCAAGTGTGACCGCATCATTTCTTGGGATGGAAATGGCTTTCATTACATATTTCAATCCTTTCTGGTAATGGTATTCATATTTGATACATTTGTTGTGAAAATTTGCATGTCTACCCCACTACACACTGATAAACAAGCAAAGACCTTGATAGTGTTTATTTCATAGACTTAAATAATTTCTTCTCCCCTAATTTTGCATTGTCCACATGATATTGGAATTTTTGAATATCAATGTTATCGCACACGGTCCCTCATTCCAATCGTTTCCTTCATTAGAGTAGTACCAGAACTCCCTTCGTTCCAATTTAATTTTATTGGTGTAGTTTCAGTGTATTTTTGTGCCAGTATGATACCTTATTACGTGAGAATACATAGAGAACAATGCATTCTCTCATATCCATTTTCGGTGTGGTGTTGACCAACAAGGAGAATTACAGAGAATGTTATAGGAAGTGTTATAACTCCTTAAATCTATTAGGTTTATAAACAGACAATGAAAGTAACTTTTTCAACCAACTTTGAGAACCGAAACTAGCCTTTCGAATCTAGAGAGGGCTCTCTCTAGGGGCGTGATCTCCCCATGGGATATGGCTTTTAAAGCAGTGGCTAGATTTAACACCTTTGATATGATGGGTTCTAGTTATATTGGCGCAAGAAAGTAAGAGATGGACTATGGAGTCGATTCGAGGAAATGACAGAGACAAATGACTCGGTGACTGGACTTGAGAGGATAAGGCTAAGCGAGCAACAATCTTCAGTGTAAAATCGTAATGTGTGGCAGGGGAGAAAAAAGAGGAAGTAACCCGAAGCACCGTTGCGGGTGAATTCAGAGTTAGATTTTAGAAGAAAATGTTTTGTCTAAGTTGCGCGAACAAGGGGCGTTGCACGGTGAATCCACAGGTTAGAAAATTCGTTCTGAAATAGACAGAAAAATATATGAATAAATATGACAGGAAGCACATATGAAAATAAAGAGGCATAATACATATGACTGCTACAATTAAAATCTTTTCATCAAGTTGCAAGACATTTGCATTAAGTTTTGGTCAAAAACTCAAATTACATACAATAGTTATCGTCTACCAATTTTGCCAACCAACCTGGCTTACATAGAAAATATGAAGTATATAAGCGAGGGTGCATCTTGGGCTACCCTTTTTTCTAACTGTTAGCTCTAAAAACTAGGAAACTGAGTGGTATGCGTTAGAGACTCTTTGCATGGAGATTTCCAAAAATAGACAATAATCACTCATGTTTACACATGATTGTTCGCAAATTTTCCACGAGGATCTGATCATCGGTCAGGTCTCTATATGAGGAAAAGATGTATCAATATTTCCCTTCGATCAGATGTCTGAGAGGATATGTGTCTGCCAAGAACTTGCTATCTGCTATAACGGCTTTGATTTCTATCGTGCGCTCATTTGCTAGGAAAAATGTGCACGGCAAGTAGTTGTTTGATGGTCACGGATGTTATCAAAACGGTAGAGTGATTTAGGGAAACGTGTCCTTCAAAACTGCCAATATTTGTCTTATGTTTGTGGATGCAGAGACGAACACCAGCTAAACATGTTTTTCTTGCGTGCTAGTGAGAGCCGCATAGGCTTCCTTCCCGACCGCTTCACATTCCCTGGAATGTTTTGTATGTCTTTCCTTCAATATCCTATGTTCTTCTCGCAGCTATACAATGGTGTCTTACACCTCTCTGAGTTGTCTTTTTAGACATGCCACGTTCCCTTCGCAACCTTGCGCTGCTAACACTTCCATAGTCTTTGTCGCTAGTTGCCGCCTCAACTCCATGTTTTCCTGGTAGAGCTCAGCGATAGCCATCTTTGCCTATTTTAATTGCTAAGATGGATCTTGATCATTCACTACTGTGGTATCTATTTCCATTGTTCTGCTCTTGCTTTCGCGGCTCGATCCTCCAGCGGGCTCCAGTTGGATGGCGCGCATGAGTAGCTCTTCTGAAACTCGGGCTTCCTCAACTTCCTTTTTCTTCCTTGGCCTACCCCTTCTCCGAGGTATTTTTTGTTGGGGAGACAGGGCTTCTATTGTCTTTCCTCCCTGTGCAATTCTTCTCTCTTTAGGTTCTGCGCAGTTTGATCTGATCGTCTCTGTGGGTAAAAGAAAAACTCCTTTCGCATCCTTGGGAATGATTGTTGCAGGTGAGAACGACTCCCAGTCATTTTGGGGCTTGGACTTGTTGCTTCGCACACCTTTCCTTATGCTTTGGGAGGTCTCCATGGCACGACCAATATGTATTTTTCACACAGTGTATCCGAAAATGCACAGGGAGGGAATTTTTATCAACCTATACTAGCAAGGGAAATTGAAAACAGAGTGCGGGCCTAGTTTCACAACTGAAATGGGTGTCGATCATATGAAATTTATAAAGAGTCTAGCAGAAAGAGGAATCGTTCCGAAGAACAGTGAATTCATGGTGATGAGATGTTTTGAATCAAATTGCAGATTTTCCATGGCACATCCCCGCGTGTAGAATAGATGTGATAATGTTTGCAGGGCATGCATGATACGAACGTCGTGATTTTTCATTTCCTTGGCCTTCATGAAGAACTGATAATAGTTGTTGCACTTGCCGATGTGACTTCCATTAACTACTTGACTTGACCTAGGGCACGTAGAGATTGATTTATTAACAGGACTCAACTCTTTGGAAAAGACATACCCGTACCACTTATGCATGTTTCGACTCTGACATCCCTTCTCATTTCCAAGGGCCAACCGACCACTTGCTGACTTCGACCCCACGATGATACATACATGATTTCACATGTTTGGATGCATGGGTCACAACGCAACTAAAAACCGACTCTAAAAGGAAAGAAAAATGTGGTGCTAACATATGGCTCCAATGGGGATGTTATCCTCCCCGCGAGGTAGCAAAGAACAGTAGACCAGGTGCCTAACCATTGGGCCTCATTTCAACTCTTTGGAACTATAAAGCAAAAAAAAAAACCACAACCTAAAACTATCGATGCAGCTTCTAAAAACTCGGCATAAACTTAGAGCCTTCACTTCGGGCTTCAATTTTCTGCTGACCTACTGACTCAACGCAAAAATTAAAACGACTATTTACAATGAAAAATTACTTAAATGGATTTTATTTCGTCAAATAATGCTTGAGGAACCTGTCGTTTATAGGCCCCCAACCAAGGCATTCTCTATTTATCCCTTCCAGGAAATAAGCATTGTTTCCGCAATACGTGTTGATTTTGAAGGGACATGTCCAAAGGTGGTCGAACTTTCCATGCTTCCCCTTATCTTCATTTCTCACGTCCCATCTTAGCACCAGATCCCCTACTTGAAAATATTCATGCTTAGAACACTTGTCGAAATCTTTCTTCATCCTCTTCTGATGGAGCTGCAACTGATTCTACACTTGTTCCCTCGCCTGTTGTGTGTGAATTAACTGGTTTATTCTCCTTTGCACATCATTTGGCTCAACCTCTTGTTCTTGCAACATATTTCTGAGGCGGCCTCAGTGAAGTAGGGAAGATTGTGTCCACGTCGTAAACGATCTGAAAGGGCGATGTTGAGATATACTTCTTGGTGGTAACCTGATCTGCCCATAGTGCATAGATAAGCTTTTTATGCCAGGATTTCTTATTGTCTTGCAAGAGTCTTTTGATGATTCTGGTTAGGCTCTTATTTGAGGATTATGCTAACTCGTTGCCTTGCAGATAGTACGTCGTGGAATGCCCTAGGGTTATATTGTAATCCTGACAAATTTTTTCCATCCTCTTAGACTTCAACGCAACCGCATTGTCTGTTATGATCTTGACAAGACATCCGAACCTCGACAAGATGTTTGTCTTCGGGAATTGGATGATGACTACGTCAGTAGCTTTCTTTGTGGGGATTGCCTCTATCCATTTTGTGAAGTATTCGGTGGCCGTGAGTATCCATTTCTGTTGCATGGAGGATGGTGGATTTATTTCTTTTATGAAATCTAGACCCCACTGCATGAAAGGTGCTTCAACTGAGATCGGCTTTAGTGGCAGGGGCTGCAACTTTCTTCTCCCGTCAAAAATCTAACATTTGTGGCAGCTGGAGACCTCTTTATAGACGTCAGTGAATATTGTAGGCTAGTATTAACCTACCCTCAAGATTTTGTGTTCGGTGGTTTTCCAGTAGTGCTGTCCTCCGCAATCACCTTTGTGAAATTCTTGTATGGCCCACTTCGCATCATCTTCCAGCAAACAGCTCAACAATATTCCCCCAGGGTCTTTCCAGTAGAGTGAATTTTCTAGGATGCAGAACTTAACCACTTTAATCTTGAGAAATCTGACCTTAGACTTACTTACACCCGGAGGGGCCTCGAGATTCTCCAACACATAGATGATGTCTGCATACCATGGTGAATCAATGAAGTCCTGAGACACCTGTGCATTTTTTTTATTCTTGAGGACATTCTGACAGATCAGCGATGAAATTCATTCCTACAGAATTGCAGTCTGACTATGCCATTAACTTCGCCAGACCCTAACCCTTGATCAGTTTCGTAGACTTGATCTCAATATCGTATTCCAGTATGGCCATTATCCACTTGCCTCTCCTTCCTTCCGGGTCAGGTTGAGTCAGGATATCCTTTACTGAGTTGTTGGGAACATAAGCGATGACATGGGAGTTGTTGGCCCTTGACCAAGTTTTGAGGGATATTGATCAAGTTTGACCTATTTTGGGACTTCGACAGCCTGTCAAAGGAGGAGCGCAAGACGAAGCGGAGATCACGGAATATCAGTCCCTTTTTGGGTCCTTTTTGGGTTATGGGATTATGTAATGGGAATGGGATGTTGACCCATGGGTTTACCCATGTTTAGGCCTATTTTGTAAAGTATAAATAGATGTCTAGGCAATATAAGAAGTATAGGTATCTATGTGATAAAAGGTCGATAAGATAAGTGCTAAGTGCAATTGTGGTTTGTAAGTGCTTTGTGCATAACTGGGAGAGACTTGCAGAGATAAGTGCAAGTGGTTGTAACAGACTGTGGAAGGATTTTTGCTATAACGCGAGGAGGGAGGATCTAGCGAGGTGCACAGATCTCCTGTCCTAGGCGAAGTAGGATTTTGGTGGCTCTGTGCTTGTAACCGATTGACTGAATACAATAAAGAAGAATATTTGGTGGACGTAGCCCCAGGGTGGGGGTGAACCATGTAAATATTGTGTTATTCTTCTCTGTGCGATGTTTTGATGTGTTTATTTGTTATGTGCTAAGTGCTTTGATAGAGATAGACAAATCTGTGTATTCTTTGTGCTAATTATGTGTAAGAATGTTAGATCTAACCTCTATGAATGTGCTTAGTGCTTGATCTGCTAGATCTAATCTACATGTTTATGATAAAGTACTTATATACATTAGATCTGGGTGAATGTTGTGATGCCATGTTTTATCTGCGAAGTAGATATTGGTCAAGTATTGATGAATGTTAACTGCTAAGTGCTCTATTAGTGTTATAATCACAAATTTGTGTCCCAGCTAAGGTTGCAGACACCTGAGTCATGCAACCACCCCTGCCTCTACCTCGGGTGAGACTTCATCTGCTTCAGAGGTGTTGACGAAAGGTCTGGTAGTTAGGGTTTTGTTGGTGCGTTGTTGTAACGTTGAACCCTAGGTCTGCCCCTATGCCAACAAATGGTTATGTTTCCAGGACTGGAACTGTGATTGTTGGGAACTGAGGAAGAAGAATCTTTGTGCAAAGATCTGATCTGAAATTGTGAAATCTCTGTGCGTAGATCTATTGCTCTAGTGCGCAACACTCTATTATTTTGGCAAGTTCTTTGCTAAGGAAAAGAAGTCTGATCTGAAGAAAAGAGCTAAGATTCGGAAGTTTGTGCCCTAAGAAAGTTAAAAGTGAGAATTCTTGATTAAAATAGGTAAGATCTGAAAGCTCTGCACTCTGATAAAGGTAAGAATAGTGAAAAAAAATCTAGATATGAAATTTTTGTGCTTTGTAGAAGTAATATTAGTGGAAGCTTTTGTTTCAAAAGTATGAATCTAGGTATGTTTGATAGATTATGTCCTAGCTTGAAAACTAGGGTATTAATAGATGAAAGAGGATTTGATATGAGTAGATCTGATAAGAATAGTGAAAAATGTGTTATACCTATGCATAGAAAGGATATTTGGACTAATAAGTGTATGTAGGATCCTAGAAAGAATTTTTTGCAGGTTAGCTACCATGATCCTAGTGCGCAGTATAGGAAAGGTTGGGGATCATTTAAATGAAAGAGAGGATTAACCCTTTGTTACAGTTGCAGAAGACCGGGGCATCTTGCTAAGGAATTCCCTAGGAGAAGATCTAGTTGTCTTTGTTGTAAAGCTATGGACCATGAAGTATTTGATTGTCCTAGAATGATTGTTAAGATTGAAGGAATGAACATGAGACAAGAAAATCCTAAGGCAAATCAGAAACTAAGATTATGACAGAATCTCAGAAAGAATCAGAGACTATATTACTGCAAATAAAAGAAACCCTGAATGCTCACCGACATGTCAACTTATCAGAGATCTTCACAGAAAAAGAATGCCTTGAACAAAGAATAGGAGACTTCGACATTGCTTGTGTTCTGGATGGGGAAACATAGGTGAATATCATGAAAGAGAGAATGTGGGAAGCTATAGGGAAGCCTTCTATGATTCCTTCACTAGGAGGAATAGGTCTATTTAAAGGAAAGTTGATAAACCTATGTGGAAGGATCACCCGGATACCTATGAAGGCCAATGGAAATTCGACAGAGGAAGATTTTGAGATTATTAAATTTATTGAGAATAGATCCCCATTCACCATGCTACTATGACAACCTTGGATTGAAAAAGATCAAGCCAGAAGGCAAGAAGAAGAGGAAGTTTTAGAACAGAAGAAGCAAGAGTTAAAAGAATTTGTGACTAGAAGGATCGCACACTTGATTGAAGAACAAAAGAACAGATCAAAGACATTTAACACCAGAGACTTGGATGTCGAAGTTGAAAGAACACTATAAGAACCACTGAAGATTGAAGTACCTATTCTGGATGAAGAAGAAGGGTTACCCTTGAATCTTAGGAAGATATCTCAACAGCGCGAAGTCACTATTTCAAAAGAAGATAAGAATCAGAATGGAAAAAGACATACCGAGATGAAGATCACAGGAAAGAAGGCTAGAAATCTAAGTAAGAAGAGAGCTAAGATCGACAAGTTGCAGAAGGTTCCAGAGGAAACCTTGCAAAAGAAAGATTTGCAAAATTGGAGCTTCGCCGAGATATCAGAACAGCGACACATGGAACTTCGCCATGGAGAAGAAATATAGATGTTGGGGACGTTATAACCATTTGATCGATGCTTCGAACATGCAGAAAGGAAATTATGGTTCATCATCAGACCATTGGACCGCGCCATAATGAAAAGAACAGAGTTAACGGAGGCTTCATACCCGTTGCAAGCGAATTGTTGCCAAGGTACCTATTTATCTCGTCGTGCCACGCACCGAGAACACTTTTTCCAAATGAGAGTTTGAGCCCGCAAACTAATTCTATTTTATACAGTGATCATTTCCCTCTTGTTGTCTA
>SNQJ01S0005488.1:203140-219974 GCA_010110895.2 Picea sitchensis | reverse complement strand
ACTTCATCGTAGTAGCCATGAACGATGCTTTGCTGGAAATCATATAAAAACAAGAAGCTAGGCAGGAGGAGATGTACAATCGAATTGAGGTCAAGCTCCAAGGGGTACAACAGGACCTTTAGTCTAGCCGCGCAGTCTCCACTGCGCCTCTGCCATTGGAAACACCAGAATCGGGAGATGAACCAGCTCAACTCCACTGGCTCGCTGATACAGTCAAAGCTTGCCTTCGACGAGCACAAGAGGAAACAGAACAAGCCATCCAGGCTTTGACACAAGTACAAGGAGTACTTGTAGAACAGCGTCGAGCTGCAGAACAGGAAAAAATTTCCCTTCAAGAGAAGTTTGATGAAGAAAAAGAACAGTTGCAGCAAGGAAAGGAACAGTTGCTCACCGAGTAGCTCGAAGTGAAGGAAGCGGTCAACAAAGCACTTTGCTCTGTAACAGTCATAGAAATAAAGACAGAGGATCAAGTCATGAAGCAAGTAGACCATCTTGCATAGGCCATCCAGAAGCTACAACAATGCATAGCAGACTTGGAGCTACACGTAGTGCCCGAGACCCCACAGGATGTAAGGGACCAACAAGAAGCAACTGCTCGCAGTGCAGTTGAGAGACTAAAGGCCCTTGCTCTGAAATGCAAGTAGTTGAACGCCCATAGTGCCCTGACATATGAAAAACTTTTTGAGAATCCAGAATTAAAGGCACTAGAGTCACAGCTCCAAGAAGCGAAGCAGCAAGCCGATACACAACAAGCGTAGTTGAAGGCCCTGTCAGTTGTACAAATAATGAAACGATCTCAAGAGAAGCGCACTACCTAGCAGCAAATCAACACTATATAGAGAAAAGTGATGGAAGTCACTCAAAGGCTCCAACCTATACAAGACAAATCTTACCAACTGTTTACAAAAGTAGAAGGCAGAGGAGCAGAACTAGAACAGGTTGGCACCGCAATAGAACATCGCCTAGAAGGACCYGTGAATGACGCACTCATCCAGGAGTTCGTTGAACAGGAGGTTGTAGCACAATAGCAAGTCCAAGMAGCTCAAGCCAAGCTCAAGGATTTTGAAGTAGAACTGATCAGACTAGAGTGACTCGGGACGAGTCACAGGCGAGTGTTGGGGGCATGTTGGCCTTTAACCAAGTTTTGAGGGATATTGATCAAATTTGACCTATTTGGGGACTTTGACAGCCTGTCGAAGGAGGAGTGCAAGATGAAGCGAAGATCACAGAATCTCAGCCCCTTTTTGGGTCCTTTTTGGGTTATGGGATTATGTAATGGGAATGGGATGTCGACCCATGGGTTTACCCATGTTTAGGCCTATTTTGTAAAGTATAAATAGATGTCTAGGAAATATATTAAGTAGAGGTATCTATGTGATAAAAGGTCGATAAGATAAGTGCTAAGTGCAATTGTGGTTTGTAAGTGCTTTGTGCATAACTGGGAGAGACTTGCAGAGCTAAGTGCAAGTGGTTGTAACAGACTGTGGAAGGCTTTGTGCTATAATGCGAGGAGAGAGGATCTAGTGAGGTGCGCAGATCTCCTGTCCTAGGTGGAGTAGGATTTTGGTGGCTCTTTGCTTGTAACCAATTGAATGAAGACAATAAAGAAGAAGAGTTGGTGTATGTAGCCCAGGGTGGGGGTGAACCACGTAAATACTATGTTATTATGCTTTGTGCGATGTTCTGATGTGTTTATGTGTTATGTGCTAAGTGCTTTGATAGAGATAGACAAATCTGCTTATGCTTTGTGCTAATGATGTGTAAGAATGTTATATCTAACCTATATGAATGTGCTTAGTGGTTGATCTACTAGATCTAATCTACCTGTTTATGATAAAGTACTTATATACATTAGATCTAGGTGAATGCTACGATGCCCTGTTTTATCTACGAAGTAGATATTGGTCAAGTATTGATGAATGTTAACTGCTAAGTGCTCTATTTAGTGTTATAATCACAGATCTGTGTCCCAACTAAGGTTGCAGACACCTGAGTCCTACAACCACCCCTGCTTTTACCTCGGGTGAGACTTCATCTGCTTCACAGGTGTTGCTGAAAGGGCCGGTAGTTAGGGTTTTGTTGGTGTGTTGTTGTAGCATTGAACCCTGGGTCTGCCCCTGTGCCAACAGGAGTGCAATATGTATGTCTTGAACTCTTTCAAGGCCTTCACTAAATCATATGCTTGTTTTTCAATATTTTCATACCTTAGTGGAGCATCGCGCAACATCTAGTTGAAATAGGCTATGGGGTTTTCGAAGTTCTGCTCGTCTTTCTGCAACAACACGTCGATTATAGTGTGTTCTGAGGCAAATGAAAACAGGATGAAATCTCTCACAAAGTCTAGGCTGGCTAGCATAGGATATTTAGTCAGCGCCACTTTGATATCCTCAAAAGACTTCTTGGCCTCCAGGTTCCACTTGATCTCGTCTCCCTTCCTGAGCATGCAGGTTATGTGCTTTATGATTTCTACCAGGTTCGGGATGAATCTCCTCAAGAAGTTTACTTTTCTCATGAAGGATTTCACTTCTTTTTTACTACGTGGGGTGTCGATCTTCAGGATTCCTTCAACCCTATTGGGGTTTATCTTAATGTCTTCCTTGCAGATAATGTGTCCTAACATCTTCCCTTCTTCCACCCCAAAATGTGATTTCTTTGGATTTAGCGATATGTTGAACTTCCTGCACTTCTGGAAAACCTTCTTCAGATGCTCGAGGTGTTGTTTGTCGGAGGTAGAGGATATCGTGATGTCGTCCAGATAAATCACATTGAACTTATCCTTTTCGTCGGAAAACGCGATGTMCATTGCCCTCTRGAAAGTGGGTCCAACATTCATCAGGCCAAAAGGTATCTTGGCATACATGAACGTTCCCCATGGAGTTGTGAAAGTCATTTTCTCTCTATCGTTCGGGTAGACCATGATCTGATTATACCCTGAAAACTCGTCCAGCATAGACATMTTTTGGGACCCCACCACCTTTTGCAGGATGTATTCCATTTTAGGGAGGGGGTAGTGATCCTTGAGAGACACTTTGTTTAAATTTTGTAAGTCTACACAAAGTCTTATTTCGCCACTCTTCTTTCTTACAGGTACCAAATTAGCTACCCATTTAGAGAATCATAAAGAAACTATAATTTTAGCTTCAAAGAGTTTCTTTACTTCCTTTTCGATCAGCAGAAGTAGCAGGGGATTTATTTGTCTCAGTTTCTATTTGAAGGGCTTCTGGTCTTCTTTGAGAGGGATGACATGCTGGATCACTTTAGTGTCCTACACCTTCAAATCATTGTAGCTCCACGCGAACACGTCAGGGAAATCCTTCATGAGTTTGACGTAGTCTTTCTTGACCTTTGGACTGAGCGTTTTCGATAATTTGATCATCTTTGGGTTTTCCTCAGTCCCGATGTTGCAGTCTTCCATGTCTTTTGTGATTGCAGCGATCTTGGTGTTTTTTCCACGTCATTCTCGTCAAACAACTTTTCCAGCAGCACTAACCCCTTTGGGATGATGTTATTTTTCAATTGGATTATGTCCCTTCCCACAATCTGGTTTTGGAAAGGGTCATCATTATTGCATGCATCCATGCTCTCATCTTCGTCGTAGCAACATTCCTCGTCAATGTTTGTATTAGAGAACTCGTCACTCATAAGGAGGAATCTCTCCACCTACTTGTCGTTATCAAACACTTGCCAATGTTTGATATTATCAGGCACTACCAGCCTGTTCTTTACCTCGATTTCATATTTTTTGTTTGGGAAGATGGGGATCTTAAAACCCAAGGCCGAGGTGGCCAACATATCAGCGATTTGATTTTTCTCTTTGGGGATAGAAGATAGGTCATATTCTGAAAACCCTTTGAGGAGGTCCAATGCCAAATTTATATACACTCTCAGCCTGGAGTGTTTGGTCTGATATATTCCCTTTACCTGATTTATGATCAGCTCGGAATCTCTGTGCACTGTTATCTTCTGCGTGCCCAATTCTCTCAAAACTTGTAAGCCCAATATTAATGATTCATACTCAGCCATGTTGTTTGTACATTCAAACATAAGTTTGTATGAACACGGCTTTGTGCCGACCTCAGGAGGGCTTATCCATACGTCGGCACTTGCTCCTTCCTTACTGGCAGCTCCATCAAAACTCATGTTCCATGTTTTGTTTTCCACGTGGTTCTTTGGGTCGGTGCACTCTGTCGCTTGTCATGTGGTGTCCTTGTCGACTGTCATGATTGTTGTTGGCTCTTCCTCTTCGAAACTCAAGTCATTATATAATATGGAAGAACCGATATCAGTGTCAATGGAGTATATAGGAAGATTGTTTGGTTGTGTTTTACTACTTACCATATACTTCAGCAACACCTCCCTGTACAGCCATCTATCATGGCCAAAAACAGGAATGGTGGCGTATGACATATCCATCTGCAAAGTGCCCTTTAACTTCGCATCCCACAACCTTGATAGCATCATGCCAAACATTAGGGGTATGTCTCCAACGACTACGTCCATAACCATGTTCTTTGAGGGGATTTGAGCCAAGGACACTACTAGGTTTTTGGCCCAAACACTTGACTTTCCTCGAATCAAAAGAGAAAAGGTCTTTGTATGGCCTGGTGATATCCAAACCCAATTCATCCATGATCACCTTTGGCATGAGGTTGTGAGACACTCTGGAATCCAACATGGAATTATGCAGGTTCATGTCATGGACCTTTCGACTGACGTAGAATGAAGGGACGTCCTCAGTATCATTTGTCTCTTCAACGCATAGACAAAAAAGGATAGTGGGGTGGTCATCTTGGATATTCAAAGTATCGTGGATCCCTCCCATTTTTAACATTTTAATGATTTTCTCCTGATACTCACCTTTTCTAATAATTTCGTTGAACGGGACATAGATTTTGATTTTGTCCATCTCATGTTCAAAATTGAAAGGGGGACAGACTTTCTCTACCTCTTTTCTGTGCGCTTCCTGGCTTGTTTCCAGTGCTTTCCTCGGATCCTCCTCCTTTGAATTCGTCTTTTCAGCTGTGTCCTTGGGTGGGTTGTCCGGATTTTTTCGGCTTGTGGAAGGGGTGTCCACCGGAGGTTTCCTTATGGGGTTTGTTTGTTGCGACTCGACAGGTGAGTCTTTGCTTTGGAGGTTATATTTCTTATGAAACTGCATGATGGCATTCTGATAGCCTTTTTAGAACTCCTTTTTCTCCCAAGATGGTGCATCATCTGTTTTGAGTATCATATCATCATTCGTCTCCAACACGAAGTTGTCATTTTTTCTCATGTATCGATCATGCTCACTCTTTGTCAAGAACACACGCGGATTTTTTTCATCGCAACAATGCATCTGGTCTTCGAACGCCTAGTTGAAGTCTTTGTCAACGTGCTTGTTTTGGAATAGAGGTCTTTTCTACGGGTCACCTTGATGTCTGTGTTCCCTTGGTTCCCTCTGTCTGATATGAGGAACTTGACCCCTTCTGAGGTTCAAATTTTTGGGCTAGGGGTCATTATGTTCTCGGGCAGAGGGTCTATTTCCCATGGACATTCTTTCCATCATCTTTTCGATGGTCTTCATCATCATGTCAAACTTGTCGTCTGAGGACCACGACGTCGATGGTTGTCCATCTCCTTGAGACTTCTTATCTCCTATGTTGAATCTTTGTTTGATCTTGCCCGACGCCATCATGTTTACTTCGACCTCGATAGAGTTAGTCATTATAGCATCTAGGTTTGTTGATCTTCTTTCTCTTGACAACAGGGATAAATCGTTGTCGAAGGATTTGGCATACCACAACTGCGCAGCCCCGGGGGGCAGCTTGAATTCTGCAGGGATTGATTTGTACACCTTCAAGAAACGGGATGAGAATTCTTGCACTATCTCTTCCAGTGCTTTCTTCATATTATTGTACTATGTTAACAACTGCAAAGGGTTTTTCTTTTCCCCCCATTTATTCAGGAAATATGTCTCGAATGTGAAGAAGTCTCGAATACTCACAGGTGGGAGGGATTTGAACCATTTTCTTACATCTCCCAAAAGGCTCTATGAAAACAGCCTCATTTTTGTATCTGCATAGCCCACCTCCTCCAGGTCGATGAAATCATTAAAACAGTCCAGGTGTCTCTGGGCGAAAACACTTCCTTCAGCATCATAGAGCTTGATTCTTTAGCTTTAATTCTGAGGCAAGTCATGTAGTTGGGTTGGCAGGATGAGGGGGGAGAATCTGGTGGTCATGGCTCTAGGATGATTTGGATTTTGAGGGATATTATTTGATATCAGGGCTTGGAATTTCTGCAAGTCGAAAACAATCTCGTTCAAGTTGGTTTCCAACTTAGACCTGAAAAGGGTTTGCTCGAATAATTCATCAAACTCAAGGTCGTYAATGCTCTGCAYGTCATCTTTGGGTAAGGATAGGATTTTGTCTAGGTAGTAGAACGGGTYTGGTGCTTTCTCTCTAGTCCTGYGCAGAATCTTCTTGGGGTYGTACATAGGCTCTGTAGGGTTTGGGTCAAAATTAGATCATCTTCAGAGCCAGGGTTCCTGAACTGCGCTACTTGGAGCTAMTGGTATTTTGGACTGGAGTTGCCAGGATAAGGGGTTCAGTCGGTATGGATGTTTGTCCCTCTGTTATCCTCAGGGGTCAAACTGCAATGTTAGTCGTTCTCCTAGGGAAAATCTATTCAATTTCATCTGTGGCAACGACGCCAGAATGTTAGCACTCTGTAAATCTGTTCGGCTGATAAACATATGATGAAGGTAACTTTTTCAACCAACTTTGAGACCCAAAACTAGCCTTTCATATCTGGAGAGCTCTCTCTCGAGGAGTGTGATCTCTGCATGGGATATGGATTTTAAAACAGTGGCTAGATTTAACACCTTTGATATGATTAGTTCTGGTTATATTGGCGCATGAAAGTAAGATATGAGCTATGGAGTCGATTCGAGGAAATGATAGAGACAAATGACTCGATGACTGGACTTGAGAGGATAAGGCTAAGTGAGCAACAATCTTCAATGTAAAATCGTAATGTGTGGTGAGGGAGAAAAAACAGGAAGTAACTCGGAGCACTATTGTGGGCGAATTCAGAGTTAGCTTTTAGAAGAAAACGTTTTGTCTAAGTGGCGCGAACAAGAGGCGATGCACAGCGAATCCACAGGTTCAAAAATTCGTTCCAAAATAGACATAAAAAGATATGAATAAAGATGACAGGAAGCACATACGCAAAGAAAGAGGCACAATACATCTGACTGCTACAATTAGAATCTTTTCATCAAGTTGTAGGGCCTTTGCATTAAGTTTCAGTCAAAAACTCAAATTACATACAATAATTATCATCTACCAATTTTTCCAACCAACCTGGCTTACATTCAAAAGATGAAGTATATAAATGAGGGTGCCACTTGGGCTACCCTTTTTTCTAACTGTTAACTCTAAAATCTAGGAAACTGAGTGGTATGCGTTAGAGACTCTTCGCATGGCGCTTTCCAAAAATAGACAATAATCGTGCATGTTTACACATGACTGTTTGCAACTTTTCCACGAGGATATTATCATCGGTTAGGTCTCGATATGAGGAAAAGATGTGTTAGTACTTCCCTTCAATCAAATGTCTGAGTGAACAGGTGTCTGCCAAGAACTCACTATCTACTATAATGGCTTTGATTTCTACCACGTGCTCATTTGCTTGGAAAAATGTACACGAAAAGTGGTTGTTTGATGGTCACGGTCGTTATAAAAAAGGTAGAGTGCTTTAGGGAAACGTGTCCTTCAAAAATGCCAAGATTTTTCTTATGTTTGTAGATGCAGAGATGAACACCAGCTAAACTTGTTTTTCCTACGTGTTGGTGAGAGCCGCATGGGATTCCTTCCCGGTCACTTCACATTCCCTAGAATTATTTGTATGCCTTTCCTCCGACAGCCTCTGTGCTTCTCGCATTTGTAAAATGGTGTCTTGAGCCTCTCTGAGCTGTCTTTTTAGCCATGCCATGTTCCCTTCACGACCTTGCGTCGTTGACGCTTACATAGTATTTGTCGCTAGTTTCCACCTCAACTCCATGTGTTCCTGGTAGAGTTCAGCGATAGCTAGCTTTGCCTGCTTTAATTGTTGAGATGGCTCTTGATCATTTTCKCATGTGGTATCCATTTCCCTTGTTCTGCTCCTGCTTTTACGGCTCGATCCTCCAATGAGGTCCAGTCGGATGGTGCGCATGAGTAKTTCTTCAACCACCAATCTGGCACGCAGCTCTTCTGAAACTCGGGCTTCCTCAACTTCCTTGTTCTTTCTTGGCCTACCCCTTCTCCAAGGTATTTTTTTTTGGGGAGACAGGGCTTCTATTGTCTTTCCTCCCTGCACAAGTCTTCCTAGTTCAGGTTCCATGCGGTTTTATCTTATCGTCTCTATGGTTAAAATAATAACTCCTTTTGCATCCTTGGGATTGTTTGATGTAGGTGAGAATGACTCCCAGTTGTTTTGGGGCTTGGACCTGGAAATTTTGCTGCTATGTGTGCCTTTATTTATGATTTGGGAGGTCGCCATGGCATGAACATCATGTATTCTACGTGCGGTGTATCCAGAAAATGCACAGGGAGGGAATTTTCATCAACCTATACTAGCAAGGGAAATTGCAAACAGAGTGTGGGCCTAGTTTCATGACTGAAATGGGTATCTAAAATTTATAGTGAGTCAAACAGAAGGAGGGATCATGTCGAAGAACAGTGAATTCATGGTGACGGGATATTTTGAATCGAATTCCATATTTTCCATGGCACTTCCCCGTGTGTAGAACACATGCGATAATGTTTGCAAGGCATATATGATATGAACGCTGCAATTTTTCATTTACTTGGCCTTCATGATGAACTAATAATAGTTGTTTCACTTGCCTATATGACTTCCATTAACTACTTAACTCGACATGGGGAAAGTAGAGACTTATTTCTTAACAGGAATCGACTCTTTGGAAAATACATACCCGTAACACTTACACATGTTTCGACTCTAACATCCCTTCCCGTTTCCAAGGGCCAACTGGCCACTTGTTGACTTCGACCCCACGGTGCTATGTACCTGATTTCACATGTTTGGATGCATGGGTCACAACGCGACTAAAAACTGACTCTAAACAGAAAGAAAAAGGCGGCACTAACAAGAAGATCAAGAGCACATTGATCTTCAACTACCTATGGAAAGGTATTTGTGAAGAAAAAGAAGTCTCTCAGAGCAGAAAATCCATTGAAGAATATGCAGAATCAGAAGAAGAAGAAGAAGCAAAATTTGAAGAAGAAGCCTCAATGTTAAAGATGAAGAGTAGAAGACCTTGTAGAAAACTAGTCATATCGACCAGACACAAAGAACGTGAAATATTGGAAGACAAAGACCAGAAGGCATATGCAATAATATCCATGATAATAAGTGAGGAGGTGAGTCGTCATATTGCTTCCATTAGTGATTCCTATAGCGCCTTGAAGAGATTAAATGAATTGTATGACACACATTATGATCTTGAAATCATACAACTAATGTTGAATCTCTTCAATCTATAGTTGAAGAATGATGACCTGTGCTATGGCTTTGGCTTCAGAAATCACAGCCATAATGCATAACATGATGCCAACAGAGCAAAGACTGATCTCCCTCTCATGACCTTCATAAAGTCCCTCTACCCTACATATTCTCACTACCTTGAATTGTTGCAAGCATGTAATCAAATAAAATCCATGACATTTCAAAAAATGGTAAAGAAAGTTGCAGATCGTGAGAAAGCCTTTGGAAAGAAGCCATCTCCTTCAACTAGTGAAATTGTTTACCTTGCTCAAAAAGACAAGAGTAAACAACATGATTCTTCTAGAGGAGAAAGTAGTAGAAGAGGATGTGGACGTGGAAGAAAGAGTTTCAGGGGAAAGGGGAAAGACACAACCAAGGTGATAGATCCAATCTCCATTGTACCCAGTACAAAAATAATGGGTCACATAAAGCAGATGGTTGCAGAGTTCCATGGGACAAGATCAAATAAGACAGAGCGAATAAGAAAGAGGACAAAGGTAAACCTATAAAACCAACAAAAGTTAATCCACATGAATCTACCCTTTACATTGTTGCTCACCACAATATATGAGTAACAAAATATTTATTTAAAATTGCATATGGTCCTTGGAAAGATGCATGGCTTCTTGACATAGGTGAAACCTCTCATATGACATTCTGAAGATATTTTTTGAAGAATTCAATGACAATATAGATGGAATAGTGTATTTTGTAGACAAGTCTAGTCTTAAACCTTCGATAATGGGCACCATCAGGCTTAAGTTGCCTAGACTCCCATATTTTCTTCTGCACAATTTACTCTATCTTCCTAAGCTGCAAAGAAACTTGATGTCCCTTGTGCACATCAGACAACAAGACCACTATGTTCATATGATCAATGGAAAAGTTGAGATAAGGAAGGATTATTATAACATTCTTGTTATGACCAGAATGGAAGATGGAAGATTGTTGAAGTTGAATGGGACATATACCCATACACACAATGTTGCATACCTCTCTGATCATGGTGAAGGTGTAATGTCATATAGTCTTTTGTGGCATTCTATATTCGGTCATATCAATTATGCCAGCCTCTGTTTATTGAAAAAGAATGGTATTTCTGATCTTCCTACCATTCCTAGAAAAATGAAACAATGTGATGTTTGTATCCTTGGAAAGCATAGAAAACAACATTTACATGATTCTGCTTCCAAAGCATGTCAAAAGATTGAATTGATTCATTCTGATTTGTGCGGCCCTATGCTTGTTCCTTCTGCAAATGGAAACAAACATATAATGTCATTTATTGATGATTACACCAGGATGTGTTGGGTGTACTTGTTGAAAGATAAATCTCAAGCTTTTGAAACATTTAAAAATTTTCATGTATGGATTCAAAATGAAGCTCAGTCTCGTATTGGCTCTCTTTGCACTGATAATGGAAGAGAATATATATCTAATGAATTTGAAATTTACCATCACCAACATGGGATCAAACATCAAACAACAATTCCATACAATCCCCAAGAAAATGATGTAGTTGAACGAACGAACGGGACGCTCCTAAATCTTGTTTGTTCCATGATGTTTTTCAATAATGTTAAATTGATGTTTTGGGTTGATGCAATTCTATGTGCAGTTTATGTCAAAAACAGTTGTCCATCTCATGCTATCAAAAAAAAGACTCCATATGAAATGTCATATGGCCACATTCCTTTGGTAAGGCATCTCAGGGTCTTTGGTTCCACTTGGTATGCCTTGATTCCTAAGGAGAAAAGAAGAAAGCTTGATGTAAGGAATCAGAATTGCATCTTCTTGATACTCAAATAACACCAAGGGGTATTTTCTTTACAATGAGACAAACAATAAATTCATCCTTTCCAGAGATGAGATCTTTCTTGAATTCTCCAGGAAAGATGAAACTATTGAGAGGCAGCTTGATTATCTGGACAAATTCACTCATGTAAAGATATACCATGAATTTTGATGATGAGATTCCACATCTTGAAGGGGGTATCCCTATCTAGGTCAGACTTTGGAATATCCTTTTGTAGCATCATCTCCCCCATATGGAGAAGTTCCTACAACTTCATCAGAACCTAAAGTTCAGTTGGATGATGTGATCAAGAGGATTGAAAAGATGAGGTTGATTATAACTCAAAACCATCTCGATCATCCGAGCAACCTGAACCATCTAGTAAAAGTCCGCCAAAATGGCTCACAAAAACACTTGAAAGTGTTCATCCTGATGAGGTCAGGAAGACATGAACTATATTGTCCTCAAAACAAGATGGCGGTAATGTAGACAATTCAAACTCAAGTGATGTAGAAGATATGGATGTTTCATAAGATTGTGAGTTGAATTTATCTACTAACCATGAACCGACTTCCTTTAAATAAGTGAATTCTCATGATGAATGGAAAGAATCCATGCAGAAGGAATATGATGCTCTCATCAAGAATGAGACATGGAAGTTGGTGGACCCTCCATATGGAACCAAACTGATTGGATGCAAGTGAGTATTCAACAACAAGTACAAATCAAATGGCTCAATTGACAAGCATAAATCAAGACTCGTGGAAAAAGGATTTGCACAGAAATAAGGTGTTGATTATAAGGAGAATTTTCCCCCAAAGAAAAATGGGCTACCATCTGCACTCTATTTTCCATGGAAGCACAAAATGGATGGAAAATTCATCAAATGGATGTGAAGATTGCTTTCTTGAATGGATACTTGAAAGAGAATGTGTTCATGTCTCAACTTGAATACTTAGTTGTGAAGGGACAAGAACATAAAGTATGCAAGCTCATAAAATCCTTGTATGGCTTGAAACAAACAACACGAGCATGGTATGAAAAGTTAACCAAACATCTTCTGAAATTAAATTTCAAGCGTTTCAATCTTGATGATGCAACTTTGTTTGTCAATAAAGTTGGAAAATTGTTTTGTATATTGTAGTATATGCAGATGATATGTTCATAACAGGGAACAATGAGAACTATATTGCATCCATAAAGAAAGACTTGAATAAAGGCTTCGAGATGAAAAATTTGGGACATCTTCACTACTATTTGGGAATTGAAGTGATACAAAATCCAAAGTACATGTTCATCTCCCAAAATAAGTACATTGGAGAACCTTTGAACAACTTTGGCATGGTTGAGTGCAATCATGTTTCTACTCCAATGGAGTAGAATTTGAAACTCACGTCAAAAGAAGGGAATGAATTTGAGAATGCAACCAAGTATAGACAGCTTGTGGGAAGTCTCATCTATCTTACTACCACCAGACCAAACATGTTCATGCAAAAACCTTGTGAAGGAAATTAGTCTACTACAAAAAGAGTTTAGGATTACTTGAAAGGAACTCAAGATTTTGGAGTTAGGTACTCTAAGGTAGATGACTTCAATATTATTGGATATTCTAATTCAAACTTTGATGGAGATAAGGAAAATGGAGTATCAACTTCAGGATATCTCATGAGTCTTGGATCAGCAGTTGTCTCCTAGAGATCATGCAAAAAATTAGTTCCAACAAATTCCACAATAGATACAAAATATGTGGTAGCTACATAAGCAACAAAGGATATTGTGTGGCTCAGGAAAATGCTTGAATATTTGTAGGAGAAACAAGTGAATTCTACTCCTCATCTAGTTAAAAAACCTTATGCAATCAAGTTGTCCAAGAATCCTATATTCCATGATCGAACAAAGAACATCAACACAAAGTATCACCTGATTCGATATCATGTAGAGACCAAGGCAGTTCACTTGAGACATTGTTCCCCATATGAGAAAAATTTTGACATCTTCAACAAAGCGCTTGGAAGAGAAAAATTTAAGAAGTTCAGAATGATGTTTGGACTTACACACACCCCTTCATATTAATGGGGGGAATGTTGGAAATGTAATCATTTTTGGTTACGTTACTTGTAACTATAATGTAAATATGAAGAGTCGTAGGTGATAGGAACAGTCACCAGTTTGAGAAGACCAAGAGTCATTTACTCATGTATATATTCACCTATAATACAACAATATCATCAAGTGTGGAGTTATTTTTTCCACCAATACCTGGCTTGACACATACATACATACAGTCTAATGATTTTAGATTCAGCTTGTACTATTGTAAATGGTCTTAAAAGGGAGAAAAAAAATTGTTAATTTGTTTCCCTAATGTGTTGTTACAAAGTGGTATCAGAACCCCAGTTTCCACAACTACGTGTTGAAATATTGTAACTTTGAAAAATATTCTAATTATATTTAATTTATTATCTTATAGATCAAATCCCCCTTTGTGGATCGGTCAAACCATATTTATATGGTGGTATTTGTAAAGTCGTCCCCTAGTGTTTATAAAGTGGTTTTAACCACTCCTAGAAGAAGTCGGCCCTACTAACTGAAGAGACATAACCATAGCACCTCCTCAACTAGTATTTGTATGTGAGGATGGTGTCTCACTTATACACACTCATGCACTCACTCATCTAGTGTGCATATCTTGAAGGCGGTTGCAGTTGCAGGAGGAAGGAGAAGAGAGGCGCATGCTCAGTCTTGGTTTATTCTTGGTGTTTTGGTCTTAGTCTTGGCATTGTATTGGAAATCTATTATTGAGGAAGTTTTATCTAGGTTTTCTCCCCTGTGAGGGTTTCCCAAGATAAAATGTTGCGTACCTTGTGATTGTGTTTCTTTCAGTGATCCTATTTATGTTGTTGTTTTGGAAATGGATTGAATGCTCATGTAATTTGAAAATAATCTACTAACAACACTAAAACTTAACATGGTATCATAGATTGAATGAATAGAGCACCTTTCACTGGGTATCTAAAAATGTCATTGTTGTCATACAAGGAAATTGGGTCTTTTTACTAAAGAGAAATTTCTGACCAAAAATTATCTTGTGAAGTGCACCTTGCCCTAGTGCATCTTTTAGCAGCTTGAGCGAACTTTTTCAGTGGCCAGATTCCTCGGAAAGTCAAACCCTAGTTTTGGTTAGTACCAAAAAACTAGGAAACCAGAACCAGTACTAGAAGTATTCGTTCAGATTTGTGCAGGTCAAGTTTCAAGGAGCAAAACTTGGAATTTTATGAAACAGTAAGCTTCATCCAACTCGCCTCAGCACAGTGCACCTCCTCGTAAGTTTAGATTCATTTTCTAAGCACTTTCATTTTCTGGTAATTTTCTTAGCTCTGGGTCAAGGTGTCTGCAAGCACCAAGAATGTTGACAAGTTAGAAGGTGTGGAAAAATTTTGTGCCTGGAAGTATAGAATTGGAATCATTATTGAAGAGAATGACCCTACAAAATTCATAAAATAAAATGTATCGGAACCCGAAGAAGATGAAGCCAAAGAGAAGTACAAGAAGGATATGATTAGGGATAAAAGAATAATTGCATATTCCATTAAAGACCACTTGATCCCTCGAGTGTCTTCTAAGAATACTCCAAAATATATTTTGGATGCCCTAACCAGAATGTATGAAGGAAAGAACATCAACCGAAAGATGAACTTGAGAACCCAACTCAAGATTACAAAGATGCAGAAAGGAGAAACAATTCAAGATTATTTCTCTAGAGTTTCTCAATTCAAGGAACAGTTAGAGGCAATTGGAGACAACTTATATGAATATGAACTTATAATGACAACTCTTAATGGTCTCACAAGACCTTGGGATGCCTTCATCCAAATTATTTGTGCAAGAAAAGAGAAACTCCAATTTGACAGTTTATGGGAAGAATGTATTCAAGAAGAAGCAAGAGTATCCAACCAAGAAGTCGACCTATTAAGAGATGAATATCAATCTCTAGATGCTCATGATAAAGGAGGAAAGAAAAAGTCTCATTTTCAAAAGGAGACGCACTTTCATAAAGAATCTCACCCTCCAAAGAGATTACAGAAATATCATAAGGGTCAAAGAAAGGGAAAAGATTTCTCCTCTTATCAATGTTATCATTGTGATAAGATGGGACACATTGCTAAGAATTTTCATGTCGGAAGGGAAGAATACAAGAAGAGAAATAAAAAAAGACATCATGCCCATGCAGTTGAATATGATGAGCCACCCAAGAAATTGACTAAAGAAGAGATTGAAGATTATGTTTTTTTTTTTCAGCCCTCTCAAGATCTGTGACACCTGGAGAGGATAATTGGCTCATAGCTAGCGGTGCCTCTAAGCACGTGACAGGTCAGAAAGACATTAGCCTTACAGAAAAGGACTTCCCCCTTAAATTTTCACTTGGAGATGATTATCAGTACCCTATCAAAGGAATGGGAGAATCCACCCTACAAACTTGATTCGGGAACCCGATGAGAATGAAGGATATACTTTGTGTACCAGTTTTGACAAAGAACTTACTTTCTATCTCAACTCTAGATAAGAAAGGGTTCATGGCTGCATTCATAGATGGTGAAGTTATTATGTGGCCTTAAGGAAAAACTATAGAAGATGTAGTTGTTATTGGAACATAAGAAGTGTTGATGATTGCAGCTATGTAAGACATTCTCCAGCTTACAAACTTGTCAGATGTAGATCATTGTAGCGATGTGAGTCTTTCTCCATCTTACAAACCTAAGAGAAAGCCCCTAAGAAGGGTATGTGGTTCCTGCCTAAGACAGAGCTGGAATGTAGAGATGAATTCCTCCATTCAGAGAGTTGAGAAGAACTCCAGATGATTATCCAGTAGGAAAGGTGATTTGTTGAGTTAGACATGCCTATGGCTGAGCACAAGGTGAACGTGTGAAACCCCAAAGTGTTGGGTGCATTTTCATGTGAACAGAAATGAAGATGATGTATTATCCTCCTCTGAGCAACAAAGTTGACAAGAGACTCCAGATGATTCTCATGTGTGAGGCAGTGGGAAAGAAGATCTGTAGAGTGGACATGCATGTGGACGAGCACGGGTGAACTTGTGAAGATCTAGTTCTTCTATGTAATGTAGTGAACCAGAGATATGGAAATCCCTATGGATGTGCCCCTAGTGGATAAGCACTAGTTGGTGTATCAGATCCTTTGTTATATTGTCCAAGAGTCACACCTGCCTGTAACCCTAATTGTAATGTAAAGGGTACAGGTCGGCCCCACCTTAATGTGACTGCAAATTAATGTAAAAGATAATTAATCTGGTTAATATTAATTATATTATAAGATAGTGAGTTCGGCCCTGTTGTGCCAATAGACACTTATGTTGACAAGTTCAGGTTAGTATAAGTAAAGGTAAACTCCCCATTAAGGAAACATATCTTTCAAGTGAGTTTGGAAATTTCAGCAAGTACACCTTCTTGGGAAAAGTGTGCACCTCTCTTGGGCGCTAGTCTTCTAGGG
>SNQJ01S0005488.1:190358-203090 GCA_010110895.2 Picea sitchensis | reverse complement strand
ATAAGCACTAGTGGGTGTATCAGATCCTTTGTTATATTGTCCAAGAGTCACACCTGCCTGTAACCCTAATTGTAATGTAAAGGGTACAGGTCGGCCCCACCTTAATGTGACTGCAAATTAATGTAAAAGATAATTAATCTGGTTAATATTAATTATATTATAAGCTAGTGAGTTCGGCCCTGTTGTGCCAATAGACACTTATGTTGACAAGTTCAGGTTAGTATAAGTAAAGGTAAACTCCCCATTAAGGAAACATATCTTTCAAGTGAGTTTGGAAATTTCAGCAAGTACACCTTCTTGGGAAAAGTGTGCACCTCTCTTGGGCGCTAGTCTTCTAGGGTTTGAGCACCCTCTTGTGTGCTAGGTTTTATCTTGGTGGTGAAGGTATTTCTCTTGAGGATTATAGCAAATAATTTGGTTGGGTTTTCTGTTGAAATGGGTACTTGACACTGAGAGGTGGGGGTGGATCAATGTCACAAAACTTTGGACAATTTTCCACTTTTCACAAATTAACTAAACAAAATATATTTGTTTCATTTTCTCAATCAATATATATAAAAGAATAAATATTTTATTTATTTAATAACTTGAATGAATACATAAGATAAATCTGTGAATATCATCTTCATACAATTATGAGAGACCCAGCTCTCTGTTACAAGACCCATCTTGTAGTTCTCAGATTCAACTCAGAAATGAGGAATCCAACCCTCATAACAAGTCCCATCTTGTTGATCTTAGATCCAACTGAGATGTGAGGAATCCAATCCTCATACAAGACCCAGCTTGTAAACAAGCACCAACCTAATAGAATAAACCTTCATTCAATCCATCATATATAAATATATATAATTCAACAAATTCAACTACATATCTTGTCACCATTCCTTCTTGTTTATATAGTCTTCCAACTGGTGTGAATTTGAATCATTGTGTCTTTTGATATTTGAACCATTGTACCTTTTCATTTAAAATGATAATATTAATCTTTCATTAATATCATTTTTCCTTGTATCCTTTATTCATAATGCTCATGAATTAACTCTCTTTTAATAATGATTGTGTGTCGGTTCTTTTGTCTTCGTGAGTTGATCACAGACATGGATCGACTCATCATATTGTTCTCATGCTTCTGATGCATTCTTCGTTCACCAATAGATCATATTTGATCTCTTATCGATTCTCTGTAATGTTCTAGTGTTAACTCTTTGTCGAATTCATCTGTATGAGGCGCTTCCTTCAACCTATTTTCATATGATCACAGGCGTAGAACCATGGGATTATCAATTTAATCGGTGCCTTCATTTTACCCTTATTTTTCTATTCCATACGACTAACGACAATGAACAGATGCTAAGACAAACGAGCCCTTGAGCGCTTATCAAAATCAGCGATCATTATTTAATCTCCTTATGAGATGGATGACTGTCGGGACTTCGGGACTTCACCCTTCAGGACTTCGGGACTTTGCCCTTCGGGAATTTCAACCTGTCAAATATTTCGAATAATATTTCACCGAACAGATTGGATGATTCATGTTTATTTCATGGAACCAGATCAATGATCAGATTCAAGCCTTACACTTATCCTTTCACTACTTAATCTGACGGTTGGGACTTAATCAAGCATTAAGATGGATGGCCACCTTTTTACTTTGGGACTTTGGCTATTCTACTTATGCTATCCTTCCACTGTATTTGATCAACAGTTGAGAATGTGCCATAAGTGTTCTTCAGATCGGACGACTCGTGTCCACTTTGGGACTTCAACATTCGGGACTTCGGGACTTAGGGAATTTTTTGGTGGTGAAACTCCCGGAGTGACATAACTTTCTTACTTCACTTGATGATGTGGCACGAACCGATTATCTGCCACTTGTCACTCATATTTTTTATTTACACGTACCAAAAATGTTGATTTCAACTTGACACTTGTCATTATCTGAGTGTGCCATGTGTCCTTGCTGACGTGTTCTACTGACATGGTCTGCCACATGTCCTTGTTGATGTGGTATGACACATGTCCTTGTTGACGTGTTCTGCCACATCTCCTTGCTAACGTGGTCTATTGACGTAGATCTCCCTGATCTAATGGTCAAAATAGTATCTGAAATGTATCTCAGATCGACGGTTGATAGTTACTTTGGATTTTTGGCTTTCGGGACTTCGAAAAATTTGATCTCTCGACTTCACAATACTTCTGAAGTGAGATTCCCCGAAGTGTAACTTCCTCACAACTTTTAAATCGAAATGAATGTTGTTCATTGATCATAGTTTTACATCGACGACTTTATCTATCTGTGATACCGCTTTGCCTTGGATTAAATCCAACATATCTTCTTCTAGCTTATCTTGTCCTTCCACTTTAGAATGATCCAACAATTGACGGAAATTCGGGTAATTGAGATCTCAGATCTCAGATCTAAGAAAAGCAATATCCATTGAAGGTTTGTCCATTCTTGATTTATTTTGACTTGAAGGATACGTCATTTGATTTTCTTCATCCTTTTTACTTCTACAGTTGTCTTCCTTAACAAAGTTCATGACTTGTAATTGCTTTGTACTTGCACTTTTTCCTTTTAAGAAGGATGATCATTTCTCATGTTTGTAAATGGTGCTCCATTTGTTATTTTCTTCTTTCTTATTATATCCAAGACCAGTTTTATCATCAGTTGATCTTTGGCTCTTCCAAAACTTATCTAGGATAATTGAGCTATTCTGGAAATTAACAATCTTATTTGTCTTCTCATTCATCTTTTTGAGATAGATTATTTCTAACTTCAATATTTGACATAATTCTTCCTTTTTAGTCAATTGAATCTTTAGGGCTTCTTCTACTTCTTTAGCATGTTCAAGTTGAGTCTTTAGATTGATGATTATTTCTTTTGTCTCATCCAAGACTTCTTTGCATTTAATAGTTTTGTCACATGTCTTCAATTCTTCCATACCTTTTGTTAGATCAAAAACTTTAGTTTTCAATATTTTGATTTCTTCCTTGTATTCTAGCTAAATACTTTTTAGGTTGATGGCTTCTAATTCAAACATTTGGCATGATTCTTCCTTTTAGTTATTTGGATCTTCTGGGCTTCTTCCTTTTTCTTATATTCTTCAATTTGAGTCATCAGATTTGCATTAGTACTTTCATTTATCTTTTTGAAATTGATGATTTCCATTTCCAACATGTGGTAAGATTTTTCTTTCCTTGTTAACTGGATCTTTAGGTCTTCTTTACTTTCTTTAATTTCCTCAAGTTGAGTGTTTGACTTCTCAACCTCCTTTCTAAGATTCACAACTTCTGCTTCCAGCTTATGACATGATTCTTTCCTTTTGTTCAACTGGTTCCACACTACCTCCTCTCTTATTTTGCCTTCTTCAAGTTGGGTTTTCAGATTGACATTTTTTTCTCTTAGTTCTTTTAGATCTACAAGGTTTCTGCTAAGTTCATCATCTTCCTTCTTTCTTCTTTTGATTAATTGATTTCATTCTTCAATTTCTCAATCTCCTCTTCTTTTTTTTCTAGTTGAACTCTTTGTTCAAACTTTTCATGGTTAGATTGATCTAACTGCTGAAGTAGCAATATATCCTTTTGTTGGAGTTTCTCCAACTCTTCTAGAGTGCACATAGTTGTGGACTCAAGATGATCAAGAACATCCTTTGTAACTTCAATATATAGACCATTTCTCGGTTCCATACTAATCACTTCAAATGTATTTATAACATCAGTCTTAAAATCTAATAGTTTTTCTTTAGTGAATACTAAGGTATTCCTCAATTCCTTGATGAGGTTGTGTTCCTCATTTCTTACTGAGATCGAATCCTGCATTTCATTAAGAAATATTTTTCTCTGAACTATATTCTTCAATTTGATTGCAATTTTTATTTTCTTTATCTTCTTCATTATCTTGATAAGAACTATCTTCTTCTGAGTCTTGTTTCTCACTTTGACTGGATTTCTCTTGTTCTTGTGTTTCATTCTGATAACAATTTTCTAGTTGGAGCCATAATTCTTTAGCAGATTTGTAGTGCCTCGTATTTTCTTTGACTTGGCCTGACAATCCATCCTGAATTGCTTTTAAGGCTACTGAATTGTTTCTCCTTGATTCCTTTGCAGTTTTGGATTTTCTCTTTGAAGTATTTAAGTGCCAAGGATTACTTACTATAGAATCCCAAACTTCAGATCCTCTTGATTTCATATATCTTTTCATATTTTTCCTCCATGATAAATAATATGTTCCATCAGATAAAGGAGCTTCATTTGTGGAGATAACAATTTGTCCACCCATTTCTTCTTAATCTACCTTCAGTGTTTAAACTGTACTGAAGGAACACACTCTAATACCAATTATTGAAATGGGTACTTGATACTGAGAGGGGGGGGTGAATCAGTGTCACAAAACTTTGGACAATTTTTCACTTTTCACAAATTAACTGAACAACAAATATTTATTTCATTTTCTCAATCAATATATATATAAGAATAAATATTGCATTTATTTAATAACTTGAATGAATACATAAGATCAATCTTTGAATATCATCTTCATACAATTATGAGAGACCTAGCTCTTTGTTACAAGACCTAGCTTGTAGTTCTCAGATACAACTCAGAAATGAGGAATCCAACCCTCATAATAAGTCCCAACTTGTTGATCTCATATCCAACTGAGATGTGAGGAATCCAATCCTCATACAAGACCCAGCTTGTAAACAGGCACCAACCTGATAGAATGAACCTTCATTCAATCCATTATATATAAATATATATACTTCAACAAATTCAACTACATATCTTCTCACCACTCCTTCTTGTTTATATAGTCTTCCAACTGGTGTGAATTTGAATCATTGTGTCTTTTGATATTTGAACCATTGTACCTTTCCATTTAAAATGATAATATTAATCTTTAATTAATATCATTTTTCATTTTATCCTTTATTCATAATTCTCATGAATTAACTCTCTTTTAATAATGATTGTGTGTCAGTTCTTTTTTCTTCATGAGTTGATCACAGACATGGATCGACTCATCATATCATTCTCAAACTTCTACTACATTCTTTGTTCACCAACGGATCATATTTGATCTCTTATCGATTCTCTGTAATGTTATAGTGTTAACTCTATGTCGAATTAATCTGTATGAGGCACTTCCTTCAAACCATTTTCATATGATCACAGGCGTAGAACCACGGGCTTATCAATTTAAGTGTTGCCTTCATTTTACCCTTATTTCTCTATTCCATACGACTAACGGCAGTGACCAGACGCTAGGTCAAATGAGTGCTTGAGAGCTTATCAAAATCAACGATCATGATTTAATCTCCCGATGAGATGGACGATTGTCGAGACTTCGAGACTTCGGGACTTTCAACCTATCAAATATTCTGAATAAGATTTCACCTAACAGATTGGACGATTCACGTTTTTTCGTGGAACCAGATCAATGATCATATTTGATCCTTACACTTATCCTTTCACTACTTAATCCAACGGTTGGGACTTAATCAAGAATTGAGATTGATGGCCACCATTTACTTCAAGACTTCGGCTATTCTACTTACGCTATCCTTCCACTGTATTTTATCAATGGTTGAGAATGCACCTGAAGTGTTCTTCAGATCGGATGACTCGTGTCCACTTCGGGACTTCAAGACTTAGGAAATTTGTTGGTGGTGAAACTCCCGAAGTAAAAATCTCGTAGTGACATAACTTGCTTACATCACTTGATGATGCAGCATGAGCCAAGTAGTTTCCACGTGTCACTCAGCTTCGTGATTTAAACGTACCTAAAATGTCGATTTCAACTTGAAACTTGTCATTATTTGACCGTGCCACGTGTCCTTGCTGATGTGGTCTACCACTTGTCCTTGCTGATGTGGTCTGCCACATGTCCTTTCTGACGTGGTATGCCACATTTCCTTGACGATGTGGTCTACTGACGTGGTATGCCACATGTCCTTGACGATGTGGTCTGCTGACGTGGTCTGCCACATGTCCTTACTGATGTGGTCTGCTCACATAGATCGCCTCTATCTAATGGTCAAAATAGTATCTGAAATGTATCTCACATCGACAGTTGAGAGTTACTTCAGATTTTTGGATTTCTGGACTTCGGATAATTCGATCTCTCGACTTCACAATACTTCTGAAGTGAGATTCACCGAAGTGTAATGTCCTCACAACTTTTAACCCAAAATGAATGTTGTTCGGTGATCATGGTTTTAGATCGACGACTTGATCTATCTGTGATATTGCTTTGCCTTGGATTAAATCCAATGGCTCTTCTTCTAGTTTATCTTGTCCTTCCACTTTAGAATGATCCAACGGGTGACAGAAATTCGGGTAATCGAGATCTCAGATCTCAGCCATTTCTTATCCTATCCTTCCACTTAATGTGATCCGACGGCTAACGGAAATTTGGGTAATTGAGATCTCAGATCTCAGCCCTTGCTTATCCTATCCTTCACTCAAAAGTGATCGGATGACTGACGGAAATTTGGGTAATTGAGATCTCAAATATCAGCTCTTACTTATCCTATGTTTCACTCAAAAGTGATCCGACGGCTGACAGAAATTTGGGTAATCGAGATCTCAGATCTCATCTCTTTCTTATCCTATCTTTCACTCAAAAGTGATTCGATGGCTGACAAAAATTCGGGTAATCGAGATCTCAGATCTCATCTCTTGATTAGCCTATCTTTCCAATTTAAAGTGATCCAACGGTCGAGTGACCATCGACGATCGATGTGGATTGTGGAACCACAACTTGCGAGTGATTTAATTCTTCACCAAAAATCCACAATTTATCTTTGTCGTTGATCTGTTGCTTGTGTATCTGAAGGTCGTGACTTAATCCGACTTAATATGATCGTTTGTTGGATCAAACACAGTCATCGATATTTGATTTTATGAGATATGATGATCTAGACCAATTGTGGGATTGGAACTAGAGAGTTGTTTAATTCTCCTTTCGTTCTTCACAATTCATTCTTGTCGTTGATCTGGCGCATGAGTATCAACGGTCTTGATTTGATCTAATCGTTGATTATTCCTCCAACGGTCATTTAAGCCTACGGTCACTCATATGACCGACGTCTGTTACATGAGACGATCAACACCATCAATTTCTTGATCAGACGGTTGTTGAGGCTTCTCACCTTTCCCTGTGCACCGATCGACTTCTCAGTCTTTCCATCGATCCCGACGACATTTCTACAATGGGCTCTTCCTTCTTATCTTTGATCTTCCTTTTCTAACCTTCCTGAGCTTTAATCTTTGGCATATTTTCATATTGTTTGACATTCTCATCCTTTGCATACTTTCAATGCGCTTTTCCTTCCGAGATTTTAACTCTGCATATTGTTTGACATTCTCTACTAACTGATATACTGTTGACATCAATGAAAATTTAATCTATGATAAATCAACAATGACAATTCATCATAAAAGATTATCATCACATCATAATGACATCGACTGTTGACATCAATGACAACATATCAATGACAATATGTCCAACAATCTCCCCCTTTGTCATTGATTGAAACACACCAACTTCATACACAATATCCCCCTGTGATTATGCTTTTCTCTATGAAGTTACTCTCCCCCTTTGACATCAATGGAAAAGGGTTGCTCCCCTTATGATCAACCTCTGTCTGTTTGCATTTTGTTGACCAAAATATGAACTTGGGTAACTCCCCATGGAATCATGTTTTGCCTGCTATAAATGAATGACTATGCTTGTCAATATGCTCTTTCTCTTCTTCTGACTACTCTCCCCCTTTGTTTCTGAAAGGGCAGCTCTTCCTGACAAGGTCTCTTCCCCTGTTAATTTACTAACTTCTTATCTCAGTTTATTGGGATTTTTGTGTTCAAATAAGTAGTCTTCTGATACCAATTTTGTAGTGATCAAGTCTCTTCAAAACTTAATCTAATTACTTTCTTATTTAATACCCAAAATACTCCTCCTGGGTTTTTAATGACTTTCCTTTGTCAAATAGAACAAGAGTATGAATCTTACTGATATTTTTGATCTGCTTCTTATTCATCTTTGATATTTCACAGGAATATCAATTGAGAAATTATACCAATTGATTTAAATACCAATTTTGTTATCAGTTGATCTTTGTTGAATGATACTCCTTGAACTTTTCTGCTACCTTTATTTTTCTTCTTCTTGTATTCTACAATTAACCCTACCAATGATTTTTCTTTTGACCATTAATCTATAGATAGTCAAGTTTTTCCATATGTTAATTTAGAAACTCTTTGGCATAATCCTTTGATTTTGTAAAAACCAATTTAAACTTCTTTTTGTATTTTCTTTCTTTTGCTAACAACTTATGACATCATCAGAAATTTGATATTGTCCCATATTCTTCTATAGGTATTTCATTTTCTTAAGATTGATTTATTTCATATTGAATTTCACATTCTTTATTATGACCTTCACCCATCATTTTCTTATTATTAATTTCTTCATTTTCAGGTGTAATAACATTTTTCTTGCTTTCTCCTTCATATTTTCTTCTCCATATCTTTCTATGAGATATTTTGTTTTTTGGATCTTCTCTTTCTAATTGTGCTTTTGGAGATTTGTCATCTCCTTTCTTCTTCCAACTTTTATTAGGATTTGTCATTGACTTGGATGACTTATTCAAATATTGACTTTTTGCATTCTTGCAGTTTTGGGATTTGTGCCCAAACCTATCACAGTTGTAACATCTCATTGTATGACAAAATTTTGTCCTGTGCCCAACAAAATTACATCTCCAACATCTAATTGAGTTTTTGGATTTTCTTGTATATCCTTTCTCTAGTTTCTTGCATTCCATTGCTTTATGGCCAAAGCTATGACAAGAAAAGCAATATCCATTGAAGGTGTTTCCATTCTTGATTTTATTTTGTCTTGAAGGATCTATCATTTGATTTTCTTCATCCATTTTACTTCTATAGTTGTCTTCCTTAACAAAGTTCATGACTTGTAATTGCTTTGTACTTTCACTTTTTCCTTTTAAGAAGGATTATCCTTTCTCATGTTTGTAAATGGTGCTCCATTTGTTATTGTCTTCTTTCTTATTGTATCCAAGTCCAGTTTTATCATCAACTGATCTTTGTCTCTTCCAAAACTTATCTGGGATAGTTGAGCTATTCTGGAAATTAACAATCTTATTTGTCTTTTCATTCATCTTTTTGAGATTGATTATTTCTAACTTCAATATTTGACATAATTCTTCCTTTTTAGTCAACTAAATCTTCAAGGCTTCTTCTACTTATTTAGCATGTTCAAGTTGAGTCTTTAGATTGATGATTATTTCTTCTGTCTCATCCAAGACTTCTTTGCATTTAATAGTTTTTTCATATGTATTCAATTCTTCCATATCTTTTGTTAGATCAAAAACTTTAGTTTTCAATATTTTAATTTCTTCCTCATATTCTAGCTAAATACTTTTTAGGTTGATGGCTTCTAATTCAAACATTTGGCATGATTCTTCCTTTTTAGTTATTTGGATCTTCCGGGCTTCTTCCTTTTTCTTAGATTCTTCAATTTGAGTCATCATATCTGCATTAGTACTTTCATTTATCTTTTTGAAATTGATGATTTCCAATTCCAACATGTGGTAAGATTTTTCTTTCCTTGTTAACTGGATCTTTAGGTCTTCTTTATTTTCTTCAATTTCATCAAGTTGAGTGTTTGACTTCTCAACCTCCTTTCTAAGATTCACAACTTTTGCTTCCAGCTTATGACACGATTCTTCCCTTTTGTTCAACTAGTTCCTCAATACCTCCTCTCTTATTTTGGATTCTTCAAGTTGGGTTTTCAGATTGACATTGCTTTCTCTTAGTACTTTTAGATTTGCAAGGTTTCTACTAAGTTCATCATCTTCCTTATTTTCTTCTTTTGCCTAACTGATTTCATTCTTCAATTTCTCAATCTCCTCTTCTTTGTTTTCTAGCTGAACTCTTTGTTCAAAATTTTCATGGTTAGATTGATCTAACTGTTGAAGTAGCAACATATCCTTTTGTTGGAGTTTCTCCAACTCTTCTAGAGTGCACATAGTTGTGGACTCAAGACGATCAAGACCATCCTTAGTAACTTCAATATATAGACCATTTCCTAGTTCCATACTAATCACTTCAAATGTAGTTATAACATCAGTCTTAAAATCTAATAGTTTTTCTTTAGTGAATACTGAGGTATTCCTCAATTCCTTGATGAGGTTGTCTTCCTCATTGTTTACTGAGATCGAATCCTGCATTTCATTAAGATTAGAAATATTTTTCTCTTAACTATGTTCTTCAATTTGATTGCAATTTTTATTTTCTTTATCTTCTTCATTATCTTGATAAGAAATATCTTCTTCTGAGTCTTGTTTTTCACTTTGAATCGATTTCTATTCTTCTTGTGTTTCATTATGATAACAATTTTCTAGTTGGAGCCATAATTCTTTAGCAGATTTGTAGTGCCTCATATTTTCTCTAACTTGGTCTGACAATCCAGCCTGAAATGCTTTTAAGGCTACTGAATTGTTTCCCCTTGATTCCTTTGCAGTTTTGTATTTTCTCTTTGAAGTAGTTAAGTGCCAAGGCTTACTTACTACCGAGTACCAAACTCTAGATCCTCTTGATTTCAGATATATTTTCATATTTTCCCTCCATGATAAATAATATGTTCCATCAAATAAGGGATCTTCATTTGTGGAGATAACAATTTTTCCACCCATTTCTATTGAATCTACCTTCAGTGTTTAAACTGTGTTGAAGGAACCCTCTCTGATACCAATTGTTGAAATGGGTACTTGACACTAAGAGGGGGGGGTGAATCAGTGTCACAAAACTTTGGACAATTTTCCATTTTTCACAAATTAACTGAACAACAAATATTTATTTCATTTTCTCAATCAATATATATAAAAGAATAAATATTTTATTTATTTAATAACTTGAATGAATACATAAGATCAATCTTTGAATATCATCTCCATACAATTATGAGAGACCCAACTCTCTGTTACAAGACCTAGCTTGTAGTTCTCAGATCCAACTGATAAATGAGGAATCCAACCCTCATAACAAGTCCCAACTTGTTGATCTCAGATCCAAATGAGATGTGAGGAATCCAATCCTCATACAAGACCACCTTGTAAACATGCACCAACCTGATAGAATGAACCTTCATTCAATCCATTATATATAAATATATATACTTCAACAAATTCAACTACATATCTTCTCATCATTCCTTCTTGTTTATATAGTCTTCCAACTGGTGTGAATTTGAATCATTGTGTCTTTTGATATTTGAACCATTGTACTTTTTCATTTAAAATGATAATATTAATCTTTAATTAATATCATTTTTCCTTTTATCCTTTATTCATAATTCTCATGAATTAACTCTCTTTTAATCATGACTGTGTGTTGGTTATTTTTTCTTCATGAGTTGATCACAGACATGGATCAACTCATCATATCATTCTCATGCTTCTGTTGCATTCTTTGTTCACCAACAGATCATATTTGATCTCTTATCGATTCTCTGTAATGTTCTAGTGTTAAATATCTATTGAATTAATCTTTATGAGGTGCTTCCTTCAAACCATTTTCATATGATCATAGGCGTAGAACCATGGGCTTATTAATTTAAGTGTTTCCTTCATTTTACCCTTATTTCTCTATTCCATATGACTAACGACGGTGACCAGACGCTAGGCCAAATGAGCGCTTGAGCACTTATCAAAATCAACGATCATGATTTAATATCCCAATTAGATGGACGACTGTCGAGACTTTGGGACTTCGTTCTTCAGGACTTCGGGACTTCGCCCTTCGGGACTTTCAACCTGTCAAATCTTTCGAATAAGATTTCACTGAACAGATCGGACGATTCACGTTTAATTCGTGGAACCAGGTCAATGATCGAATTTGATCCTTACACTTATCCTTTCACTGCTTAATACGATGACTGGGACTTAATCAAGCATTGATATGGATGGCCACCATTTACTTTAGGACTTTGTCTATTCTACTTACACTATCCTTCCACTGTATTTGATCAATGGTTGAGAATGCACCATAAGTGTTCTTAAGATCAGACGACTCATGTCCACTTCAGGACTTTGACATTCAGGACTTTGGGACTTAGGGAATTTGCTGGTGGTGAAACTCCCAAAGTAAAACTCCTGGATTGACATAAATTTCTTACGTCACTCGATGACGTGGCATGAGCCGAGTAGCTGCCACGTGTCACGCGGATTTGTGATTTACACGTACCTAAAATGTTGATTTCAACTTGACACTTGTCATTATCTGACTATGCCATGTGTCCTTGTTGACGTGTTCTGTCGATGTGGTCTACCACATGTCCTTGTTGACGTGGTCTGCCACATGTCCTTACTGACGTGGTCTGCTGACGTAGATCTCCCTGATCTAACGGTTAGAATAGTATCTAAAATGTATCCCAGATCGACGGGTGAGAGTTACTTATAATTTTTGGCTTTCGAGACTTTGGATAATTCAATCTCTCAACTTCACAATACTTCCGAAGTGAGATTCCCCAAAGTGTAACTTCCTCACAAATTTTAACCCAAAACGAATGGTGTTCATTGATCATGGTTTTAGATTGAAGGCTTGATCTATCTGTGATACTTCCTTGCCTTGGATTAAATCCAACGGCTCTTCTTCTATATTATCATGTCCTTCCACTTTAGAATGATCCAACAGTTGAAA
>SNQJ01S0005488.1:178899-190348 GCA_010110895.2 Picea sitchensis | reverse complement strand
AGAAGCCTTCAATGGAATGAAGCCTAAGATTGAACACTTCAAGATATTTGGGTGCCCAATGTATTTTCATGTACCCAGAGAGAAGAAGTCCAAGTTAGATCCTTTAGAGAGAAAGGATACAGTGAATCTTCAAAGACATTCTAGATCGGCATCCCTAGTCAGAGATAGATTGAGACAAGCAAAGATGTTTTCCTTGAAGAAGAGATAGCCCTTTAAAAATATAGAGAATCTCAGATGGATATTGACAGTGAGACAATGCCTTCTCCCCCTTCAGCAGTTCATAGGGAGATAGACATTATTCTAGTTGATCCAGTTTCTCCAGTTGATATGTTCAGATATATTGTAGTAGGGCATAAAAGGCCTACCTAGACTCACTCTGCAAGAGGTATAAAAACATAAAAGTCTCTCAAGGCACATCCCGAGAAAGCAAAAAAAAAAATTTGAGCTAGCCTTCAGTCATGAGCCACTTCATTTATGTTGAGCCTCCTTTTATTAGAGAAGAAACAGGAGAACATGTATGGAAAGATGTCATAATAGAAGAATACCAGTATATCTTAAAGAATGATGTATAAGATATTATTCAGGGACCAGAAGGGAAGTCTGTGGTAACTTCCAAGTGGATCTATAGGATCAAGCATACAGTTGATGGAAGTGTTGAGAAATACAAAACGAGATCTATAGCCAGAGGTTTCTCACAAATAGAGGGAGTTTTCTATGATAAGAAACTTGATCTAGTAAACCCGATAGAGTTCCATCCATACTACCATCCACGAGTTGGAAACTATATCAAATAGATAGATTATTGATGAGTTTGGACTTCAGCAAGAGTGTTGTTGATCCAAACCTATATCATTACAGTGTTGGTAATGAGAGCCTACTTTTGATGACTTATTCAGAAAGCCTTGTTGTTGGATACAAGTAATTCTTGACTTCTGAATTCAAGATGAAGAATATGAGTATGATGCACTACTTATTGGGAAAAGAAGTATGACAGAGGACCAATGAAATTTTCCTAAGGCAAGGAAAATATACAGTGAAAATATTAAAGAAGTTCAATATGACAGAATGCAAAATCCATTGTGATGGATTTAAAGAAGAATATTGATGATGATTCAGACGAGACTGATCCACAACTGATTGGATCACTGATGTATCTGGTTAACACCAGACTTGATTCATGCCATGCATTGAATGTGCTTAGTCATTTCATGAGTCAACTGAGACAGACTCACTAGACAAAAGAAAAACATGTATTGAGATATATACGAGGCACGGTTGGATATGGCCTGAGATATGCCTCCAGTGTGAACTTGAGTTTGTGGGATATGTCAATTTAGATTGAGCAGAAAGTACAATGGACCGGAAAAGCACATCCGATTGATGTTCTACTATGAGGTTTGTCATGGTTTCCTTATGCAACAGGAAACAAAACTCTGTGGCCTTGAGTATTACAAAGGCAGAGTATATAGCATCGAGTGTGTGAAGCAATGTGGCTTCACAAGCTTCTGAAATATTTACTTGACCATGAGATGGATCCTATGATGATAACCAAGATATGTGTGTAAAGCTCCTTGAGAACCCAGTGTTTCCTAATAGATCAAAACACAATGAGATGAAATATCCTTGTATCAGAGATATGATGCAGAGGAAAATCGTACACATGCAGTACCTTCCTACACATGAGTAGATTGCAGACATCTTCACCAAACCAGCTTGGTGAAGAATGCCTTCCTAGTTGAGAGGGAGTATTGATGGCTCCATCCAAGACAAAATCCAGAGTACATATGTGTGATACTTGGCATGATGAAGAATGCCTCCCTACCTGGGAGGGAGTGTTGATGATTGCAGATATGTGAGACATTCTCCAGCTTACAAACCTGTGAGATGTGGATCATTGCAGCGATGTGAGTCTTTCTCCAGCTTACAAACCTAAGAGAAATACCCTAAGAAGGGTATGTGGTTCCTACCTAAGACAGAGCTAGAATGTAGAGATGACCTCCTCCATTCAGAGAGTTTAGAAGAACTCCAGATGATTTTCCAATGGGAAAGGTGGTCTGTTGAGTTAGACATGCATGTGGCTGAGCACAAGGTGAACGTGTGAAATCCCAAATTGTTGCGTGTATTTTCATGTGAACATAAATGAATATGATGTATTAGCCTCCTCCAAGAAACAGAGTTGATGAGAGACTCCAAATGATTCTTATGTGTGAGGCAGTGGGAAATAATATCTTTAGAGTGGACGTGCCTATGGATGAGCACAGGTGAACGTGTGAAGATCTGGTTCTTATGTGTAATGCGGTGAACCAGAGATACGGACATCCCCATGGATGTTCCCCTAGTGGAGGAGCACTAGTGGGTGTATCAAATCCTTTGTTATATTGTCCAAGAGTCAGACCTGCCTGTAACCCTAATTGTAATGTAAAGGGTACAGATCATCCCCACCTTAATGTGACTGCAAATTAATGTAAAGGATAATTAATATGGTTAATATTGATTATATTATAAGCTAGTGAGGTCAGACATGTTGTGCCAATAGAGACTTTTGTTGACATGTTCAGGTTAGTATAAGTAAAGGTAAATTCCCCATTAAGGAAGCATATCTTTCAAGTGAGTTTGGAAATTTCAGCAAGTACACCTTCTTGGGAAAAGTGTGCACCTCTCTTGGGCGCTAGTCTTCTAGGGTTTGAGCACCCTCTCGTGTGCCAGGTTTTATCTTGGTGGTGAATATATTTATCTTCGGGATTATAGCAAAGGATTTGGTTGGGTTTTCTTCCCTTGTTGATAAGGGTTTCCCAGGATATATCTTGTGTTCTTGTGCATGGTGCTTCTTCTTGTGATCTTGATTGCTACAACATTTATGGTTATGGTTAAATGCTAAAATGGAATGAACTTCATGCTTAACCTAGTTAATTGAAAAATCAACAAGAAGGTGGGTTGTACAAGTTAAAAGGTCACTCAGATGTAGCCTTGACTCACTCTACTAAAAGTCCTTATGAACTTTGGCATAGAAGACTAGCTCACATCAACTACAAATCCTTACCATATGTAAGCAAGGTAGTTACAAGTTTACCAAAATTAAAGGTTGATCATGAAGGTGTATGCAAGGGATGTGCACAAGGAAAGAACATAAAGAATCCTTTTCAAAGAGAGACGGTAAAGAAAAAGGAACATTGGAACTTTTCCACTCAGATGTATGTGGTCCAATGCCATTAACCTCTCTAAGCGAGTATGTATACTATGTTTCTTTTATTGATGATTACTCTCATAAGACTTGAGTTTATTTCTTGAAATCAAAAGATGAAGTACTTGGAAAGTTCAAGGAATTCAAATCCTTGGCAGAAAACCTCTCCGAAAGGAAAATCAAGATACTCAAGCCAGACAATGGAGGAGAGTAAAATTCAAATGAATTTGGAATCTTTTGCAGAGATGTTAGGATTAAGAGGGGCTCACCACTCCCTATAATACTCAACAAAATGGTGTAGCAGAAAGAAAGAATAGAACGATTATGGAAGCAGTAAAGACTATGATTCACGGTCAAGATCTTCCAATGCACGTATGGGCTGAAGCAGCAAGAAAAATAGTATATGTCCAAAACAGATTATCCCATAGTGCACTTAGATTCAAAACCCATGAAGAAATGTTCACCAAAAAGAAGCCAAAAGTAAGCCATCTAAAAATCCCAGAGAAGATCTTCCTTAACCAAGGGAAGTATGCAGTTGAAAAACTGAAGAGATTTGACATGTTGGAATATAAAGCCATGAACACACCCTTGGAAACGAATTTGAAGCTTTTGGTTGATACTTTGTCAGAGTTGGTTGATGCTACTCTATATGACATACTATTAGTTTGTTGATGTATCTGACGAATACCAGGTTAGATATATGCTTTGTTGTGAACACCTTGAGTCGGTATCTGGTAGAGCCTAGACATGTTCACCTTGTAGATGCAAAGCATGTGATGAGATACCTTAAGGGTACATTGGATTATGATCTCTGTTATACTGAAGATCATGACTTCAGACCGTATGGTTATACTGATTCAGATTGGGATGGAAGTGCTTCAGGCAGTAAGAGCACTTCAGGATGTTGTTTTAGTTTGTGGTCAGCCATGACTTCATGTAAAATATGGAAGAAATCCAATATTCCTCTCAGCACGGAAAAATTGGAACACATTGTATCATGTTCCGCCAGTTGTGAACCCATATGTCTTGAGAAGTTGTTGGCAGGTCTGTTCAATCTGGAGATGGAAGCCATCGTGATTCTATGTGATAACCTGTTGACGGGCGAAATTGACCGCTCGTCAACTGGAGGAGTGAATCCGGTCCAGGGTTGTCTAATTAACCCAATTCGTTTGGATTAATACGCTCTTACGGGTTTAGCGGCTCCGTTGGCCGATCTAAGTCCTAAAGAAAGTGAAAAACAAAACTAAAGAAAGTGTAATAACTTGATGAATAACAATCGCTGAAAACTATATATATATCTAATATATATTTACAGTTTAACTAACTAATACTTATAAAACAACTCTACTTATTATATGTACAATACATACAAATAATTATAATTCTAAAATATATATAATATATACAGAATACGAATTTTAATCTAAATCCGTGAAAATCGAATGTAAATTGATTTTTTAAACAACAGTAAAACTATTATCTAATTTTTATGATTTGTTTTCTTATAATGTTTATATAAAAGAAATCAAATATCAAACTGTCTAATTGAAAACAAGAATAACAGATAGTAGAAGATGTTTTAACTACAGAAAACTTATGTATTTAAACTAATGAAATCAAACTAACAAACTGACTTGTTATTGCATCCCATATTTGTTCAGTGTGTAGCATCCAATCTCCCCGTCTGGTGAGGTAAACCCGCAACAGATCCTACAATTGCTTCTCATAAACGTGAAGCAAGAATGATTGAATTCGAATGATAGAACATATAAGAGATATAATCACAGCAATCTTATAATTTCACAAGTAGCCACATTAAGATAAATCCTGCTATGAGAACTTGTGTATAAATGTTCAATAAAGGATAAAGATAAATCTCTTAATTCAATGTTTGAACAAAATGATTGTTGTATGTTAAATCTAGAATGTAAAACATGGATAATATATAAATTTTATATCATATCAATATGTAGTAAACCACGACAGCGAAAGCAATCATAATCTAATTACAAATTGAAATAATCATGACTTGAATAAAACCACAATACGAAAAAGCTAAAGCTGTGACCAGTATTATATTTCATTCGAGTCTGTAAATGAAAAATCCATAGTCTTGCCCCAGGCAGAGATGGATTCATGTTTACAAAATAACATGCTTATATAGGTTCCAGGAACACAATGTTTCTTGTTGATAATATCAAATCTATTCCAAAAATATGGGGGATGCAACCTCCCTGATTTTACTTGATATCAAAATACAAACAACCTAATCTATTTACTAAAAACACAAAGTTCATATGGCTAGAAGATCTCAACAGTGCTTCATATCTCCTTGAAAATCATGGGTTCCTGAAAACAAATAAAAATGGGAAGATTTTAGATACGTTTTCAATTGTAAAATCAAGCAATTCGAATTTTTCAAACTAGCTACAGAATCTTACGATTCTGTAGCTAGTTATAATTATAACTACAATCATATTTTATTCAACAAATAAAACAAACTAAAAAGTAATCTATTCAAACAAATCGTGTATCCTAAATTGAGAATGACAAAATCATGCTAAACTTTGAAAAAGATCATACCTGAAATCATGGGATTAAAACATATCAAACAATCTTGGAGTTTACTATTATTGTCACTACCTCTACATTTTTAAAAATGACAGATCATGTAGTTTTTAGGCGTTTGTCTTTTGCTTGAGCTATGGATTGGAGTCTATTGTTCTCATTTGTCAATGAATCCACTTGGTCTTTCAAAGATTTAAGTCGGGACTGTAGTATAGGCACATCCGTATAATACTGGTCGATCCAGGATCGACACTCATTACACTGTGGTTGTAGGGGCTGTGCATTGGCACTGATAGCATTAACAGTTGGAGAATCGTCCACTTGACATGTAGGTTCATCACAGAATCGAATGCCGGGAAATTCGGGATTATCCTTTAGACACAGAGGTAGGTTGCTAACATAATCGTAGGATCTGTCAGGGCAAAGTCCATATGAAAATGGATACTCTTCATCCAAGAACCTTTCAATTTTTGAATCCGAGTCTTCACTTACCTCAATTGTGTTTTTTGTGTTTGCACAAGGTTTGGATTTGTTTCGAGCACATCGTGAAATCAAATGATCGGCCCTTTTATTCTTATAATTAACATCGACGCTGCCCTTTAGTTTCTTCTCTGTGGGTTTTTTAACAATTTTAATGCAACTCTTTGGGTGCGAATCCGGTTGATTGTCCGGTTGAGTAGCATCAGGGTAGGTCGAGGGTTCAATATTAGGGGCAGGATCACAGGGCATGAACGGTGGAGGAGAGGTGGTAGGTTTCACAAGGGTTTCTGTGATAACAGGCTTATCAACCTATCCCAACTCACTATTGCCAAAGCCATTTCGTAACACAAAAGCATCCCAACAATCGTTGTGTAATTGCAACTAATGCACAATGATAATTTTTATTAAACCATGATGGAATAAACTAGAATCATACTTCTGCCTCCTAAACCGCTTTCCAATCTTGTACAGACTTCTAAGGAGGAAGTAGGGCATGTTCAACGGGAAGTCAATGAAACTCATAAGCAATCGTAGGTGATATAGGAAAACTAACCCAAATCTTCCTTCACACGTAATGAACTGTTTCACAATTGCAAGAAGATCATTCCACCTAGGTTTTAAAGATGAGACAGGCATACCTCGGTCGCAACTAGTAATTTTTCGTGAGGTGAACAACAAAGTCCAGGGGACCTCTTCAACTTTTGTGTTCTTGAACCACTTTTTCCCGACAGGTGGTAAACCCGTAGCTTGGCTTAAAAATTCTGCAGTCACCTCTAGCTACACATCACCTCTCTTTGCTCTGCAACCGTCGAAGGTCAATGCGAACTCTTGGGCAACTCTCAGATTGAAACCCTTAAATTTTTCAATGAATACACGCCAACCGTTCCTTTCTAAATCATCTCTGGAGTTATCATACAATAGTAAGGTTTGGATGCCATTGGGCTCAATCCTTACTACTGGAGCCATGGCGATCAAAAGGAAATCAACACAGAACTTGGAGGTAGGGTTTGATAAAAAACCACAGAGCCATATCCCCGAGTTTCCACAAAACAATTGTTATGACTGTTCAAACGGTAGGGAGAGGCGTTAATCACCATGCGTGGGAATGAAACGTGAAACCCGAGGCCACACAGAGCAGTAATATCATGTTGTACCTCATATGACACCTTGGCATATGGGTACGTATAAGGATCAAAACACTTGAAAACCATAGAACGCACATTCATGACTTGATTACAAAGGTAAATGTATCAAATAAACATTGAATAATTAAAAGTTTTATGAATCAAAACCCCATTGATATTAATCGAATATTAATGAGTGGAGGTTTTTCATTTATGTAACCAAGGCACGTTTAGGACCAAGGGGTTATAAACAAGGAAAAAAATCATGTTCATAGCAAAATACAACAATTCGACAATAGGCCTGGTGAACAGTTTTCCTTTAATCAAAAATCGAAACAAAGTGTCAATTCCAGCTGCAAGTTTTCATGCTTACAGTCATGAAAACAAAAATCAAAAGGAAGGTATGTAAAAAGCGACAAGTGATAAGTGTCATTTAGTAAGAATGCTCATGACGAGTAATGAAAATTTAGAGACCCTGTGTAGGCAGCTTATAAACAATAGAAATTACATTATTGTTGCCAACATAACCATAGTTGTATAAAGATGACAGAGAACCCAATGTTCCATGATAAGTTGAAGCACATAGAGATTCGGTATCACTACATTCGTGATATGGTGTAGAGGGGAGTTGTAAAGCTCCAATATGTTGGCACAGATGAGCAGGTTGCAAATGTGTTGACCAATCCTTTGTCTCGTGTGAAGTTTGAGTACTTTCAATACAAGCTTGGTGTTGTCAGAAAGGACCTCCCTCGAAAGGGGGAGTGATGCTAATGATACTATGGTATCCTATCCAATAGAGGGTATCTCCGTTAGGATTTTATATCCTAGAGGATTGATCATCCCTGGGAAGATCTCGAAGGTCCCGTAAGGACGATCTGTCAGAGTACCTATGCATTTATATGCCAGTTGTGGTCAGTAGTGGTAGCTCCATTAGGATTTTATATCCTAGGGAATATTATGATTCCTGGGCATATCTTGAAGGTTCGGTAAGGATAGTTTTTCATAGTACCACGTGGTAGCTTGTTATCATTTTATATCCTAGGGAATCTTATGATTCCTGGGCAGATCCTGAAGGTCCAGTAAGAACGGTCTGTCAGAGTACCACAAATGTTGTTGTTGATGCACCTGCCTCATTTTGTTGCCATATATTGATGATGTTTTTGTTTCAACCTCGTGTTGTTGATGATGTTGTATCATCCTCATGTTGTCGATGATGTTGTACCATCCTCATGTTGTTGATGATGTTGTACCAGCCTCATGTTGGTGATATTGGTGTTCTAGCTTCATGTTATTGATGTTGATGTTTCAACTTCATGTTGATGATGATGATGTTGATGTTTCAGCTTCATGTTGATGATGATGATGATGATGATGTTATTCCATCTCCATGCTATGAATGATGATGATATTGATGATGATAAAAACTTCCAATGACTTATAGATGTGCCAGAAAGTGTTCCAGATGTTGATGGTGATGTTTCCCTCTCTTTCTCTTGATGATGTTGTATTGGGTCATGTCAGTAGAATAACCTTTTGGTTAAGGGGGAGTGTTTAAATATTGTAACTTCGAAGAATATTCTAATTATATGTAAGTTATTATCTTATAGATCAAAACCCCTTTTTTGGATTTCTCAAACCATATTTATATGGTGGTATTTGTAAAGTCAGCCCCTAGTGTTTATAAAGTGGTTTTAACCACTCCTAGAAGAATTCGGCCCTACTAAGTGAAGAGACATAACCCTAGCACCTCCTCAACTAGTATTTATATGTGAGGATGGTGCCTCACTTATACACACTCACACACTCACTCATCTAGTGTGCATATCTTGAAGGTAGTTGCAGTTGCAGGAGGAAGGAGAAGAGAGGTGCATGCTCAATCTTGGTTTATTCTTGGTGTTTTGGTCTTAGTCTTGGCATTGTATTGGCAATCTATTATTGAGGAAGTTTTTGTTGGGTTTTCTCCCCCATGAGGGTTTCTCAGGATAAAATGTTGCATACCTTGTGATTATGTTTCTTCCAGTGATCGTCTTTATGTTGTTGTTTTGGAAATGCATTGAATGCTCATGTAATTTGGAAATAATCTAATAACAACACTAAAAATTAACACTAGGAACTTCTTGGGTAGATGAGTTTATTGCTTGAAGTACCTGACCTAAATAACATGAGATGATAAAGTACTATAGAATTGGAAATTGAAATTTATGAAAACAAATGTATTTTGAACTACACTAATTGTTCGATATTAACTAACTGATCAATGCATAATAATTGTGTTAAGTTATTGATTGCCTTCAATAGTTATTAGTTTATTAAAAAGGATTAGAGTTAATAGTTGAAAACAATAACTTGATTTATTGTTTAATTATGCAGAGTGATGATTGCTAATTATCTATTTAGAGAGAGATTAATTTAAATCGTGTCCTTTTAATGAATAGTGTATGTGTTTTTTATTCCTATTACATTGAAATAATGGAATTACAAAGCTCTCTTAAATATTACCTAGCCTTAAAATAAATTTAAATCGTGTCCTTTTTTAATGAATAGCTTATGTGTTGTTTGTTCCTATTACATTGAAATAGTGGAATTACAAAGCTCTCTTAAATATTACCTAGCCTTAAAATAAGTGAAACTAAATCCAAGAGTCAACCAAAATGGAAACATTCAACAGTTGCATTAACAGAGAACCCTCTGTCATAATTTAACCCTAACCCCCTTTTCCAAGTCAACCAAAGCAAGAAATTAAAATATTTTACAATTTTGTTATCAGGCTAACATGCATCATTGTTGTTAAGTAGAATGAAAAAAACCCTCATATTAAACGTTTGTCTTTTTGGAAAAACAGAATATTCCATCATTTCAATTATGTGTTTCAAAATACATGTGTGTATATTATATAAATTGAAAATGACCAAGTCTACAATGACCCATAGTCTAGTTGCAAAAATTGTTTAAACACTTTCCATCCATGCCATTAAGGAAACCCCCATATCCCATCAAGCAATACAGAGCAGAGCATTTGGTCTAACCCTACTAAGTAGGAGACCATAAGAATTTTTTACCCATACCCAATTCATATTGAGGAGTCATAGGATAAACCCATATCCCCAAGGATGCATAGAGGAGAACTTGTACCCCCTCTTAAGGTAATAAAATCTCCAAGTAACCCAAGGCCAAACCAAATTTCACATGCAATGATAACCAGAAATATAAAGAAGGAGATGAGTTGTTACCTCTAAACCTCAAACCTCTTTGTTGCCCACCATCCTCCATAATTGAAGCACCAAGCCTCTTCTTATAACAATCAAGCTTATTTGTGCCTCAAATCTTGGCCCACATTCCAGGATACCACCCTTCAATTCTATCTATCGAACCCCCATCCATGTTAACCCTTCCAACCTTGGTGACTAGACCACAAGAACCCTTGATGTTTTCGCCAAATGGAAAATAACAATTTCTCAAATAGATTCATATGAGTTGGTTGAAATTGATATCATCAAGTTGGTTGGCATATGTGTTATCATCATTTATATGGTTAATTGTAATTTGTTTGAGAACAATAACATTTCTATTGTTATGGCATTGCTATCATTGGTTTATATTTTATTATTTAATAGTGAATATATGTGTCTGTACACACACACACATATATATTTTCTAGGTAACAACTCTAAGGGAAAACCTCTGAGTACTTCTACTCATTTTGAGGATGGTACCCAAGATAAACCCTAGATTCTTCATTGGTCAACAAGAAGGCTCAAAGCTTTTACAACAATTTACTTATAATGAGCTTAACATGTCCTTTTACGGGAATAAAACTTGGGTGGGGAGGATAATACTACATCCCATAACCACACGAGCTAAACCCAATTGACATACATGTGTGTACATACATACATATATCTATGTGTATACATACATACATACATCTATATATATGTGTGTGTCATTATTGCTTTATTTTTTGTTTTTAAAAAATGAAATAAATATATAATATTCTTGATAATGTTACTTTGGCATAAATTTAAATTTCCTCATGAGTTTGCAAAGCATATATGAAATTTATTATATATATACATCTATATATATATATATATAT